>OZ024813.1:73552017-74067616 GCA_964017055.1 Chloromyia formosa | reverse complement strand
CAGACAGACAGACAGACAGACAGACAGACAGACAGACAGACAGACAGACAGACAGACAGACAGACAGACAGACAGACAGACAGACAGACAGACAGACAGACAGACAGACAGACAGACAGACAGACAGACAGACAGACAGACAGACAGACAGACAGACAGACAGACAGACAGACAGACAGACAGACAGACAGACAGACAGACAGACAGACAGACAGACAGACAGACAGACAGACAGACAGACAGACAGACAGACAGACAGACAGACAGACAGACAGACAGACAGACAGACAGACAGACAGACAGACAGACAGACAGACAGACAGACAGACAGACAGACAGACAGACAGACAGACAGACAGACAGACAGACAGACAGACAGACAGACAGACAGACAGACAGACAGACAGACAGACAGACAGACAGACAGACAGACAGACAGACAGACAGACAGACAGACAGACAGACAGACAGACAGACAGACAGACAGACAGACAGACAGACAGACAGACAGACAGACAGACAGACAGACAGACAGACAGACAGACAGACAGACAGACAGACAGACAGACAGACAGACAGACAGACAGACAGACAGACAGACAGACAGACAGACAGACAGACAGACAGACAGACAGACAGACAGACAGACAGACAGACAGACAGACAGACAGACAGACAGACAGACAGACAGACAGACAGACAGACAGACAGACAGACAGACAGACAGACAGACAGACAGACAGACAGACAGACAGACAGACAGACAGACAGACAGACAGACAGACAGACAGACAGACAGACAGACAGACAGACAGACAGACAGACAGACAGACAGACAGACAGACAGACAGACAGACAGACAGACAGACAGACAGACAGACAGACAGACAGACAGACAGACAGACAGACAGACAGACAGACAGACAGACAGACAGACAGACAGACAGACAGACAGACAGACAGACAGACAGACAGACAGACAGACAGACAGACAGACAGACAGACAGACAGACAGACAGACAGACAGACAGACAGACAGACAGACAGACAGACAGACAGACAGACAGACAGACAGACAGACAGACAGACAGACAGACAGACAGACAGACAGACAGACAGACAGACAGACAGACAGACAGACAGACAGACAGACAGACAGACAGACAGACAGACAGACAGACAGACAGACAGACAGACAGACAGACAGACAGACAGACAGACAGACAGACAGACAGACAGACAGACAGACAGACAGACAGACAGACAGACAGACAGACAGACAGACAGACAGACAGACAGACAGACAGACAGACAGACAGACAGACAGACAGACAGACAGACAGACAGACAGACAGACAGACAGACAGACAGACAGACAGACAGACAGACAGACAGACAGACAGACAGACAGACAGACAGACAGACAGACAGACAGACAGACAGACAGACAGACAGACAGACAGACAGACAGACAGACAGACAGACAGACAGACAGACAGACAGACAGACAGACAGACAGACAGACAGACAGACAGACAGACAGACAGACAGACAGACAGACAGACAGACAGACAGACAGACAGACAGACAGACAGACAGACAGACAGACAGACAGACAGACAGACAGACAGACAGACAGACAGACAGACAGACAGACAGACAGACAGACAGACAGACAGACAGACAGACAGACAGACAGACAGACAGACAGACAGACAGACAGACAGACAGACAGACAGACAGACAGACAGACAGACAGACAGACAGACAGACAGACAGACAGACAGACAGACAGACAGACAGACAGACAGACAGACAGACAGACAGACAGACAGACAGACAGACAGACAGACAGACAGACAGACAGACAGACAGACAGACAGACAGACAGACAGACAGACAGACAGACAGACAGACAGACAGACAGACAGACAGACAGACAGACAGACAGACAGACAGACAGACAGACAGACAGACAGACAGACAGACAGACAGACAGACAGACAGACAGACAGACAGACAGACAGACAGACAGACAGACAGACAGACAGACAGACAGACAGACAGACAGACAGACAGACAGACAGACAGACAGACAGACAGACAGACAGACAGACAGACAGACAGACAGACAGACAGACAGACAGACAGACAGACAGACAGACAGACAGACAGACAGACAGACAGACAGACAGACAGACAGACAGACAGACAGACAGACAGACAGACAGACAGACAGACAGACAGACAGACAGACAGACAGACAGACAGACAGACAGACAGACAGACAGACAGACAGACAGACAGACAGACAGACAGACAGACAGACAGACAGACAGACAGACAGACAGACAGACAGACAGACAGACAGACAGACAGACAGACAGACAGACAGACAGACAGACAGACAGACAGACAGACAGACAGACAGACAGACAGACAGACAGACAGACAGACAGACAGACAGACAGACAGACAGACAGACAGACAGACAGACAGACAGACAGACAGACAGACAGACAGACAGACAGACAGACAGACAGACAGACAGACAGACAGACAGACAGACAGACAGACAGACAGACAGACAGACAGACAGACAGACAGACAGACAGACAGACAGACAGACAGACAGACAGACAGACAGACAGACAGACAGACAGACAGACAGACAGACAGACAGACAGACAGACAGACAGACAGACAGACAGACAGACAGACAGACAGACAGACAGACAGACAGACAGACAGACAGACAGACAGACAGACAGACAGACAGACAGACAGACAGACAGACAGACAGACAGACAGACAGACAGACAGACAGACAGACAGACAGACAGACAGACAGACAGACAGACAGACAGACAGACAGACAGACAGACAGACAGACAGACAGACAGACAGACAGACAGACAGACAGACAGACAGACAGACAGACAGACAGACAGACAGACAGACAGACAGACAGACAGACAGACAGACAGACAGACAGACAGACAGACAGACAGACAGACAGACAGACAGACAGACAGACAGACAGACAGACAGACAGACAGACAGACAGACAGACAGACAGACAGACAGACAGACAGACAGACAGACAGACAGACAGACAGACAGACAGACAGACAGACAGACAGACAGACAGACAGACAGACAGACAGACAGACAGACAGACAGACAGACAGACAGACAGACAGACAGACAGACAGACAGACAGACAGACAGACAGACAGACAGACAGACAGACAGACAGACAGACAGACAGACAGACAGACAGACAGACAGACAGACAGACAGACAGACAGACAGACAGACAGACAGACAGACAGACAGACAGACAGACAGACAGACAGACAGACAGACAGACAGACAGACAGACAGACAGACAGACAGACAGACAGACAGACAGACAGACAGACAGACAGACAGACAGACAGACAGACAGACAGACAGACAGACAGACAGACAGACAGACAGACAGACAGACAGACAGACAGACAGACAGACAGACAGACAGACAGACAGACAGACAGACAGACAGACAGACAGACAGACAGACAGACAGACAGACAGACAGACAGACAGACAGACAGACAGACAGACAGACAGACAGACAGACAGACAGACAGACAGACAGACAGACAGACAGACAGACAGACAGACAGACAGACAGACAGACAGACAGACAGACAGACAGACAGACAGACAGACAGACAGACAGACAGACAGACAGACAGACAGACAGACAGACAGACAGACAGACAGACAGACAGACAGACAGACAGACAGACAGACAGACAGACAGACAGACAGACAGACAGACAGACAGACAGACAGACAGACAGACAGACAGACAGACAGACAGACAGACAGACAGACAGACAGACAGACAGACAGACAGACAGACAGACAGACAGACAGACAGACAGACAGACAGACAGACAGACAGACAGACAGACAGACAGACAGACAGACAGACAGACAGACAGACAGACAGACAGACAGACAGACAGACAGACAGACAGACAGACAGACAGACAGACAGACAGACAGACAGACAGACAGACAGACAGACAGACAGACAGACAGACAGACAGACAGACAGACAGACAGACAGACAGACAGACAGACAGACAGACAGACAGACAGACAGACAGACAGACAGACAGACAGACAGACAGACAGACAGACAGACAGACAGACAGACAGACAGACAGACAGACAGACAGACAGACAGACAGACAGACAGACAGACAGACAGACAGACAGACAGACAGACAGACAGACAGACAGACAGACAGACAGACAGACAGACAGACAGACAGACAGACAGACAGACAGACAGACAGACAGACAGACAGACAGACAGACAGACAGACAGACAGACAGACAGACAGACAGACAGACAGACAGACAGACAGACAGACAGACAGACAGACAGACAGACAGACAGACAGACAGACAGACAGACAGACAGACAGACAGACAGACAGACAGACAGACAGACAGACAGACAGACAGACAGACAGACAGACAGACAGACAGACAGACAGACAGACAGACAGACAGACAGACAGACAGACAGACAGACAGACAGACAGACAGACAGACAGACAGACAGACAGACAGACAGACAGACAGACAGACAGACAGACAGACAGACAGACAGACAGACAGACAGACAGACAGACAGACAGACAGACAGACAGACAGACAGACAGACAGACAGACAGACAGACAGACAGACAGACAGACAGACAGACAGACAGACAGACAGACAGACAGACAGACAGACAGACAGACAGACAGACAGACAGACAGACAGACAGACAGACAGACAGACAGACAGACAGACAGACAGACAGACAGACAGACAGACAGACAGACAGACAGACAGACAGACAGACAGACAGACAGACAGACAGACAGACAGACAGACAGACAGACAGACAGACAGACAGACAGACAGACAGACAGACAGACAGACAGACAGACAGACAGACAGACAGACAGACAGACAGACAGACAGACAGACAGACAGACAGACAGACAGACAGACAGACAGACAGACAGACAGACAGACAGACAGACAGACAGACAGACAGACAGACAGACAGACAGACAGACAGACAGACAGACAGACAGACAGACAGACAGACAGACAGACAGACAGACAGACAGACAGACAGACAGACAGACAGACAGACAGACAGACAGACAGACAGACAGACAGACAGACAGACAGACAGACAGACAGACAGACAGACAGACAGACAGACAGACAGACAGACAGACAGACAGACAGACAGACAGACAGACAGACAGACAGACAGACAGACAGACAGACAGACAGACAGACAGACAGACAGACAGACAGACAGACAGACAGACAGACAGACAGACAGACAGACAGACAGACAGACAGACAGACAGACAGACAGACAGACAGACAGACAGACAGACAGACAGACAGACAGACAGACAGACAGACAGACAGACAGACAGACAGACAGACAGACAGACAGACAGACAGACAGACAGACAGACAGACAGACAGACAGACAGACAGACAGACAGACAGACAGACAGACAGACAGACAGACAGACAGACAGACAGACAGACAGACAGACAGACAGACAGACAGACAGACAGACAGACAGACAGACAGACAGACAGACAGACAGACAGACAGACAGACAGACAGACAGACAGACAGACAGACAGACAGACAGACAGACAGACAGACAGACAGACAGACAGACAGACAGACAGACAGACAGACAGACAGACAGACAGACAGACAGACAGACAGACAGACAGACAGACAGACAGACAGACAGACAGACAGACAGACAGACAGACAGACAGACAGACAGACAGACAGACAGACAGACAGACAGACAGACAGACAGACAGACAGACAGACAGACAGACAGACAGACAGACAGACAGACAGACAGACAGACAGACAGACAGACAGACAGACAGACAGACAGACAGACAGACAGACAGACAGACAGACAGACAGACAGACAGACAGACAGACAGACAGACAGACAGACAGACAGACAGACAGACAGACAGACAGACAGACAGACAGACAGACAGACAGACAGACAGACAGACAGACAGACAGACAGACAGACAGACAGACAGACAGACAGACAGACAGACAGACAGACAGACAGACAGACAGACAGACAGACAGACAGAGACAGACAGACAGACAGACAGACAGACAGACAGACAGACAGACAGACAGACAGACAGACAGACAGACAGACAGACAGACAGACAGACAGACAGACAGACAGACAGACAGACAGACAGACAGACAGACAGACAGACAGACAGACAGACAGACAGACAGACAGACAGACAGACAGACAGACAGACAGACAGACAGACAGACAGACAGACAGACAGACAGACAGACAGACAGACAGACAGACAGACAGACAGACAGACAGACAGACAGACAGACAGACAGACAGACAGACAGACAGACAGACAGACAGACAGACAGACAGACAGACAGACAGACAGACAGACAGACAGACAGACAGACAGACAGACAGACAGACAGACAGACAGACAGACAGACAGACAGACAGACAGACAGACAGACAGACAGACAGACAGACAGACAGACAGACAGACAGACAGACAGACAGACAGACAGACAGACAGACAGACAGACAGACAGACAGACAGACAGACAGACAGACAGACAGACAGACAGACAGACAGACAGACAGACAGACAGACAGACAGACAGACAGACAGACAGACAGACAGACAGACAGACAGACAGACAGACAGACAGACAGACAGACAGACAGACAGACAGACAGACAGACAGACAGACAGACAGACAGACAGACAGACAGACAGACAGACAGACAGACAGACAGACAGACAGACAGACAGACAGACAGACAGACAGACAGACAGACAGACAGACAGACAGACAGACAGACAGACAGACAGACAGACAGACAGACAGACAGACAGACAGACAGACAGACAGACAGACAGACAGACAGACAGACAGACAGACAGACAGACAGACAGACAGACAGACAGACAGACAGACAGACAGACAGACAGACAGACAGACAGACAGACAGACAGACAGACAGACAGACAGACAGACAGACAGACAGACAGACAGACAGACAGACAGACAGACAGACAGACAGACAGACAGACAGACAGACAGACAGACAGACAGACAGACAGACAGACAGACAGACAGACAGACAGACAGACAGACAGACAGACAGACAGACAGACAGACAGACAGACAGACAGACAGACAGACAGACAGACAGACAGACAGACAGACAGACAGACAGACAGACAGACAGACAGACAGACAGACAGACAGACAGACAGACAGACAGACAGACAGACAGACAGACAGACAGACAGACAGACAGACAGACAGACAGACAGACAGACAGACAGACAGACAGACAGACAGACAGACAGACAGACAGACAGACAGACAGACAGACAGACAGACAGACAGACAGACAGACAGACAGACAGACAGACAGACAGACAGACAGACAGACAGACAGACAGACAGACAGACAGACAGACAGACAGACAGACAGACAGACAGACAGACAGACAGACAGACAGACAGACAGACAGACAGACAGACAGACAGACAGACAGACAGACAGACAGACAGACAGACAGACAGACAGACAGACAGACAGACAGACAGACAGACAGACAGACAGACAGACAGACAGACAGACAGACAGACAGACAGACAGACAGACAGACAGACAGACAGACAGACAGACAGACAGACAGACAGACAGACAGACAGACAGACAGACAGACAGACAGACAGACAGACAGACAGACAGACAGACAGACAGACAGACAGACAGACAGACAGACAGACAGACAGACAGACAGACAGACAGACAGACAGACAGACAGACAGACAGACAGACAGACAGACAGACAGACAGACAGACAGACAGACAGACAGACAGACAGACAGACAGACAGACAGACAGACAGACAGACAGACAGACAGACAGACAGACAGACAGACAGACAGACAGACAGACAGACAGACAGACAGACAGACAGACAGACAGACAGACAGACAGACAGACAGACAGACAGACAGACAGACAGACAGACAGACAGACAGACAGACAGACAGACAGACAGACAGACAGACAGACAGACAGACAGACAGACAGACAGACAGACAGACAGACAGACAGACAGACAGACAGACAGACAGACAGACAGACAGACAGACAGACAGACAGACAGACAGACAGACAGACAGACAGACAGACAGACAGACAGACAGACAGACAGACAGACAGACAGACAGACAGACAGACAGACAGACAGACAGACAGACAGACAGACAGACAGACAGACAGACAGACAGACAGACAGACAGACAGACAGACAGACAGACAGACAGACAGACAGACAGACAGACAGACAGACAGACAGACAGACAGACAGACAGACAGACAGACAGACAGACAGACAGACAGACAGACAGACAGACAGACAGACAGACAGACAGACAGACAGACAGACAGACAGACAGACAGACAGACAGACAGACAGACAGACAGACAGACAGACAGACAGACAGACAGACAGACAGACAGACAGACAGACAGACAGACAGACAGACAGACAGACAGACAGACAGACAGACAGACAGACAGACAGACAGACAGACAGACAGACAGACAGACAGACAGACAGACAGACAGACAGACAGACAGACAGACAGACAGACAGACAGACAGACAGACAGACAGACAGACAGACAGACAGACAGACAGACAGACAGACAGACAGACAGACAGACAGACAGACAGACAGACAGACAGACAGACAGACAGACAGACAGACAGACAGACAGACAGACAGACAGACAGACAGACAGACAGACAGACAGACAGACAGACAGACAGACAGACAGACAGACAGACAGACAGACAGACAGACAGACAGACAGACAGACAGACAGACAGACAGACAGACAGACAGACAGACAGACAGACAGACAGACAGACAGACAGACAGACAGACAGACAGACAGACAGACAGACAGACAGACAGACAGACAGACAGACAGACAGACAGACAGACAGACAGACAGACAGACAGACAGACAGACAGACAGACAGACAGACAGACAGACAGACAGACAGACAGACAGACAGACAGACAGACAGACAGACAGACAGACAGACAGACAGACAGACAGACAGACAGACAGACAGACAGACAGACAGACAGACAGACAGACAGACAGACAGACAGACAGACAGACAGACAGACAGACAGACAGACAGACAGACAGACAGACAGACAGACAGACAGACAGACAGACAGACAGACAGACAGACAGACAGACAGACAGACAGACAGACAGACAGACAGACAGACAGACAGACAGACAGACAGACAGACAGACAGACAGACAGACAGACAGACAGACAGACAGACAGACAGACAGACAGACAGACAGACAGACAGACAGACAGACAGACAGACAGACAGACAGACAGACAGACAGACAGACAGACAGACAGACAGACAGACAGACAGACAGACAGACAGACAGACAGACAGACAGACAGACAGACAGACAGACAGACAGACAGACAGACAGACAGACAGACAGACAGACAGACAGACAGACAGACAGACAGACAGACAGACAGACAGACAGACAGACAGACAGACAGACAGACAGACAGACAGACAGACAGACAGACAGACAGACAGACAGACAGACAGACAGACAGACAGACAGACAGACAGACAGACAGACAGACAGACAGACAGACAGACAGACAGACAGACAGACAGACAGACAGACAGACAGACAGACAGACAGACAGACAGACAGACAGACAGACAGACAGACAGACAGACAGACAGACAGACAGACAGACAGACAGACAGACAGACAGACAGACAGACAGACAGACAGACAGACAGACAGACAGACAGACAGACAGACAGACAGACAGACAGACAGACAGACAGACAGACAGACAGACAGACAGACAGACAGACAGACAGACAGACAGACAGACAGACAGACAGACAGACAGACAGACAGACAGACAGACAGACAGACAGACAGACAGACAGACAGACAGACAGACAGACAGACAGACAGACAGACAGACAGACAGACAGACAGACAGACAGACAGACAGACAGACAGACAGACAGACAGACAGACAGACAGACAGACAGACAGACAGACAGACAGACAGACAGACAGACAGACAGACAGACAGACAGACAGACAGACAGACAGACAGACAGACAGACAGACAGACAGACAGACAGACAGACAGACAGACAGACAGACAGACAGACAGACAGACAGACAGACAGACAGACAGACAGACAGACAGACAGACAGACAGACAGACAGACAGACAGACAGACAGACAGACAGACAGACAGACAGACAGACAGACAGACAGACAGACAGACAGACAGACAGACAGACAGACAGACAGACAGACAGACAGACAGACAGACAGACAGACAGACAGACAGACAGACAGACAGACAGACAGACAGACAGACAGACAGACAGACAGACAGACAGACAGACAGACAGACAGACAGACAGACAGACAGACAGACAGACAGACAGACAGACAGACAGACAGACAGACAGACAGACAGACAGACAGACAGACAGACAGACAGACAGACAGACAGACAGACAGACAGACAGACAGACAGACAGACAGACAGACAGACAGACAGACAGACAGACAGACAGACAGACAGACAGACAGACAGACAGACAGACAGACAGACAGACAGACAGACAGACAGACAGACAGACAGACAGACAGACAGACAGACAGACAGACAGACAGACAGACAGACAGACAGACAGACAGACAGACAGACAGACAGACAGACAGACAGACAGACAGACAGACAGACAGACAGACAGACAGACAGACAGACAGACATGGCTTAATCGAATCAGGAGGTGACCCTGATCATTTATATATATACATTGCTATACCTCCGGAGCCTCCTCTAAGGTGTTACATATTTCCGTCGTGACAAAAACAATATTCCCTATACTAAAAGTCTAGGGTATAAAAAAAACAAAAACCTCATTACTACATGCCACATCATGCGGTTTGCAAGATATCGAGCTCTACAACAAAACTTCGGGTTGTTTTTAATGCTTCTTGCAAAACCGACAGTCGGCATTCATTGGCCACGTTTAGACCGTGGAACTAAAAGGCGATTTAACTAAATCATTTTAGTGTTAGTACTTGTTGGTGGAGTGTTTATACCGACCATAGGAGAGGTACTTCTTCTTCTTCTTTCTCCGTTGACAGCACAGATAAATTTTACAGATATAAATTTTACGACAGAAAAAGACTTTTTCCTGCCCGTGATCACGCACTGCTTTCCTGAAATTGCAAACAAAGCAAACGCCGAACAAGAAAAACGACAACAAAGGAAACGTCAACCGCCGAGTCAACATTAGCGATGACAGCGACATAGTCCCAGTTTTTTTAGTCCAGTTCCGCATCGCAAGTAGAGATAAGCCAAGTCCAAAACTAACTAAATCGATACGTTTATATCGTCGAGAGTTAGATCGATTTAGTTAGATCTCGAAGATAGTCCCGCGGTCTAAACGTAGTGATTGACATTCTCCACGTCGGACTCAGCCTACACCGGGATCTACCTGCTGTTATTATCCGCTGGAGATTTATACCTATCGCCTATACTGCTGATATGAAGCAAATGTTTCGGCAAATACGAGTCAACAAAACTGATTCAGACTTTCAACAAATTGTGTGGCGTCCAGAACCGCACATGCTTGTCGGATATTACCGTCTGCAAACCGTGACTTTCGGAGTGACTTCCGCACCCTACTTGGCGATGCGGACTATCCAACAGTTAGTAAATGACAAGGAAATCAACTATAAGAATGCATCAACAATTTTAAAGCATGATATATACGTGAATAAAATACTTAGTGGAGCCGATACCATCGAGGAAGGACAGCGTACTCAGCAAGAACTAATTCAACTGCTTCAGAGTGGTGGCTTTCAATTGTGGCAGTGGGCTGCTAATCGCAAAGACATGTTAACTAACATTCCGGAATCCGACAGACTGGTCAACGTCACTTTTTGCATCATGGATAATAGTTCGCCGATCAATATGTTAGGCATATTATGGGAATACGGAAAGGATCAATTTCCTATTAAGATGAATGTAGATTTGAAGCATATCGCAACGACAAAAAGAGCAGTTCTTTCCTGCATCGCAAGATTGTTCGATCCCTTGGGATGGTTAGCTCCAGTCAATGTTCGAACTAAAATATTCATGAAAGAATTATGGAAAACCGGATTCGGTTGGGACGACCGCTTACCAGAAAAGAAATTAGCAGAATTCACGAAAATCAAAACGCTTCTAGCAGATTTGGACAAAGTTACAGTACCCCGATGGATTTTCACCACTCCGCAATCTGCCTTCGAGATTCATGGATTTTGTGATGCCTCTGAGAAAGCGTACGCAGCTGCGGTTTATATTCGAATAAGTCATAATAATACTTTCCATACATGCCTCCTAATGGCAAAAACAAAAGTATCACCCACGAAATCAGACGAAGCACTAAGGAAATCTAAACTGTCGCCTAAAGTCTCGTCAGTGGAAAAACAGAAGGATCCAACAATTCCACGTATGGAATTGTGCGGAGCATCTTTATTGTCAAAACTAATTACACGAGTCGTCCAAAACATCAACGCCAATATTTTGCTGGACGGATTCTACCATAGTACTAGCCTGGATAGCGAAAGACCCTAAAACATGGCAGACGTTCGCTGCTAACCGGGTATCATCTATTCATACTTTAGTCCCTACTGCCGTTTGGCGACACGTTTCAATCGCTCACAACCGCCGATTTACCGACTAGAGGCATGGATCCTAAAGCACTTTCATCACGGAGTCTGTGGTGGCATGGACCTGACTGGCTTGGTTATACTAGAGATGCATGGCCTAAACACAAAGCCACTCAACCGACAAGCAAGCCCGTAAATCAATTACACTGACAGCCCAAATATCTATCGAAAATGAATTTACACGTATCAACAAGTATTCATCTCTTACCAAGTTAATCCGTGTAACATCGTATTATTTGCGATTTGTCAATACTTAAATGCACTCATCCAGGAACCCAGATAACATTTTGGTACTGATCCTGAAGTATCAATAACCCAGATAGCACAAGAGTGATGAAATATTGATATTTTTTTGATACTTGGGTATCATAGTATCGATACCTTCAGTATACCACTAGTGATGTTTTTATATGGACGATGTCGGCATTTTCAACGTTCTGACTGGTCGACATTATCGAAAGGGGAAATGAGCATTGATGCTGGGCATTGATGATATATCGGAAGAATACCAAACCTACTGAATGAACATAAATGTGACTATATCGATCTATCTTTGATATAATATCGAAGACTTGCATTGCTACTGTAACGATGATTGTAGTCAAAAATAATAAATAAAGCATTCGCAATGTTTGTTAAACTCGTGTTATTTGTGTTATATCTGCTCCTTCCTACGAAATTTCCTAGGAAATAGTACATATGTATGTATAACAAAATCAACACTAGTTTAACTAACATTGTGAATGCTCTATGTGTTTTATTTATAAAACAAATGTTTTATTTTTAACTTTTTCACATTTATTTAGAAGAATGGAAATTGTAATTTTACATGTTTGTACAGTTTTACAGTTTTTATTAATACTTTATAAATATTATTTCATTTGTTGTTTTGCTTTCAGACGTTTTTTATACCCTAGACTTTTAGTATAGGGTATATTGTTTTTGTCACGACGGAAATATGTAACACCTTAAAGGAGGCTCCGGAGGTATAGCAATGTATATATATAAATGATCAGGATCACCTCCTGATTCGATTTAGCCATGTCTGTCTGTCTGTCTGTCTGTCTGTCCGTCTGTCCGTCTGTCCGTCTGTCCGTCTGTCCGTCTGTCCGTCTGTCTGTCCGTTCGCACGATAACTTTCGATAGAATGAAGCTAGAGACTTGAAATTTTGGTCAGATGTTGGAAGTATAATCTTCTTGGTTGGTATTGAAAATAGGCATGATCAGGCCAAGAGAACGCCTACCTCCCCTATATATGTAAAATAATTAAATGTATCTATAACTCCCGATTAAATAAACGTAAAAAGCTCTAGCTTTGGCAGATTGCTCGCGAGGATAATCTTCTACTTCCCTAAAAAACTAAAATCGATCAGTTGAAAACTAACGGTAATTTTCTTACAAAGAGCCCCGTACTACCCTACTTTTCGGGTTTTTTGTCTATAACTCTTGAAACAATTGACGTAGACACCTGATTTTTGGCATGTAACTCTGGCGTAAGAAGATGCTTAAGTTCTAGTAAGTTGGGCGTAATCAGTTCAAGGGAACGCCTACCTCCCCTACAAATTTCAAAAAATTAAATATTCTTTTAATTACGATAACTTTCGATAAAATTACACTAGCGAGTTGAAAATTTGACAAAATGTTGTTAGTGGGATCTACTTGGTTGGTATTGAAAATGGGTAAGATCCGACCCAAGCAACTCCTACCTCCCCTACAAATGCAACTTCAATAAGCGATAACTTTTGACAGAATCAAGCCAGCGACTTGAAGTTTTGGTCAAATGTTTGAAGTGAGATCGGGTTAGTTGGTATTTAAGATGGGCTAGATCAAACCTAAGGAACCCCTACCTCCCCTACAAATGAAACTTCAAATAAGCGATAACTTTCGATGGAGTGAAGCTAGAGACTTGAAATTTTGTATAAATGTTTGTAGCATGATTTTATTTGTTGGTAGCAATGATGAGCAAGATCCGACCCAAGGAACCCCTACCTCCCCAACAAGTGAAACTTCAAATAAGCGATAACTTCCGATAGAGTGAAGCTAGAGGCTTGAAATTTTGTTTAAATGTTTAAAGCATGATCTTATTTGTTGGTGGCAATAATGAGCCAGATCCGACCCAATGAACCCCTACCTCCTCTACAAGTGAGACTTCAAATAAGCAATAACTTTCGATAGAATGAAGCTTGCGACTTGAAAAATTCGACAAATATTTGTAGAATAGGTTAGTTAATTGATTTTGATAATGGTCAAGATCCTACTGAATGATTGCCAACCTCCCCTATAAACTGGCCGTATAGGAAACTCACTTTTAATGCATATGGTCGTTACCAATTGGTACTTTTGGTACCACCACTAGGTCTGTACAAGTCTAGGGTATATACGCTTCGGCCTGGTTATTATTGTATTTAACCTTGCCAACTCGCAAGGCTTTCTCTAAATCGGCCATAAGCTGCTGAAGGCCATAACCATTTTTTTTAAAGCACTCTGAAATCAAAATTGAAATTTAAGTTATAATCAATTTTAAGAGGCTTATTGTAATAACTCTAACATACCAAAAAGGCAAGCGCAGATACGCTCAAAGTTAGCGAATTTCTTTTTCCCTCTTGTAATTTTAGCACTTGCGAGTAAGTTTTTAAAAGTTTTCTTTGAGTCTAACACCCCAAAAAAGAGCTCACACGAATTTGTGTTTAGGAAATATCACAGTTAGATGAATGCGGGATCACACAATTTCACAATTTCTTGATGACAGAGTATTGGCTATTCGGATCGTTTTTGTGCTGATTCTGCATTGAAACTCCCCTTAATCATTATTGATGGTAGGTATCAATAAATTGCCAATGTGGAATCAATCGTAATTAGGGTTAATTATTGAAGACTTATTGATACTCCAGGATCAATATCAAAATCTTATCTGGTATAAATGCGGGATCAGTACAATTTTTTTTATGATTGTTTGTTGGATATGCGGATTGCTTTTGTGCTGATATTATATGGAAACTAACCTTCCTAATCATTATTGATGGTAAGCATCAATAAATATCCAATGTGGAATCAATCGCAAAGAGGGGCAATTATTGAAGACTTATTGAGACTCCAGGATCAGTACCAAAATGTTATCTGGGTCAGGATCAGTACCAAAATGTTATCTGGGCAATCATCACAATTAATCAGTGGCGAGTCGGGGCGGCCGAAAACCCCTTGTTTTGGGTTATTGCTTTTGGTTCGCATGGTGTAAATACCGTGAACCTTGTGTAATAACGATTTGAATTTGTTGAATTTCGACTGTTATCTATAACATGCTTATGAAATCTTTAGTTTCGTTGTAGATAAGGTTTCCCGTTATCGACATTCATTCATCCCATCGTAAATAATAGCCCATAGTATTTGGTCTACAACTTAATAATGAGACTTTTTTTGGAATTTTGGGCATTTGTTCATAGATTTATTCATATAACTAAATTATTCAAAATATTGGCCATCAGCAGCGATAACTTTCTCCCATCTTTCGGGAAGTCTACGAATTCCGTCGCGAAAAAAATCTTGGGGTTTCGAGGCTATCCATGAATCGAGCCAGTTCTTAGTATCCTCATATGAAGTGAAGTGCTGATCAGCCAACGCATGAGTCATCGAAGCGAACAAATAGTAATCGGATGGAGCAATGTCAGGGCTATACGGCGGGTGGGGTAGCACTTCCCATTTGGTTGTTTCCAGGTACGTTTTCACGACTTGCGCAACATGAGGGCGAGCATTGTCATGCTGAAGAATTATTTTGTCGTGCCTTTCAGCAAATTGTTGCCGTTTTTCACGCAATGCTCGACTCAAACGCATCAATTGCAGTCGATAGCGCTGCCCGTCAATGGTTTCATTCGGTTTTAGCAGCTCATAATAAAGAACACCGATCTGGTCCCACCAAATGCAGAGCATAAGCTTGGAACCATGAATATTTGGCTTCGCGGTCGATGTTGATTGGTGCCCGGGCGGTCCCCATGATTTCTTTCGCTTTGGGTTATCATAATGAATCCACTTTTCATCGCCGGTCACAATACGATGCAAAAAACCCTTCCGTCTTTGCCTTTGAAGCAGTTGTTCGCACATGCAAAAGCGCCTCTCAACATCTCTTGGCTTCAACTCGTACGGACCCAGTGGCCTTGCTTTTGGATCATTCCCAGTGATTTTAACCGCTTCGATATGGCTTGCTGAGTCACTTCCAACGAAATTGCCAACTCTTTTTGAGTTTGGCACGAATCTTCTTCGAGTAATTTCGTCAATTCTTCGTCTTCAAACTTTTTTGGCTGGCCAGGTCGCTCTTCGTCGGTAATGTCGAAATTATCATTTTTGAACCGATGAAACCACCGAAAACACTGTGCACGCGAAAAAGCATCGTCACCGTAAACTTCCACGAGCAATTTATGACTCTGAGCTGCAGTCTTCTTAGCAAAATAATGTCCAAGTAAAACTTCCCGCAAATGTTGTTTTTTTCGTGAATTTTCGAAACTTTCCATGGTCCGGTAAAATACGTTGTCAACAATCAACACGAAATGTTTATACTGACATTGACAGTTTATGAATACAAACTTCAAATGGTATGTATGTCAAAGATGGACTACCATTGGTTTATCGGTGTTGCCATCTCTAAAAAAAGTCTCATTATTAAGTTGTAGACCAAATAGATAATAGCCCATCGCGACGTCTTCAACCTCGATTCAACACTTTACTATTGGGTGCATTCGGGCGTCACGGAAAAAAGCGGAACGCGCTGCATATCCGTAGAAATAGCGAATTCCTAAGCAGCACATAACAATTTTTTTTGTGTCGCCCGAATAGTACGCTGGCTCACTTGTTGTAAATTGGCATGCCTGCATTCACAAATCGGAAGCGCTACTTGAGCGCTCCAATTTTTGTCCCAATTTTGCACTAAATTACAACAACAAAAATGGGAGCGCTCAGGTAGCGCTATGATTTGCGAATGCAGGCAATTCGTTCGAACTGTCAAATCTCCGCTAAGCCAAGACAGCGAACAAATTTTGTGCTGCCTAAAAGTGTTAGCGCCTAGCTATTTGCGCTAAGTTTAGCAGTGGTTTAATTCGTAATACAAATCACGAGGCAGCATTTAAAGCTAGCTAGCAACCGTGACTCCCGAATGCACCCATTATGAAACAAATGTTTCATGGCCGGGAGAATGATCGAGACATCTGAAAAGAAAAAAGAAAAACATTGTTCACAAAGTATCATCCTTTATCGTTTACAAATAATTTATTTATGTAAATATATTATACCTATCTGATTTATCCATAGATATATATTGAACAGATAGGAAATAGGCACAGAGTGGGGGTAAAAATTTGAATATCGAGTTATGGTTGACATATTTGCGTCTGCGCAGTAAAACACGCACAACACGTATTAACATTTGGCCCAGGACCCGAGGAGCGAGGGGCCAAATGCTTCGTAAATGCCAAAATTGTGGCTGAGTGGCCGATGGCGTAACAACATTTACCGAACGTATAGCGACCGCGTGCAAATGGGTAGCAGTGCACATGCGCGAGTTGGTTCGAAAATAACCTGAAGCACAGAGACGGGATAGTACTATTACCGATCTGTTCAATATACGAGTATATCTACGGATTTATCTGATTCATCCAATATGTAAACAACAATCCACTGTCAGATTCAAAATAACCTTAAAATTTAGAAAATGAAAGTAGAATGTACTTACTAGAATTGGAGAAATTGTAAAGAATTGGAGAAATTGTAATAAATTGGAGAATTATGTGAAAATAAAGGCACTTGTAATAGTGGATCAGAAGCGAGAAGACCTGTTTTTTTGAAGGCGCCATCATTCTAGAGGAAAAGAGTTGTTTTTTGAAGCCGCCACCAAGTTAAGAAGTAGCCGCACTGCAATATAGAGATACCAGTGGAATTTCAGAATATTCAGCGAGTTCTAACCATCATATTTATCGAGAATCAAACGGGTTAGGTAAAGTTAACTCGTGGAGCCAAAAAAAAAGATCGAGGGCAGCCATCCACGATAACATTTTAAATGTCATGTCATGCCAATCAGAATAGTCTGATTGGCTTTCAAAATTTACCGTAGCGGTAAGCAATTATGAATATGGCCACCTAAACATTGGATAGCAGTGATGAGAAAATGTAAAATGTGGAAATTACGAGTGAACTGTCGTTGGAGTTTGGCACCAATTGTCAAAGTAATGATAAGCATACCTATAGGCGCATTTGGCCTAAGAAGACGAAAACAAGCTAGCCTTCGGCTAGCTTGCCAAAGGTATGATACCCTTCGTTGTGATTTGTGGTACATTTGCCACTTTGAAATTAGTAGTAAAACTTGTTCCGATTTCACTGTTTCTATAAGAGGTATATGAAATAGTGGGCCACAAAGACGAATTTTTGAACCGGTCGTTCCTATGGCAGCTAAATGACGTAGTGATCCAATTTCAACCAAACTCGGGAATATGATTTTGCTAAAAATATTGATTAATGTGAAATTTGAAGATGATATCTTTAGAAATAAAAAAGTTTTTCTCACAAAGACGAATTTTTGGACCGGTCGTTCCTATATGACGTAGTGATCCGATTTCAACCAACTTCAGCTATGTGATTTAGCTAAAGATATTTTTGAATAATGTGAAATTTGAAAACGATATCTTTAGAAATAAAAAAGTTTTTCACACAAAGACGAATTTTTGGACCGGTCGTTCCTATGGCAGCTATATGACGTAGTGGTCCGATTCCGTTGGTTCCGACATATATACAGCGTGCAATGAAAAGAAGGCTTTTTACAAAATTTCAGCTCAATAGCTTTAAAACTGAGGGACTAGTTTGCATAGAAACAGACGGACAGACGGACAGACAGACGGACAAAGCTTAATCGACTCGTCTCATCACACTGGCCAAGAATATATATAGTTTATATGGTCGGAGATGCTTCCTTCTGTGCGTTGCAAACTTCATGACAAAGTTAATATACCCTATCACATCCGTGAAGGGTATAATGAACACTAATTCCATTGTGACATTATGTTGCATTATTTCAAAAGGTCATAACAGGCAAAGTAATAAATCGGCAAAACAAAACAGATAAAAACACAACAGGTATAGAAGGGAGCTTTAACTACCTTACCTATTTCTTTGATTCTAACACACACAGCAGCAAAAATTGGTAAAATTGAAAAGTCATGAAGAATGTGATGACAAGTCACTCTGCTAATTCCAAAAGGTACGCCACGAAGAAACAACACAATTTCTTCTTCTATTGAACCTATTTCCCTATGATAAGTATAAGGTTTTTCATTAAGAGCGCCGAACTTGGTCTTCAATAATTCGATTGTATCGAACGCTGTATGGCAAGTTGCGCCGTCCTGTTGGAACCACATATAGCGTCGAGCTGGTCCCAAAAATACTCCGATATCATGGTCCTGTAGCGATCGCCGTTGACGGTTGTTGGCGCGCCGTTTTCATCAAAAAAGAAAAATGGACCGATGACGCCACCGGCATGAAACTCCTGCGATACATGATGCACCTCCTGTGGTGAAATGAATGCACGTTTCAAAACAAGAACATTTCAAGTCTCTTAGAATGCGTTGCAAGAGAGCCATCTCTTATGCGGTTACTCGTGTGTCCTTCCTTTTGTATTGGTGACATTAGGCGACAACGTCTGAAATAAGTGGCCCCGATTTTTCCCGTAGAATGTGTACTCTGTTTATCTATGGTATAACGCACCAGTTGTTTTGGCATGCGTTTTTAAATTTAGTAGTGTATTAATCCTCTTTTTTCTTCGTGAAGCGATCAATTGGTAAAACTCATTTATTTAATTTAGTTTATTATTTTCTATTATAATGTCCGAAACTGGGACGGATAATAATCGGCAAGCAGTAAGAAATAGCCAAGATATCGTCGCCTTTTTATTAAAAAATAAATTTTCGTCATTATCATATGATGACAAAATGTTTGTTCGGAAATTAAAGCCTTGCCCGATAATGAAAATCTTTCAGTCAGAGATAGTAATACAGTCGACTCTTGATAATTAGAATCCCAAGGGACAATAAAAATGTTTCGGATTATCAAGAGTTTGATTTATCGCAAGTTTGAATAATCAGGAAGAGTTTTGGCCAAGTTCGAAATATCGAGTTTATTTTTAGGGTTTTGTAGTAAAACAAAACCCTTATGAAATCGGTCAAATGTCTGTCTGTCCGTCTGTCCGTCTGTCCATGGAATATCTCAGGAACGGCTGAAGCTACATACATGAAATTTTGTAGGAATGTGTAGAATTACTACAATTCGCCGGAGAAAGCGAATCGTCGTAATAGGTCAACTTTAAGGGGAGGTCCCCATAGAGGGGAAATGAAGGTCGAAATTTTTTTTTCGTTTGGTACAGGCAAGTTGGGTATCATAAGAAAGGTACCGTCGAGTACATTCCATTTTTGAAATTTTTTTCAAATTTGAAGAAACGGGAAAAGAGGGAGAGGGGAAAATATGTCATCCGAGTTTGTCCCCCCCCCCCCCTTGCATTTCGAGACCGTTATACTTAGAAATATGAAAATTTACAGAAAAGCGCCATTTTACTAGTGTAGAAAACCTGATTTCTAGAATTTTGAAATTTTATCAGAAAAGGTTAATAATAGTACATTTCTATAGTTTCAGTTAGCACAACCCTGCACCCCTTATGCGTAGCCGAAGTCAAAAATATTGATGGCTAATGATAACTAACATCATAGGCAATAATATCTCTAAGTTTCATTATAATCACATAATATTTAATAATAGTACATTCATTTAAAGTTCGGCATTTTGACACTATCCACACAAAAAATACACCAACCGGCCTCATAGGTGTGAGTACTACTTTCATGTTGTTTTTCGTAGTGCGAATTGCAGTTATTTAATTAATCATTTTTTAAAGGGTAAAGATTGGTTGGGGGCGCTGTGTCTTAATTGGCCAACTTTACCGGGTAGAAGGAAGGGGGGAGGGGGGTCCACATAGAGGCGAAATTAAGGTCAAATTTTTTTATCGACTGATATAAGCAAATGAGGTGTCGTGAGAAAGGTAATGATGAGTATATTCCATTTTTTTGCATTTTCTCGAAATTTACAGAAAGGGGAACAGTTGGGGAGGAGAAAATATTAGTTCGTAATTTGACCCCCCCTTGCCTGCATTTTGAGACCGTTATACTTAGAATTATGAAAACTTACAGGAAGTGGGTTTCGAAAAACATATAAAATGGAAAATAGTGGAATTTGTATATGTTCTCAGAATAGGTAAATAATAGTTTATTTGTATAGTTACAGATAGCACACCCTTGCACGCCTTAAACACGTTCGAGGTCAAAAGTACTGATGGCCAACGATAACCAACACCTTAACCAATAATATGTTCTAAGTTTCGTTACAATCACGTTATATGAATTAGCATGTAAAATGTAAGTGGGTAAGACATTTTAATTACGTTTTTTCTATCCATCTGAGTGATATCAAGAAGAGCAAGGAGCCGATATTTATATACCAAAATAAGCGCTTGCTACAAAACCCTCGGATTGCGGGCGTAGCCCTCTATATTCCGGTTTCATTTCAAATGCAGAGTGGAGTACAAAAATACAAAATTAAAGCAAAATTCATATAAAATAAAAACAGAACAAGGAATTCTTCAGAAATAGTAAATGAAATACATATGTTTAGTTCATATTACATTCAATATAAAATATTATTGAAAAAACTCATGAATGTTTTTTCTTTTAATGCAAACAAACGTCCCTTGTCGATCGCATTTTCTAAAGTGACCAGTGCTGGAAATACATTGTCTTCCACTTCTGTTTGTAACATAAAATTACGGAGAGTGTGTAGTGATTGCCACGCTTCCTTTGATGTGACAGTCGGTATGGGCTCTTCTTCGTCCTCTTCTTCGATTTCGATATTTCCGCTTGAATCAGCCAAAATTTCAGCATCAGATAACGACCCAAAAACAGCGACGTTATCGTCAAAATGTACAAATTCGGCAAACGTAGCATCATTTGGTCCAAGTGAAAGACGACCCCACATGTCTTCCATGTCCACTTCCTCTAGTGTAGGTGATTGTGGATTTTGTGCATCTTTGGAAAATCCACATTTTCGGAAGCAATTGGTTATTGTTATCGGAGTAACATTATTCCAAGCTTTGTCGATCATTGCCATTGCAGCCAATACGTTGATGTTAAGACCTACACGGTTTTCGATACTCTCCAATTTCATCCTAACCACTTCCTTCCTGTATAGAGTTTTTAAATTTTGGATGATTCCTTGATCTAACGGTTGTAGCCTTGAAGTAGTATTAGGAGGGAAGAAGTGAAGTTTTATATTTTGCAAATTCGGCGGATTATTGTGAACTGTACAGTTGTCCATAAAGAGGAGAATATTCCTTTTTTGTTTCTGCATGTTTGAATCTACATAAGTGCAAAAGCCAATCATTGAATATTCCGGTGGTCATCTATGCTTTTTTATTGGATAAATAAGAAGTCGGAAATGATCTGATCCCCTTGAAACACCTAGGTTTTGCAAACTTCCCTACAACTAGGGGTTTCAATTTTTCAGTCCCATCCATATTTTTCGCAAGCAATAACGTCAAACGATCTTTACTGTACTTGCCTCCATGACATTTCTCGTCCTTAAATGTTAAAGTTCTATCGGGGAGGCATTTGAAAAATAAACCGGTCTCGTCCGTATTGAAAATATCACGAGGAGAATAATTTTGTAAAAGACTCTGTAGCTCGTCTTTACATACTGTGCAAATGCTGTTATCGACACTTGCGCTTTCTCCGCATATTTTTTTAAAAGATATGTCATGGCGATTTTTAAAGTTTGTGAGCCATCCCTCACTAGCATGGAAATTGTCAATGCCCAATTGTGTTGCAAACGCTAAGGCCTTTTCTTTTAATAAACCCCCTCCAACTAGTACGTTTTGTTCTCGGCATTGTCTCAACCATTTAACCAAGCTTTCCTCCAGAAAAGGGAATTCGCCTGTAATCCGGGAGAGTGGAAAATAAAATTGGATGTTCTATAAGGGACCTTTCAAACCAAGGCCTAAAACGTATCTGGCAGCCCCGCTCGAAGCGAATACGATGACAACAAACACGGCATATACCTTTCGGAAGGGTGCCGAAGAATTCGTTGTTTGTTTTGCTCGGATCGGCACTCACAGATACGCTACGTTTACTACTAAATAAAAAAAAAATAACAAACTTTTTCGAATTCGCTTGCGCTTGTCATGCAAAGTGCTCTGCAAAATGTTGTTTTTGACATGGATATGTCTTATAGCTGGGGGTCATCCTAAAAATCAGTCCGTCACACGAAATGTCTGTTTTTCTACTCGGGGGTCAGAAGAGGAAACAAGCCCATCGAAAATTTTTCTTTTCTGGTTGTGCATGTCGTTTGAGTGAAGTGGTCATTGTGCATGGCTGTTGCTTGTAGAACCGCGCGGGCGGTGCACTTGCGGGGATCCTGTGTGTACATGTTGGGATGTTGATTTGATAGCGATAAAGGTTGACGTTGTGGACGGCAAGAAATAACATAGTGTACGGGCGGACTTTCAATGACCTTCAATTTCCGCCAATTCCCATTCATCATTTAATAAAATAGCCCGTGTTGTACTATCTGAATCACTAGGGTCCCAGAAAAGGTAGCAAGTAAGTAGTCAGTTCGATTAACATTTGGACATGCGCAGACGCAATTTGAGAGAGTGTACATAGTTCCCGCCCCCCGAAGATGAGCGGATGAAGTTCATTCGAGCCAAATCGGGTGATCCAGCGACTGTGTTTGTGCATTTGCAATGGCGGCGATTTGAGGTCTGACTGGTCCACAATGTGGGCCCCCACCCCACGTGCAATAAACATATAGAACAAAATGGCGGATTTATACTAGGCGAGTTAGAATCTCTCAAGTCCCGAAATAAAGAAATATTCGTCGCAGGATGTTATATGTTATGATGTACATTCAGAGGTCTGCAGAAGATCAAATGCCCCCCTTCCGCAAAAATTCCAAAATGTTCAAAATGGCTGGAATCCAAACAAATAAAATAGCGCACGTTGTACTACATATCTGAATCAATAGGGTCCCAGAAAAGGTAGCAAGTAGTCAGTTCGACTAACATTTGGACATGCGCAGACGCAATTTGAGAGTGTGTACATTACATAGCTCCCGCCCCCGAAGATAGAGATAGAGCGAGAGCCATCGCGGATGAAGTTCATTCTATCCAAATGGTTGTGCATTTGCAGTGGCGGCGATTTGAGGTCTGACTGGCCCACAATGTGGCCTCCACCACACATGCAATAAACGTATCATAAAACAAAATGGCGGATTCGTACTGCGCGAGTTAAAATCTCCCAAGCCACGAAATAGAGAAATATTCGTCGCAGGATGTTATAGTTCCAAGCAGCTCATCGTGACATGATGTACATTCAGAGGTCTGCAGAAGATCAAATGCCCCCCCCCCCTTCTGCAAAAATTCCAAAATTTTTCTTGTGCATTCTCTTTGTGCGTGTGTTGGAATGTTTTGTTTACTTTTGTTAGTTTCCCTTTCTGTTTGCTGGACACAATCGCATAGAGTGGCACGCGTTACTTGAGAAACGGATTGTGTGTGCCGGACCCGGACTGTTGATTAAAGGGGCGGGATGAGACGGATAGTGTGGGAGCGATTTTGCAATAGATACACAAACACAATACACGTCCGATTGGGAAAAGATGGTGGGAAGCGTGATTGCGATTAGCAGAAACGTACTCAGCGAAATGTTGATAGGCTGCAGTCTGCAAACTGTACTGAACGGGTAGATGGAACAGGGTGCACGAGAGGAGGTGAATATTGCACACACGCGATGCAAACGAAAACGAAACGATCCCGCGAGAGAAAGGAGCCCAAGCGGACAGGACAAAGCAAAGCCGAATTTATGACGAGTATCTACACTGCCACCAGATACATGGGTACATGGATATGTCTTATGCCTACCGAAAGCGTGGGACGTGTTTTCTCGAATGATTTCATCCAGTATAACTATACTGGGATCTTTACAAAACTTACGTCGATATCTTCAACACAACAGGTTCCACGCAGTCGGTAGTCATAGACATATCCATGTTCCGATGTATCTGCATGCAGTGTAGATACTTTGTATCTTTTTGACATGGATATGTCTTATAGCTGGGGGTCATCCTAAAAATCAGTCCGTCACACGAAATGTCTGTTTTTCTACTCGGGGGTCAGAAGAGGAAACAAGCCCATCGAAAATTTTTCTTTTCTGGTTGTGCATGTCGTTTGAGTGAAGTGGTCATTGTGCATGGCTGTTGCTTGTAGAACCGCGCGGGCGGTGCACTTGCGGGGATCCTGTGTGTACATGTTGGGATGTTGATTTGATAGCGATAAAGGTTGACGTTGTGGACGGCAAGAAATAACATAGTGTACGGGCGGACTTTCAATGACCTTCAATTTCCGCCAATTCCCATTCATCATTTAATAAAATAGCCCGTGTTGTACTATCTGAATCACTAGGGTCCCAGAAAAGGTAGCAAGTAAGTAGTCAGTTCGATTAACATTTGGACATGCGCAGACGCAATTTGAGAGAGTGTACATAGTTCCCGCCCCCCGAGGATGAGCGGATGAAGTTCATTCGAGCCAAATCGGGTGATCCAGCGACTGTGTTTGTGCATTTGCAATGGCGGCGATTTGAGGTCTGACTGGTCCACAATGTGGGCCCCCACCCCACGTGCAATAAACATATAGAACAAAATGGCGGATTTATACTAGGCGAGTTAGAATCTCTCAAGTCCCGAAATAAAGAAATATTCGTCGCAGGATGTTATATGTTATGATGTACATTCAGAGGTCTGCAGAAGATCAAATGCCCCCCTTCCGCAAAAATTCCAAAATGTTCAAAATGGCTGGAATCCAAACAAATAAAATAGCGCACGTTGTACTACATATCTGAATCAATAGGGTCCCAGAAAAGGTAGCAAGTAGTCAGTTCGACTAACATTTGGACATGCGCAGACGCAATTTGAGAGTGTGTACATTACATAGCTCCCGCCCCCCGAAGATAGAGATAGAGCGAGAGCGATCGCGGATGAAGTTCATTCTATCCAAATGGTTGTGCATTTGCAGTGGCGGCGATTTGAGGTCTGACTGGCCCACAATGTGGCCTCCACCACACATGCAATAAACGTATCATAAAACAAAATGGCGGATTCGTACTGCGCGAGTTAAAATCTCCCAAGCCCCGAAATAGAGAAATATTCGTCGCAGGATGTTATAGTTCCAAGCAGCTCATCGTGACATGATGTACATTCAGAGGTGTGCAGAAGATCAAATGCCCCCCCCCCCCCCTTCTGCAAAAATTCCAAAATTTTTCTTGTGCATTCTCTTTGTGCGTGTGTTGAAATGTTTTGTTTACTTTTGTTAGTTTCCCTTTCTGTTTGCTGGACACAATCGCATAGAGTGGCACGCGTTACTTGAGAAACGGATTGTGTGTGCCGGACCCGGACTGTTGATTAAAGGGGCGGGATGAGACGGATAGTGTGGGAGCGATTTTGCAATAGATACACAAACACAATACACGTCCGATTGGGAAAAGATGGTGGGAAGCGTGATTGCGATTAGCAGAAACGTACTCAGCGAAATGTTGATAGGCTGCAGTCTGCAAACTGTACTGAACGGGTAGATGGAACAGGGTGCACGAGAGGAGGTGAATATTGCACACACGCGATGCAAACGAAAACGAAACGATCCCGCGAGAGAAAGGAGCCCAAGCGGACAGGACAAAGCAAAGCCGAATTTATGACGAGTATCTACACTGCCACCAGATACATGGGTACATGGATATGTCTTATGCCTACCGAAAGCGTGGGACGTGTTTTCTCGAATGATTTCATCCAGTATAACTATACTGGGATCTTTACAAAACTTACGTCGATATCTTCAACACAACAGGTTCCACGCAGTCGGTAGTCATAGACATATCCATGTTCCGATGTATCTGCATGCAGTGTAGATACTTTGTATCTTTTGTTTCAAGATCGTCGATAGCGTTGATGGCGGAATTTTAAAATCTTTGGCTACATCTTTCTTTCTGCAGCCACTTTCAACAGCCGCAATAACTTTTCTTTTATCTGCCACTGAGAGACTAGTATACTTCTTTTCACCACTCATTTTGGTCAAATGGCAACGAAATACATACTACTGTAGATTGTAGAAATTGTCTCTACCAAACTTTTAACGGCACTGAGATAGTGGATGTTGAATCACTTTGGGTAAAGTTCGAATTATAGAGTGGTGCGGAACTAACTTTTCGAATTCTAGAATGTTAATCTTCATCCCAATGGCTAAAAAGACTTCGTTTTATCAAGAGCATGCAAGTACATACAAATATACGAACATTTTTCGATTTATTGAAGGGACAGGGCAACAACTTGGAATTATTGGAAAATTTGAATTATCGAGGTTGGAATTAACGAGAGGCGACTGTAATAACAGATATTTTAAAATCATTTAGTATGAAAAGTGGGGGAGGGGGGGTCTATTGGTGAGTTTTTTGCGAATCTATCCGGTGTAGGGCAGGCTAATAACACGCGTTACAACAACACACACGGGTTACTGTCGCTGCCCAATTGATTAATCTCGTGTAAGTTTACCCGGGATGGAACCTAAGCTCAGCCTTAAATCCACACGATCAACGAATTTTCCTTTATAAGATTGTGAATTTCATGGAGTTGTGAAATTGGAAATGACGATTTCGATTTTATTTTGTCTGATAACATAATCTTTTTCGGTTTTAGCTAATTTATGCTGTCGCAGTAAGCAGTGACAAACTCAATGTTTACTTATGGTAGGTTATAATTAAGTTTAGGCTCTGTCCTCAATGATTTTCTTACGGATGTTATTACAGTAGAACCCCGCTTAACCGAACTTCGCTCAACCGGAACCCGCTTTAACCGAAAGGGGCGACTATGTTTTTTTTTATTTCGAACTCATAAAATTTATACACGGTAGTGCGATATAGCTGCTCGTAAGCGTTACAACACGAAGATTCAGACAAAAATATCAGATTACTTTAAAAAATAATTAACATATGTATCCAAACAATCATCTTGTATTAAACTGCTTGTCGTACGAAGTGTTTTATTGACCTTTTCATTGCAGTTAGTTGTTACCACGGATTAACCGAAATTTTCGTTATCCAAAATAACACCAGCCCCCTTTACTTCGATTAATCGGGGTTTTACTGTATTTAAATTATGTTTCGCGCCAATCTGGGATTGGACCATCACCAATAATCAAAAGTACATTTGGATCGTTTGGTATTGGAATAGTTTAGTATTGGCAAAATACGAGAGATATTTATACCCTAAACTTTTAATAGTATACGGTATATTGCTTTTGTCACGATGAAAATATGTAACACCTTATGACAAATTGACAAATTCATAGAAAATTGTTTGTTTATCCATGTTCAAATGATCAAAATTCCGTTAAGAATTGTTCATTGCCCATGAAAAATTTTAGCGAGAAGTACCAACTTCTCCCTCCCAGTTCTCCCAAAATCTTCGCGGTTGATAAGCTTCTGAGTGATGCTACAGCGGTGGCGTACACCACCGCCCTTGAGGAAAGACTATCACCTATGCTACACGACATCAGCAACACAGGCGTGTTGCAAACTGTACTGAACGGGTAGATGGAACAGGGTGCACGAGAGGAGGTGAATATTGCACACACGCGATGCAAACGAAAACGAAACGATCCCGCGAGAGAAAGGAGCCCAAGCGGACAGGACAAAGCAAAGCCGAATTTATGACGAGTATCTACACTGCCACCAGATACATGGGTACATGGATATGTCTTATGCCTACCGAAAGCGTGGGACGTGTTTTCTCGAATGATTTCATCCAGTATAACTATACTGGGATCTTTACAAAACTTACGTCGATATCTTCAACACAACAGGTTCCACGCAGTCGGTAGTCATAGACATATCCATGTTCCGATGTATCTGCATGCAGTGTAGATACTTTGTATCTTTTGTTTCAAGATCGTCGATAGCGTTGATGGCGGAATTTTAAAATCTTTGGCTACATCTTTCTTTCTGCAGCCACTTTCAACAGCCGCAATAACTTTTCTTTTATCTGCCACTGAGAGACTAGTATACTTCTTTTCACCACTCATTTTGGTCAAATGGCAACGAAATACATACTACTGTAGATTGTAGAAATTGTCTCTACCAAACTTTTAACGGCACTGAGATAGTGGATGTTGAATCACTTTGGGTAAAGTTCGAATTATAGAGTGGTGCGGAACTAACTTTTCGAATTCTAGAATGTTAATCTTCATCCCAATGGCTAAAAAGACTTCGTTTTATCAAGAGCATGCAAGTACATACAAATATACGAACATTTTTCGATTTATTGAAGGGACAGGGCAACAACTTGGAATTATTGGAAAATTTGAATTATCGAGGTTGGAATTAACGAGAGGCGACTGTAATAACAGATATTTTAAAATCATTTAGTATGAAAAGTGGGGGAGGGGGGGTCTATTGGTGAGTTTTTTGCGAATCTATCCGGTGTAGGGCAGGCTAATAACACGCGTTACAACAACACACACGGGTTACTGTCGCTGCCCAATTGATTAATCTCGTGTAAGTTTACCCGGGATGGAACCTAAGCTCAGCCTTAAATCCACACGATCAACGAATTTTCCTTTATAAGATTGTGAATTTCATGGAGTTGTGAAATTGGAAATGACGATTTCGATTTTATTTTGTCTGATAACATAATCTTTTTCGGTTTTAGCTAATTTATGCTGTCGCAGTAAGCAGTGACAAACTCAATGTTTACTTATGGTAGGTTATAATTAAGTTTAGGCTCTGTCCTCAATGATTTTCTTACGGATGTTATTACAGTAGAACCCCGCTTAACCGAACTTCGCTCAACCGGAACCCGCTTTAACCGAAAGGGGCGACTATGTTTTTTTTTATTTCGAACTCATAAAATTTATACACGGTAGTGCGATATAGCTGCTCGTAAGCGTTACAACACGAAGATTCAGACAAAAATATCAGATTACTTTAAAAAATAATTAACATATGTATCCAAACAATCATCTTGTATTAAACTGCTTGTCGTACGAAGTGTTTTATTGACCTTTTCATTGCAGTTAGTTGTTACCACGGATTAACCGAAATTTTCGTTATCCAAAATAACACCAGCCCCCTTTACTTCGATTAATCGGGGTTTTACTGTATTTAAATTATGTTTCGCGCCAATCTGGGATTGGACCATCACCAATAATCAAAAGTACATTTGGATCGTTTGGTATTGGAATAGTTTAGTATTGGCAAAATACGAGAGATATTTATACCCTAAACTTTTAATAGTATACGGTATATTGCTTTTGTCACGATGAAAATATGTAACACCTTATGACAAATTGACAAATTCATAGAAAATTGTTTGTTTATCCATGTTCAAATGATCAAAATTCCGTTAAGAATTGTTCATTGCCCATGAAAAATTTTAGCGAGAAGTACCAACTTCTCCCTCCCAGTTCTCCCAAAATCTTCGCGGTTGATAAGCTTCTGAGTGATGCTACAGCGGTGGCGTACACCACCGCCCTTGAGGAAAGACTATCACCTATGCTACACGACATCAGCAACACAGGCGTCCATGGGTTCTGGGAAGAACTCAAGGATACCATCAAGGATGGCGCAGAGAAAGTCGTGGGATATAAAGCCCGGCGAGCGTGAAATGACTGGTTCGACGAAGAAAGCAAAATTCACTTGACGCGAAAAACGAGGCCTACAGACAATGGATACAACGAGGAACCAGAGCCAGAAGAGAAAAATATGACGAGCTACGGCAAATATCGAATATAATAATTAGACGTAAGAAACGTAAATACTTTGACGAGCAGTTGCTGACTATAAACTTAGCTAATAGGAACACCAGACAAGCGTACAAACTAGTAAATACAATTAAGAACGGCTACCAACCCAGGACTAGCCTTTGTAAGGACAAGGATGGAAACATCATCAGCGACACCGATGGCATTAACAAACGATGGGCCTCTTATTTTGAAGAGCTTCTGAGCCTACTATCTAACATCCCCACACAAGAAGCTCTCGACGATATTGTTGATCTAGGCCCACCCATACAACCCCCAACAGTAGAGGAAGTTGATCTCGCGTTGCGGTCACTACAACGAAATAAAGCGCCGGGCGCTAACGAGATTCCGGCTGAACTGCTAAAATTCGGTGGAACGAGTCTAGTTGATGCCATACAACAATTACTCCTGCGAGTATGGGAGGACGAGGAGATCCCAGACGATTGGCGCAGAAGCATCATCTGGCCAATTCACACAAAGGGAGATACACTGCGGTATGAGAATTACAGGGGCATATCACTAGTTTGTACGTCCTATAAAATTTTGACGAAAATTCTGGAAAATAGAATAAAACCGTACGCAGAACGAATCATTGGCGAATATTAAAGCGGTTTCAGACCTGGTCGCTCCACAACCGATCAGCTCTTCACAGTCAAACTGATACTCGAGAAGTGCTGGGAATACAACATAAACGTATACCAAATCTTTGTCGATTTTAAGCAGGCATACGACAGTATCGATCATGGAGTACTGTACAACATCGTGCTGCAATTTGGTATACCGGCCAAATTAGTGCGACTGACAAAGATGACGATGACCAGCTCCGTCTCACAAGTCAGGATCCAAAATAGACTTACTGATCTATTTGAAACACGCACTGGTCTGAAACAAGGCGATTCACTTACACCGACGCTCTTCAACCTAGCACTGGAATACGCTATTCGGGCTATGAATATGGACAACAGCGAGACGCTACTCATCAAGTCGACACAATTAGCAGCGTACGTGAATAACCGTGAACCGAAGCGCTCCAAAATGTGAACGCAGGTAATGTGGGGGACCTCAACATCGAGTTCGTGAACAACTTCATTTACCTGGGTTGCAGCTTGTCAAGCGACGTCAACGAAACTGACGAAATCAAGCGACGGATACAGTTAGCTAATAAGACTTTTTTCTCGGTTCTCTCCATAATGAAATCGAAGCATGTGCACAGAAACACGAAGCTCCGCGTGTACGAAACCATTATACGACCAGTGCTATGCTATGGCTGCGAAGCATGGACCCTAACTCAAGCCTCCGAAAACATGCTAGACACTTTTGAACGTAAGGTTCTACGGTGAATTTTCGTTGCTGTTTGCGATCGAGATGGATGGCGCATCCGGTACAACCATGAGTTTTATGAACTGCACGATGAGCTGAAAGTCTCGAAAATCGTCAAACTACAACGACTTCAATGGGCAGGGCATGTACAAAGAATGGACGATGATCGCATGCCTAAGAGAGCAATGAATGCAGAACGAGTTGACGGAGCGAGACCGCGAGGACGACCGAGATCTCGTTGGGAGAGCTCAGTAGGTGTGGACGCCGCGCAGCTACTGGGCTTCCAAAATTGGAGGACGCGGTCACGTGACCGAGATAATTGGAGGACAATGATCCAGGCGGCCAAGGCCCGAAGTCGGGCTGTCGCGCCACCATGATGATCAACTTCCTGTGGATGAAAATTATATTCTTTGTAAAAAATTTTTGGTAGAGAATCCTAATGGGGGGGGGGAGAATCTACAACAGTTAGCTTCAAATTTCTTGCATTTAGTAATCATTACAGAATGTCCAATTAAAATTTTGTTTTAGCTTAAGTCACCCCAAACTGTGGTTATTGAATAAAAATTGTATGATATTTTCATGCAAAAAAGCAACCACTGATATCAAACGGTTTTATCTATTTCATTCAGGCAGAATAATATTCGTTGGCCCTACAAATGAAAATACGGACCTTTTAAAGATTATTAATGTGATTATCTCAAAAGTGATAAAAACTGACATTGGTTGTTCTTGCACTAATACTCAATTGCCTTAACCCCTTGTGGGGCATAGCGCGTCAACTGTTCCATGTGACCCAGTTGATGTTTCGTTGGCATAAACTGGTTTCGGAGAATGCAGTTTCCGGCATGCACCTCCTGCACATCCATGGCCACGAACGTCGTCGTGGACGGGACTCGAACCCGAAACACCGGTAGTCAAAGATGAGACTGATGCCTCAACACACTGCGCTACCGGTCGTCCCCCGGTTGCACTAAGCCACTGATATATTCCTCGCTAAAAGCCAAAATTATTGGAAAACAAACCATCCAAGCTTCCATCAGTTCAGGTTACCGTGAGACAACCGATCTATGATAACCCGGCTAATAGATATGGTAATTTATTTAGCGACTCAGGAGTAAGCTTTCAGGGGTCACGTGTAATGAAATTATAGTATTGTGAACGCGCCCCACCAAAGATTCGCACCTTTTCTCTTATTTTTCTCCAAATCATTCCGATGAACCGCTGAAAGCCAGCGGCTTGAAATTTTGGTCAAATGTTTGAAATGAGATAAGGTCAGCTGGTGTTAAAGATGGGTTAGATCTCAGGTTTTTCAGGTTTTTTGTCTATAACTTTTGAACCAATTGACGTAGACACCTGATTTTTGGCATGTAACCCTGAGGTGAGAGGCTGCTTCAGTTCTAGTAAGTTGGGCATAGTCAGATCAAAGGAACGCCTACCTCCCCTACAAATTTCAAAAAATTAAATATTACTTTAATTACAATAACTTTCGATAGAATGACACTAGCAAGTTGAAAATTTATTAGAATGTTGCTAGTAAGATATACTTGGTTGGTATTGAAAATGGGTAAGATCCGAACAACGAAACCCCTACTTCCCCTACAAATGAAACGTCAAAGAAGCGATAACTTTCGATAAAGTGAAGCTAGAGACTTGAAATTTTGTTTAAATATTTGTAGGGTGATCTAATTGGTTGGTGCCAATGATGGGCAAGATCCGACCCAAGGAACTCCTACCTCCCCTACAAGTGAAACTTCAAATAAGCGATAACTTTCGACAAAATGAAGCAAATGACTTGAAATTTTGGTAAAAGATTTGTACTGGGATCTACATAGTTGGTTGTTATTAAAAATGCGCAAGATTCGACAAACGAAACCTCTACCTCCCCTACAAGTGAGACTTCAAATAAGCAATAACTTTCGATAGAATAGAGCTAGCGACTTGAAAAATTCGACAAATATTTGTAGAATTGGTTAGTTAGTTGATTTTGAGAATGGTCAAGATCCTCCTGAATGAGTGTCAACTTTCCCTATAAGCTGGCCATATAAGAAACTCACTTTTAATGCAATATAGTCGTTGCCTATTGGTATTTTGGTATCACCACTAGGTCTGTACAAGTCTAGGGTATATACGCTTCGGCCTGTTTTTTTTTTTGGTACATGTGCACAGTGTTGTGTGAGGGCACAACCACGGCAATAGTTCACCATCGTTATAAATAACATTGTCAAAAACATAACTACTAAAACCAGCCAAGTGACAGAAAATAAATGAAATAGCACGATCATCACCGTGCAGACGAATCTTGTCGTTTCGTCGCAGCATTTTTCCACTGGGTTGGCCTTTTTATATTCGTGTAGGCCGGCCATCGCCTTCATTTGTGATACATGTCATGTATCTTTGTATGATCGCAGTATTATACGAGTAATGTTTATTCTAGTATTATAATTATATATTTTTTTACTTTACTTAAGTTACATACTAGATTTAAGTTCGCGGGCGTAATTTAATATCCTTAAAACGAATAGTGGGGGAACTAGATCAAAACAAAAACAGAAAAATTGCATCATATTTCTGATTCTTCTATAAATACCTAGTTCCTTGTGCACAACGAATCAGGGTAGAACATATCAAACATTTTCCCCGATGGAGGAGTATTACCTTGGATTTTTATACCCTTCACGGATGTGATAGGGTATATTAACTTTGTCATGAAGTTTGCAACGCACAGAAGGAAGCATCTCCGACCATATAAACTATATATATTCTTTGTCAGTATGATGAGTCGAGTCGATTAAGCTTTGTCCGTCTGTTTCTATGCAAACTAGTCCCTCAGTTTTAAAGCTATCAAGCTGAAATTTTGTAGAGAGACTTCTTTCTATTGCAGGCAGTATATATGTCGGAACCAATGGAATCGGACCACTGCGTCATATAGCTGCCATAGGAACGACCGGTCCAAAAATTCGTCCCTGTGAGAAAAACTTTTTTATTTCTAAAGATATCTTTTTTAGATTTCACAGGAATCAACAGTATCTATAGCTAAATCACATTTACGAATTTAGTAGAAATCGGACCACAACGTTATATAGCTGCCATAGGAACGACTGGTCCAAAAATTCGTCTTTGTGAGAAAAACTTTTTTATTTCTGAAAATATCGTTTTTAGGTTTCACACTAATGAATAGTATCTTTAGCTAAATCACATTCCTGAATTTGGTGGAAATTGGACCACTATGTCATATAGCTGCCATAGGAACGACCGGTCCAAAATTCGTCTTTGTGAGAAAAACTTTTTTATTTCTAAAGGTATTGTTTTCAAAATTCACATTAATCAATAGTATTTTAAGCGAAATCATATTTCCGAATTTGGCTGAAAGCGGACTACTCGATCATATAGCTGTCATAGGAACGACCGTCCCAAAAGCAAGTTTTTGTCAGAAAAACTTTTTTTATTTCTGAAGGTATCTTTACGAAATTGCATATTATTTAATCGCAATGACTGCTAAGCCATGTTCCTAAATTTGGTTGAAATTGGCCCACTATTTGATATACCTCTTATAGGAACAGTGAAATCGGAATAAGTTTTACTACTAATTTCAAAAAGGCAAATGAACCACAAAACACACGCTTCGCGTGAAGGGTATCATACCTTCGGCAAGCTAGCCTAAGGCTAGCTTGTTTTTGGTTTCGTTCTTCTATAGGTAATGAAGGTTAGCTTGTGGATTACACATATTAGTTAAAGTAATTATCATGGAAATAATTGAAAGTCTGCATTAAGCAAAATGGAGTAGATAAACCTGTGGTTTCAATGGCCTATTTCCGACTTTTTCGACAGAGAGAAATGTTTTGTTTACAATAATGTAGGTACCGCTACTGTTAGTTTTGTCTTATTGGGGCTCAAGAGAAATTATAAATGCGCACACTTCAGCAAGGGCTTGGAGGGATCCTAGTGCTTTAGAGTCTCCCACCATCTGTGACTCCTTACAGCAAATATTTCAGGAATAGTGAAACTATGGTAGCTTCTGATATTTTGTATTCTTAGTGTTTTTTTCTTTGCCGGTCTAGCTCAGTATTTCTTAATAGGAAATTCCTATCGTTCGTTCATAAAGTGGGATTATTTATGTAATCGGGCTAGGCGTGTGAAATCATGTAACGATATTCCAGTAGTGTCATATAAAAAAAAAATAAAACACCCCAATTCTTGCCGTAACTGAGCCGCGAAACTATACAAGACACGCCGTATGATTAATCTACTGTATTTGTGTCATTTAAATAACAAAATCGTTACACAAGATCAATCACAAAAATCTTCTAACCAAGGCAATTTTCAAGAATTTGCGAATCTTCTTTCCAAATATAATAACTTATATTTTCAGATGAGTCTACAGTGTTCAGTGGGATTTCATAAACTATTCAAAACGATCTAATTCAAAGCATAACTACAATTTTTTTTCAACATTTTATTTTATTAATAAGGATTAGATCTACAAATGACTTAGATCTCTAGCTAACATCATTACAACACTTACTTCTAAATTTAAATTTTAACCTACTCCGCCAGTGCGTGGTAGGTTATTTTTATACCCTAGACTTATCGTATAGGGTATATTGTTTTTGTCACGACGAAAATATGTAACACCTTAAAGGAGTCTCCGGAGGGATAGCAATATATATATATAAATGATGAGGGTCACCTCCTGATTCGATTTAGCCATGTCTGTCTGTCCGTCTGTCTGTCAGTCTGTCCGTTCGCACGATAACTTTCGATAGAATGAAGCCAGAGTCTTGAAATTTTGATCAAATGTTGGCAGTGTGATCTAGTTGGTTGGTATTGAAAATGGGTATGATCAGGCCAAGAGAACGCCTACCTCTCCTACATATGTAAAATACTTAAATGTATCTATAACTCCCGATTAAATATACATAGCTTTGGTAGATTACTCGTGAGGGTAATCTTATACTCTCCTGGGAAAATAAAATCGATCAGTTGAAAACTAACGGTAATTTCCTTACAAAGAGCCCCATTCTACCCTACTTTTCAGGTTTTTTATCTATAACTCTTGAACCAATTGACGTAGATACCTGATTTTTGACATGTAACTTTGAGGTGAGAAGCTGCTTGAGTTTTAGTAAGTTGGGCATAATCAGATCAAAGGAACGCCTACCTCCCCTACAAATTTCCAAAAATAAAATATTCGTTTAATTAAGATAACTTTCGATAGAATCACACTAGCAAGTTGAAAATTTGGTGGAATGTTGCTAGTAAGACCTACTTGGTTGATATTGATAATGGGCAAGATCCGACCTAAGGAACCCCCACCTCCCCTACAAAAGAAACTTCAAATAAGCGATAACTTTTGAAAGAATGAAGCCAGCGACTTGAAATTTTGGTCAAATGTTGGAAGTGAGATTGAGTTAGTTGGCATTAAAGATGGGTAAGATCCGACCTAAGGAACCCCTACCTCCCCTAGAAATGAAACTTAAAATAAGCGATAACTTTCGATAGAGTGAAGCTAGAGACTTGAAATTTAGTTTAAATTTTTGTAGGGTGATCTAATTGGTTGGTGGCAATGATGGGAAAGATCCGACCCAAGGAACCCCTACCTTCCCTACAAGTAAAACTTCAAATAAGAAATAACTTCCGATAGAATGAAGCTAGTGACTTGAAAAATTCGACAAATATTTGTAGAATGGATTAGTTAGTTAATTGATTTTGAGAATGCTCAAGAACCCACTGAATGTGTGCCAACCCCCTATAAACTGGCCATATAGGAGACCCACTTTTAATGCATATGGTCGTTGCCAATTGGTACTTTTGGTATCACCACTAGGTCTGTACAAGTCTAGGGTATATAGGCTTCGGCCTGGTTAAAAATTAAACTTCGTCGAATTAATAAATCTGGACAACATCAAAAGTTTCCAAAGGACCTTTCCCCGAAAACTACTGGAATCTTTAATACAGTCTTATCCAAACATGTTTGATAAACGAAAATTAAAAAGCGAATTATCTGTTTGGTACTCTGATCCTGGCATATTTGGAGATGATAGAAAATATACGGACATTTTAAAATTTAATAAAAATAATAATTTAGAAAAGAATGTATCAGAAATCTATAAATTGCTGTGTTTAATTGTTTCACTACCTACTACTTCCACTTCGGTTGAACGGAGTTTCTCAACATTAAAGCGTATAAAAACTTACTTGAGAAATTTCATGAGTCAAGCACGTTTAACGGATTTAGGTACAATTTCAATTGAAAAAGATTTAGTAAAGGCACTACAAACTGATAAAGATTTTAAATTTGATAATAAAGTCATTGATCACTTCGCAGGTATGACGAGTAGGCGAATAGAGTTACTTTACAAGCATACGGAAAATATTTCTTTTAAACTAATATTCATTTTCGTGCAATTTAGTATTTAAATAATTCTGTATTTTATTTTTATTAAATAAATAACTGGCGCAACAGTCCAATTTGAACCACGGCCTCGAGATGAGTTAGCATCATCTCATTTTCTAGATCGTGACGGTTTTTTGTGCAGAGGTATGTGATCAGCAACACGCTCAACCGAGTTATTTACCCCATAATGGGTACTCATTTAACAGCTGAGTGGGCTCATAGTCCGACACGTAAATCCCCGGAATCGAACCGGGGTCCAGTGCGTTGAAGACGAACGTGCTAACCGTTGCGCCATCCGGACTACTATTACTACTACTATTTTATTTTTATTAGCTAATTTGTATTTATAAATATGAATTTATTTATTATACCCTAGACTTTTAGTATAGGGTATATTGTTTTTGTCACGACGGAAATATGTAACACCTTAAAGGAGGCTCCGGAGGTATAGCAATGTCTATATATAAATGATCAGGGTCACCTCCTGATTCGATTAAGCCATGTCTGTCTGTCTGTCTGTCTGTCTGTCTGTCTGTCTGTCTGTCCGTCTGTCTGTCCGTTAGCACGATAACTTTCGATAGAATGAAGCTAGAGCCTTGAAATTTTGACTAGATGTTGGAAGTATGATCTAGTTGGTTGGTATTGAAAATGGACATGATCAGGCCAAGAGAACGCCTACCTCCCCTACATATGTAAAATAATTAAATGTACTTATAACTCCCGATTAAATAAACATGAAAAGCTCTAGCTTTGGTAGATTGCTCGTGATGGTAATCTTATACTCCCCTGGAAAAATAAAATCGATCAGTTGAAAATTAACGGTAATTTTCTTACAAAGAGCCCCGTACTACCCTACTTTTCAGGTTTTTTGTCCATAACTCTTGAACCAATTGACGTAGACATCTGATTTTTGGCATGTAACCCTGGGGTGAGAAGCTGTTTAGGTTTTGGGAAGTTGGGCATAATCAGATCAAAGGAACGCCTACCTCCCCTACAAAATTCAAAAAATTAAATATTATTTTAATTACGATAACTTTCGATAGAATGACACTAGCAAGTTGAAAATTTGGTAGAATGTTGGTAGTAAGGTCTTATTAGTTAGCACTGAAAATGGGCAAGATCCGACCCAAGGAACCCCTACCTCCCCTAACTTCGAATAAGCGATTACTTTTGATACAATGAAGCCAGCAGCTTGAAATTTTTGTCAAATGTTTGAAGTGAGATTGAGTTAGTTGGCATTAAAGACGGGTTAGATCCGACCTAAGGAACCCCTACCTCCGCTAGAGATGACACTTAAAACAAGCGATAGCTTACGACAAAATAAAGCTAGCGACTTGAAATTTTGCCCAAATGTTTGTAGTAGGATCCATTTGGCTAATATTGAAAATGCTTAAAATCCGACCAACGAAACCCCTACTTTCCCTACAAACGAAACTTCAAATAAGCGATATCTGTCGATAGAGTGAAGCTAGAGACTTAAAATTTTGTTTGTATGTTTGTAGGGCGATCTAATTGGTTGGTGCCAATGATGGGCAAGATCCGACCCAAGAAACCCTTACCTCCCCTACAAGTGAGACTTCAAATAAGCAATAACTTTCGATGGAATGAAGCTAGCGACTTGAAATATTCAACAAATATTTGTAGAATGGGTTAGTTAATTCATTTTGAGAATGGTCAAGATCTCCCTGAATGAGTGCCAACCTCCCCTATAAACTGGCTATATAGGAAACTCACTTTTAATGCATGGTCGTTGCCAATTATTACTTTTGGTGTCACCACTAGGTCTGTACAAGTCTAGGGTATATACGCTTCGGACTCCGGTTTTATTTATTTTTAATTCCCGTGGTAGCCTGTATTCCTTCAACCTTTACTCCGTGCTTACTAGTTCCCTTTCCCATGGCAAGAGAACTCTAGACCTCCTCGTTGGTTCTTGCTGGACAGTGCATAAACAATATAAAGAATTTTGGATTTACTTATTGTTTATTGCTTGACAAGAAGACAATTATAGTATTTTAATCATGATGGTACGGTTGGCGGACGGATCAGACGCCCACACGGTCGCACCTGGGTCCGGGTGTAATGGGACCCTCAGCCTCTGGTTTCGTACCACCAACAGATCACTACTCATCAGGTGCTGCTTCGATCTGCCGGTGGGAGTAGCACTACCAGACCATAATATGGTTCGTTACAGGTGGTTCATTACACAGTTTAGTGCGGTCTATGTTCAGTGATGGCCATAATTGCTTTGCAATTATGCAATTTGCTGGTGCTACCACTTAGCCATCTCGAGTTAGTCTTGTCTATTGCTGTTGTAGTTAGACTATTTCCACAGCTGGAGATGGGCATGACGAGACCCCGACATTTCTGAAGAGTTGTGTCAGTTATACAATTCCGGGCAAGCTCGTCAGCCCTGCAGTGTCTCGGCAGCGGCTTCGCTGGTAACTGCAGGGCATATCCAGCATATTATAATGTTATAGAGTCTCCCCATCTCCGTAAGGCAAGATTGGCATGTCTTCACGGTTTTTGATAAGACCCGATAAGATTCGAGGGATTTTACTGCAGCTTGGCCGCCAGTATAAATTGTGATATCTGTTACTGCTATAGCCGTGCGGCCAAACCACATCACTGCTTCTTTAATCGCGTCGACCTCCGCCTCGAACACGCTACAGTAGCTTGGGAGGCGGAGTGACAGGTTCAGGTTAAGCGCCTCGGAGAAAATTCCAGCCCCTACCCCCTCCTCGGTCTTGGAGCCATCCGTATAGATACATAACGAGTTAGTACAATTCGAGTCGTATGTTTCCCAGTGAGTACGGGAAGAAATTGAGCACGTATAACTTTTGCTGTGTGTTAAAGATGGTACATATATCTACATATATGTCTCAGTATTGATGAGTGACCGGTGTATGATTCTGCCCAGCAACCTGCCTCCCGTATCCGGATGGCCGTTTGCGGCGATTTGTTCGCTTATAATGTCCAAAAGGAAAAGGTTGAACCTAATCTCTAGAGCCGCGGACGGTGTTGAGCGGAGAGCCTCGCTGATAGCCAAGCAAGCCGCTCTCTATACCTTTCCCAACAATGTGAGATTCGACTATGTTCGTAGGGCATTCTACCAAACAATACAACCCCATGCAGCAGTATAAAACCGATACATAAAGCCAGTGGAGTATTTTTGGTTGCAGACTTTCTTGACATGTCTTTCCTTTAGCCTTCCTGCAGCAGTATCGCGCTACGGTTGCTTTATTGACCCGTTCCTGAACGTTCGGCCTGCAATTGAGCTTCCTATCCAGTATAACACCCAATAAGTTAGCTCTTTCCGAGAAGGCCAGTCTTACATCCCTAGGACAGGAGGTTCTACGGGAGGAATTTGATGTTTTCTCGTGAATAGCATAAGCTCAGTTTTGCTTGGATTGACATCAACCACGCAGTTCTTGGCCCAGTTAGCTAAGACATTAAGAGCAGTCTGCGTTATCTCACTTAGTGGATGTTCACACTGCGTACGATGCCGAGCCGAACCGGGTCGAGCGATGCAATGTGATTACAAGCGGTTAAAGCAAGAAAATGGAAAGTCTTCAATTTTAAATGGAATCCCGCTTTAGTTGGGACGCTAAGCGATTTCACCTTGCAAAATATGATAGAGAAATGCCATTTGGTATAATTGTTCGTGGTCCGTATACATTCATTTTAAGAGATGGAGCCATCTTGGACCCCGCGGCAGAGCGGCTGTGCGGGCGAAAACCCGCGAAATTTGAGCCCTTTTTTTAATATTGTCCTAATAATTTGTAAACGGTGCCTCGGATCAAAAACCTTAATAGGAAGTAAATTAAAGAAAGTCAAATTCTACATCCAATCATTGCTCAAAAATGAAATTTGGTTTAGTCGTATAATCAATATCGATAGTCGAAAAACGTCACTTTTTGAGGCTTTAGAGAGAAATCACACTATATCGCTTTTCAAGCTCACACATATCTCTGTAACGGATACTCCAAATGAAAAACCGTACAAGTAAAAGTTGAAGATATTTTGATTTCTGGTTTAACGTGCCCAATACTTTTCAAATCGGCTCGTTTTTAGTGTAGTTTTGAGCGAAAATGCAAAAATGGTTTTTTAGCGATTTGAGCCTTAATAGCTCTATCTCGATAAATATAACAGCTAAAAGTTTTGGTTTAGCCTAAATTCGTAGATACCTTAACCTTGTTTATAATAGTTTTTTGTCAGACTAATTTAATTAATTAAATAATTAGTTAATTAAATGATTAAATTTCTTCCATAATTTCAAAGTACAACCAACTTATATGACACTTTAGGTTGGTTCCTAACGTATTTGGTCATTCTGAGTCAAATGAAATCAACCGCTATTCCATACGGCTATTAGTTCAAAAGATATTCACTTTTTTCCAGATTTCGTGATCAATTAAATAAGCCTTTTTATTAAATACGTTGAAAAGAAAAAGCTTTTGTGCCAGTTTTAGGATAGTCTTTAATGTATTTGGTCATTTTGAGTCGAATGAAACCAACCGTAATTCCTTGCGACCATTAGTTCAAAAGATATTCACATTTTTCGAGATTGTTTTATTAGTTAAATGAGCTTTTTCGTTAAGTAAGTTGAAAATAAAAAGTTTTTATGCCAGTTTTAGGTTGGTTCTTAATGTATTTAGCCACTCTGAGTATAATAGAATTAACCGTGGTTCCATACGACCATTACTTCAAAAGATATTCACATTTTTCCACATTTTTGGAATAGTTAAGGAAGCTTTTTTATTAAATAAGTTGAAAATAAAAAGCTTTGATGCCAATTTTAGGCTGTTCCCTAATGTATCTGATCATTTTGAGTCGAATGAAACTGAAGGCAATTCCATACAACAGTTAGTTCAAAAGTTATTCACATTTTTCCAGATTTTTTGTTTTGTGAATATTTTTTTTATTAAATAAGTTGAAAATAAAAGGCTTTTATTCCACTTTTAGGTTGATTCCTAATGTATTGCTATTCCATACAATTATTAGTTCAAAAGATATTCTCATTTAAATAAAAAAAGATTTTAGTTTGGTAAGCTGCTTTATTAAATAAGTTAAAAATAAAAAGCTTTTCTGCCAATTTTAGGTTGATTCCTAATGTATTTGGTCATTATGAGTCGAATGAAATCAACCGCAATTCCATAAGATCATTAAATCAAAAGATATTCACCTTTTTCCAGATTTTGTGATTAATTAAATAAGCTTTCGTATTAAATAAGTTAAAAATAAAAAGCTTATATGCCACTTTTAACTTAGCTCTTTATGTATTTGATCATTTTGAGTAGATTAAAGCTAACCGAAATTCCATACGAGCATTACTTCAAAAGATATTCACAATTTTTCCAGATTATTTTTTTATTAATTAAGCTTTTTTATGCTACTTTTAACTTGATTCCTAATGTATTTGGTCATTTTGAGTCGAATGAAGGCAACCGCGATTCCATGCGGTCATAAGTTACAATAATATTCGCATTTTTTCCGGATTTTTTTAAAACTTAAACTTAAATGAAAAAAATATTTACTTCATTGAGGAAACATAAACAATGAAGCGTTGTAAATACACAATAAGTATGTTATGCTACCCTACGGCGGCTGACTCACAACTGCAAGTGCACCTCTTTGTGCAGGACAAACTTTTTTTCCTGCAGCCACAGTTACTCGTGCAGGGTGTCTTGCACCTGCAACACTGAAGAGTGGCACATGCCTTTGCAGCAACCGGCACTGTTATCCATAATGGGAGCCAACGTTCTGATTCTAGTTTCCACCCCAATCTCCAGGAGATGGAATATGTTGCTGCGTTTCCACAGCCTTTCAGAATTTCATGGCTTGAAGGGATGCCCTTTTCAGGTGTCCCACAAACTCACCAAATAACAATCAGTATTTTTCATACGCACTATCACTTTTGATAACTGTAACGCATTACCACTTGTCGCGAAACACAAAACAAATCAGTTTCAAATCTATCCGCTTACTGACTCGACAGTGCACAATGTGGCAATAGCGGACAAGAATAATTTTTATTGTTTTTTATTCTTGACTACATAGTTGATGAATTATGACTATTTACATGCAAATTGTATCTATAACAAGATACCTGCACCTTTTGCTAACGGATTGGCATTATTATTTCTCTCTTAAGGTCACTTACGGGATATGCAGAGAGTAGTAAATCAAATTATCGAAATATACTATTATTAAACTTTTTCCTAAGGATATCAACATCCTGGATATTTAACGTCGCTATCCTAATTATATGCCGCCATCCTGAAAATTTTCATATATGTGCTTTAAGCGGCGACTAACTCTCTCCTCTATGGCAATTTGGCCACTAATGAAAAGCCTTATGACACAAATTGTAGTAATCCTTCATATTTCGACCAAATTCCATACCTGTAGCTTCAGCTGTTTTCGAGATATTCTTTGAACAGGCTGACATCTGACTGATTTCATAATGGTTTTTTCTACAAAACCCTAAAAAGCGTAACTATGGCCTAAGCTATCAAGCCAAGCTATCAAGCAAAGACTTTTTCAACAAGATTTAATTATCTGTAAATTGAGATTATAACAAAACTTCAGCTACTATACTTACCGAAATAGAGCTATTAAAGCTGGAATCGCTAAGAAAGCATTCCAGCAGTTTCACTCCCAACTACACTAAAAATGAACCGATTTGGAAAGTAATGGACAGGTTAAACCGGAAATCGAAATATCTTCAACTTTCACTTGTACGGTTTTTCATTTGGAGTATCCGTTACAGAGATATGTGAGCTTGAAAAGCGATATAGTGTGATTTTTCTCCAAAGCCTCAAAAAGTGACGTTTTTCAACTATCGATTTTGATTATACGACTAAACCAAATTTCATCTTTGAGCAATGCATTGGATGTAGAATTTGACGCTCTTTAATTTACATCCTATTAAGTTTTTTGATCCGAGGCACCGTTTACAAATTATTAGGACAATATTAAAAAAAGGGCTCAAATTTCGCGGTTTTTCGCCCGCACAGCCGCTCCGCCGCGGGGTCCAAGGTGGCTCCATCTCTTAAATCGAAAGTATGGGCCCCACCAACATTCGTACCGAACGGCATTTCTCTATCATATTTTGCAAGGTGGCGTCGATTTATGTCGCTTAGCGTCCCAACTATGTGTAGGTTTGACCATTTAACATCATGTTTTGGCCGAATACTGCGAAATAAGGGGAAAGTCCGATGGAAGAATGATATGAAGACCGCAGAGCACAATTAATGGATGACAATTTGGCATCCCAGTCCTTTTGATCTGCTTGAACATAACTTCTGATGGCAGCCACCACTGAACGATTTACTCGTTCCGAGGCATTAGCCTGAGGTGAATATAAGGCTGTAAATATGTGTCTGATTCCATACGATTCCAGAAAGTTTTTAAATAAAGCGGATTTAAATTGAGATCCGTTGTCTGAAACAAGCGATTCCGGAACACCAAATATGTGGAAAACTCTTTTTTCCAGGAATTCGACACAATTGGTTGCCGTGAGTTTACGGATCGATTCGATAAATGTGAATTTAGGCAAATGATCCAGTACGACTATGACACCAGTGTTACCTAGTCGAGAACGGGGATAAGGTCCCAAGAAGTCCACATATAGGCGTTGAAATATACGATCGGGAACAGTTAGATTCCCCATAGGAGGTCTAGAAAATGGTGGGGAGCCTTCGTCTCCTTACACTTGATGCACGCGTTAATATAATTTTTTACCTCGACAGTCATTTTCGGCCAGAAATAATACATTCTGATGCGCCTTAATGTTTTTCCAATTCCACCGTGTGCGCATAGAGGGTGGTCATGCGCGCGTGCTATCAAGGTCGACGTTAGCTCGGACGGGACCCACAGTTTCCATGAGCTCTCCTCCTGAGAATCATCACCGGTTGCATATTCCGAGCGCCTATATATGAAACCATCCACGACTCGGAGATCTGGCAACTGATGTTGCTACTGTTGTATTTTCCCTATTAGAGCAAGTTATGAGTCTGGTTTGAAATACGGAGATGACAAGTCTAACTCGACAGCAGCGTCCATCATTTCTATGGAATCAATATTCTCCGGCGCATTTGCGCGGGATAGGGTGTCCGGGACCACATGCTGAGTGCTCTTGCGGTGTCTGATCGTAACCCGAAACCCTTGGAGTTTTAACGCTCATCTGGCCAAACTACCGTGCAAAGCCGCGAGTGATATTAGCCATTTTAAGGACGCGTGATCTGTAATGACTTCGAACTCATGGCCCTCTACGTAGGCGCGGAATTTTTTTATGGCCATAACCGCCGCCAGACATTCTTGCTCCGAAACCGTGTAATTACGCTGAGCGGAGTTCAGTTTCTGTGACATGTAAGCGACCGGTGCTTCGATACCATCTTCGGTTGTTTGCACTAATACTGCGCCAATTCCAAACTGGCCAGCATTGCAGTGGATCGAGAATGGTCGCTTAAAGTCAGGGTTTAGCAGCACAGGCGCGGAAGTCAAACTGACCTTTAAAGCCTCGAAAGCTTTGAGTCCGTCCTCCGTCCAGCTAAATACTCGTTTTCTGCTCAACGGTAACGCCAAGTTCGCGAAGTTGTCTATGAAGCGACGATACCACCCGCACATGCCCAGAAAACGCCGTAATTGTTTAATGGTCTTGGGGCGAGGAAATTCTGCAATTCCCTGAACCTTGTCAGGGTCTGTGCGGATAGTACCGTTGCCAATAATATAACCCAAATAACGCACCTCTTTCATTACAAATTTGGACTTCTCCACGTTTAGTGTAAGCCCCGCTTTCCTTATATAGAATGCGACTTCTTGCAGTAATAGGAGATGCTCCTCAAAGGTCTCAGTCACCAACAAAAGATCGTCTAAATAAATGAACATCTGGTGGCGAAGTTGTGCTGGTATCGCCCGATCCATCAGTCGCTGCATCGTTTGAGGCGCGTTGCACAGTCCGAAGGGCATGGTGACGAACTGATACAACGGCCTCCCTGGTACAGTGAAGGCAGTCTTATCCCTTGAAGACTTATCGAGAGGTATCTGCTAGAAGGCGTCGTTTAAGTCTAAATCCGTTATACATTTGGCTTTAGGGAGCCGACTTAATATACCCTCGATGAGCGGCAAGGGATAAGCGTCCTTCACTGTGACCGAGTTGACCTTTCGGGCGTCCAGACAAAGTCTGACTTTCCCCGGCTTTACAACCAAAGTTACCGGTGACGACCAGGCGCTTTGAGACTCCTCTATTACCCCTAGAGCAAGCATTCTATCTACTTGAGCGTAGAGCTGTTGTTCAACGGCAGGCGATACAGCAAAATGCCGTTGCTTAATGGGTTGGTTGTTACCCACGTCGATGACATGTTTAATTAACTCCGTCCGTGCTAAACCTTCAGCTGTGAAGGAAGGGAACATCGCTATTACAGTTTCGCTTGCTCTGTCGCACTGAGAGGATGTTGGTTGTTGTTAACGAGGGCTGATGTACTGAGAGGGGTCTCCAAACGCAGAGAGGATACAAATAAGTCTCTGGCCAAATCAAAGAGGCGGACAAAATCTACTCCCAGGTATAGCTTTTGGGACAAGGAGGGAATGATTAGGAAGGTCATAGCCTGCGTTCGGTCCTTTAAAGTGATGTCGGTGGTAACCCTACCGACCGCGGAATGCGAAGTCCCGTCGGCAGTACTAACTCGGACTTTGAACTGTTCCCAACTAAAGTTGTTATTCTGCAATAATTTAGAGGCGAAGTCTGAGGCAATACAACTCACCGAGGCCCCAGTGTCAACTAACCCCCTGACTTTCTCACCCAAAAGGGAAACTTCTAAATAGGGGCGTATATCACCACTCGGAGGGTTCATATATACTGCCGAACAATAGCTACGGTGGTGTTGTTTGACTTTCTTCCAAAACTCCCGCAGGCGTAGCGCAGATCAAGTCGTAGGCCGGGCTTGACTGGGTTCTGTGGAAAAAAATTCGGGCACGAACACTTTAGTATTCACGCAATCGTAAATAAAATGGCTTAAGGCTGTAGTGAGTTGCTTGGGCTTGCGGAGGTGTCACCAGCGCATTATGAGCCCATGATTTTATTGCTATCTGAGGTGTAGAGGAAGAGGTATTGGTAGAGTCAGAGTTAATAAGGATCGCCACAGGTTGGTTTTACTGGTTTTGATTCGAGCAGCGTGGTGTTGGATCGCTCCTCGATTCCTTCGAGTTTTTTTTGCAATTTGGAACACTTTTGGCATTGGGGCTTGTAAGTGTCGGGAGCTCCACATCCGTAACAGAATATAGTTTTTGTGGCATAACACTCGTCAAAACAGTGACCATTTTTTTGACAGTTCCAACAGGTCAAATTTGGATTGAGAGCTTCTATCACCCCAGTGTATATATCTCCCTGTTCATTCAGCTCCGATATCGTTCTCTTCGTTAAAGTGAATCGATGATTTTGTCATGTGGCCGCTACTGTCTCCGCCTCCAAGTTCTCCGCCAAGTGAACCATTAAGCGTAGCTGACGCACTGTATCAACTGGTTGATACATCAGATCCCTACGGATTCCCGCAAATTCCTTTTCAAGATTCAGGCAGATGTCTAGTTAGTCGATCAACTAACTCCAAAACACTTTCATGAAATGAGTCGAAGGATTCGGACGGGCCCTACTTACGGTTGCGGTTCATTTCCAAGATGTTCCATTCTAAACGCCTAGTATTTCGGAGAAATCTCCAAAACCAATTTGCGGCTTTTCCGGTAAGTAGTAAATACAGGTGCTTAGTGACTAAGTCCAAATTACCCTGCAAAGTGAAAAAAGTTAACGTTCTAACTTGATAGAGGAGCTTTTCCACCGGCAAAGAAGGATCTTCCCCATTAAAACGAAGATTCCAGCCGGCCATTATCTTACTGACTCTATCGTCAGAGTAATTAGTACTAGCACGGCGGGAATCCCTATCAACCCCTTCCAAGAGAAGTGACTCTCGTGGTACCGAAGGGTTTGATTCAAGCATGGGACTCCCTTGAATCTTGGACGACCAAGGCAAGTTGGGCCGATCAATTGAAGGATGTGTTATGGGAGGTTGTTGCGTCGGTGCGGAAACATTAGCATCATTTGGTGGAAATGATTCATTGTTACTGGACAATGATCGACTATCTGGCAGGGGTGGAATGGTAGACGTTCCCGGTCGGTTGTTGCTTGTCAGCGCAGCCAGTTGATGGGTAAAAGCTTCCACCACCAAGGCATTGATACGACAGATTTGAAGTTACGTTCCGCAGAAACAGTACTACACAAACTCTAAACCAATTCAGAACTATTACACACCAAATCAAATACAATATCTGAAACAAGATAATTCATATGGGGGGTGTCTTCACATCGCTTTTTCATAGGGGTACTGTAATTGATGTTTAATATGTATCCGAAAATCTTAACGTCAATGCCGCAATCCATTGATTCATAATAAGAAAAAAAAATTGAGATTTTAAAGAGATAAGAAATATATGTCTGACACTAATAAGTTACTTCGACTCCTTCGTTGCGCGACTCAGGTAAGAGAAAGGCGACAAAACCGCTCAATCTCTAAAATCCTTTCGCTCACACTAAGAGAGAGGTGGAAGTTTCTTATTTAGGCATATGGGTCAACGACGATCTATGAGAAACTTCCCAACACAAAGGCAAGAGAGGCTTGTAGACAAACTCCGTCTGCCAAAGAAACCATTCCCTCGAGACAGCATTCACGAGCATGTCGTCAAGCGTCCATTGCGTGGTCCTAACCACAAAGCACAACACAAAAAGAAGGTCTCATAGCGTATATACTGCAAATGAAATGCTGGAACGAACTTAGTGCGACCGTATTGGTGTCAGACTCCACCCGAAAATGAAGTCTGGTATTTTGACCAAGTACTGAAACACACTTTGTGGGGCTGGTCAAAAGGATTAAACCTCTTGGGGCCCCACGTTGGGCGCCATTTTTGTAATGGTAACATGGCTGGTGCATGTGGAAAGGACCACCGGAACTAGCACCTGCTTGCAGGCAGCTCTTCGGTGAGGAGAGGGTCGGAGTTCAATACAAGTTCCGGGACGACGCGACGGTCGCCTGTCCCAAAACGGTTATCAGGCGGCTATTACACTGTAAAAGTTCTTTTACAAATATCGTTGACGCACGATATTTTAAAAGAACTTTTATGAATGATATTAGCCGCCTAAGGCGGAAGGAGTGCAAGCTTGTAAGAAAAGTACTTGAAACAAGTAACATTCATGTCGCAAAAACCTTCCTCAGGCGGTTATTACACTATAAAAGTCCTTTAAAAATGTCTTCTATAAAAGATATTTGTAAAAGAACTTTTATAGTGTAATAGCCGCCTCAGGTGCTATTAGCCCGATTACACAAAAAGGAGAAAATCAAAATTCACATTACTACGAAAACACAGAAGCGAACAACGCTGAAAGGGAAAAGGCATTCAGCTTGGGAGCCGAACCCATAATTTGAGACTTCAAGTCTCTTAGCTGTTACATAGCGAAAACATAAAAAAACGACCAGCCCGGCACTGGAAAGACCAGCATCTTAGTACACAAAAAAATGTCCCGGGCGTAACAAAAGAAAACAAGACTCCGGATTGGGGCTGCGTACTGTTACAGGCCCTCGGACAAAAAGACACCCCCCTTTCATGACGTATTAGACAAACAACATTCTATTGTATATGTACACATAACAAGGGTTTTTATTGTTCCTTCAGTAATGACTAGTAACATCTTATCCGACGCGAAAACACAAAAAACTATTCTTTTTTTTCTACTAATTTATTTATCACGTTTGTTTCTGGTGTTACACACATTTGCCTAACTACAAACAGATACTAAATTCCAACCGCGACCTACACATATAATTTTTTTTATACCCTAGACTTTTAGTATAGGGTATATTGTTTTTGACACGACGGAAATATGTAACACCTTAAAGGAGGCTCCGGAGGTATAGCAATGTATATATAAATGATCAGGGTCACCTCCTGATTCGATTTAGCCATGTCTGTCTGTCTGTCTGTCTGTCCGTCTGTCTGTCTGTCCGTCTGTCTGTCTGTCCGTCTGTCTGTCCGTTCGCACGATAACTTTCGATAGAATGAAGCTAGAGCCTTCAAATTTTGGTCAGATGTTGGTAATATGATCTAGTTGGATGGTATTGAAATTGGGCATGATCAGGCCAAGAGAACGCCTACCTCCGCTACATATGTAAAATAATTAAATGTATCTATAACTCCCGATTAAGAAATCATGAAAGGCTCTAGCTTTGGTATATTGCTAATGAGGGTAATCCTATACTCTCCTGGGAAAATAAAATCGATCAGTTGAAAACTAACGGTAATTTTCTTACAAAGAGCCCCGTACTACCCTACTTTTCAGGTTTTTTGTCTATAACTCTTGAACCAATTGACGTAGACACCTGATTTTTGACATGTAACCCTGAAGAAAGAAGCTGCTTAAGGTTCTGTAAGTTGAGCATAATCAGATCAAAGGAACACCTACACCTACAAATTTCAAAAAATTAAATATTATTTTAATTACAATAACTTTTGATAGAATGATACTACCGAGTTAAAAATTTGGTGGAATGTTGCTAGTAAGACCTACTTAGTTGGTATTGAATATGAGCAAGATCCAACCCAAGAAACCCCTACCTCCCCTACAAATGAAACTTCAAATAAACGATAACTTTTAATAGAATGAAGCCAGTGACTTGAAATCTTGTCCAAATGTTTGAAGTGAGATTGAGTTAGTTGACATTATAGATGGGTAAGATCCGACCTAAGGAGCCCCTACCTCCCCTAGAAATGAAACTTAAAATAAGCGATAACTTACGACAAAATAAAGCTAGCGACTTGAAATTTTGGTCAAATGTTTGTAGTAGGATCCAGTTGGCTAATATTGAAAATACGTAAAATCCGACCAACGAAACCCCTACTTCCCCTACAAATGAAACTTCAAATAAGCGATAGCTTTCGATAGAGTGAAGTTAGAGACTTGAAATTTTGTTTAAATATTTGTAGGGTGATCTAATTAGTTGGTGGCAATGATGGGCAAGATCCGACCCAAGGAACCCCTACCTCTCCTACAAGTGAAGCTTCAAATAAGCAATAACTTTCGATAGAATGAAGCTTGCGACTTGAAAAATTCGACAAATATTTGTAGAATGGGTTAGTTAGTTAATTGATTTTGAGAATGGTCAAGATCCTACTGAATGAGTGCCAACCTCCCCTATGAACTGGCCATATAGAAGACCCATTCTTAATGCATGTGGTCGTTGCCAATTGGTACTTTTGGTATTACCACTAGGTCTGTACAAGTCTAGGGTATATACGCTTCGGACTCCGGGCCGAAGCAAAGCTTCGGCCTGGTTTTTTTCCTTTTTATACCCTAGACTTTTAGTATAGGGTATATTGTTTTTGTCACGACGGAAATTGTAACACCTTAAAGGAGGCTCCGGAGGTATAGCAATGTGTATATATATATGATCCGGGTCGCCTCCTGATTCGATTTAGCCATGTCTGTCCGTCCGTCTGTCTGTCCGTCCGTCTGTCACGATAACTTTTGATAAAATGAAGCTAGAGCCTTGAAATCTTGGTTAGATGTTGGTAGTATGATCTATTTGGCTGGTCTTGAAAACGGGTATGATCAGGCCAAGAGAATGCCCACTTCCCCTACATATGTAAAATAATTAAATGTACATATCTATAACTCCCCATTAAATAAACATGAAAAGCTCTAGCTTTGGTAGATTGCTCGTGACGGTAGTCTTATGCTCCCCTGGAAAAATAAAATCGATCAGTTGAAAACCAACGGTAATTTTCTTACAAAGAGCCCTGTACTACCCTACTCTTCAGGTTTTTTGTAGGTAACTCTTAAACCAATTGGCGTAGACAGCTGATTTTTGGCATGTAACCCTGAAGTGAGAAGCTGCTTGGGTTTTAATAAGTTGGGCATAATCAGATCAAAGGAACGCCTACCTCCCCTACAAACTTAAAAAAAGTAGGGTATAATTAAATATTACTTTAATTACGATAACTTTTGATAGAATAACACTAGCGAGTTGAAAATTTGGCAGAACGTTGGTAGTAGAATCTAGTTGGTTGGCATTGAAAATGGGATCCGACCGAAGGAATCCCTACCTCCCCTAGAAATGAAACTTCAAATAAGCGATAACTTTTGATAGAATGAAGTCAGCAACTTGAAATTTTGGTCAAATGTTTAAAGTGAGATTGAATTCGTTGGCATTAAAGATGGGTTAGATCCGACCTAAGGAACCCCTACCTCCCCTAGAAATGACATTTTAAGTAAGTGATAACTTACGACAAAATAAAGCTAGCGACTTGAAATTATGGTCAAATGTTGGTAGTAGGATCCAGTTGGCTAATACTGAAAATACGTAAAATCCAACCAATGAAACCCCTGCTTCCCCTACAAATGAAACTTCAAATAAGCGATTGCTTTCGATATAGTGAAGCTAGAGTCCTGACATTTTTTTAAAATGTTTGCAGGGTGATCTAATTGGTTGGTGGCAATGATGGGCAAAGTCCGATCCAAGGAACCTCTACCACCCCTACAAGTGAAACTTCAAATAAGCGGTAACTTTCGATAAAATTAAGCTAGTGGCTTGAAATTTTGATAAAATATTTGTACTGAGATCTAGTTGGTTGTTATTAAAAATGCGCAAGATTCACCAAACGAAACCTCTACCTCCCCTACAAGTGAGACTTCAAATAAGCAATAACTTTCGATAGAATGAAGCTAGCGACTTGAAAAATTCGACAAATATTCGTAGAATGGGTTAGTTAAATAATTTTTAGAATGGCCAAGATCCTCCTGAATGTGTGCCAACCTCCCCTGTAAACTGGCCATATAGAAAACTCACTTTTAATGCATATGGTCGTTGCCAATTGGTACTTTTGGTATCACCACTAGGTCTGTACAAGTCTAGGGTATATACGCTTCGGACTGGTTTTTTTTTTAATTTCCGAATCATAGTGACGATAACAGATATTAGTTGTTGGGAAAAATATATAGCGGCGTGTCACCGATCGGCAGAAACTTTTAAGTGTTTCATTACAAACTTTCACCTACTACCTTTGGAGGCAGTCAGCCAGGTACGTAAAAAACACTTGACAACACATTTTTTTTTGACAAGGACACGCGACACCTAGCACGTAAAACACTTGACTTTTTTTTTTGACAGGACACGTTACACCTAGTACGTGTCTGTCTGACTGACATCTGTGTAGCTTCCCCCTATCCGCCACCTGGGGACGCGTCCGGTAGGAGATTGGCGACTCCCCCGGATGCAAAACAGTACCTGGTGGGTTGTTACCGTGAGGAGCACCCATAGATATACCATAGATAGGTATATTAAACAGAAATGAAAATAGGTACAGAATGGGGGTAAAAATTTGAATATCGAGTTATGGCTGACATATTCGCGTCTGCGCAGTGAAACGCGCACAACACGTATTAATATTTGGCCCAGGGGCCCGAGGAGCGGGGGGCCAAATGCTTCGTAAATGTCAAAATTGTGGCTGAGTGGCCGATGGCGTAACGACATGTACCGAACGTATAACGACCGCGTGCAAATGGGTAACAGTGCGCATGCGCGACTTGGTTCGAAAATAACCTGAAGCACAGAGTGGGGATAGTACTATATTAGATCTGTTCAATTTATATCTATGGGAGCACTCAACTCCGACCTCACGGACAAGACGCCGCCACCAAGGCATGTCAGGCGTGATTTGAGGGACCTCGAAAGAGACGTCCAAAGGTACAAAAGTATTGTGATTGCAGGCAATGAAAAGAGTAGATTGCTTTAGTAATGTAAAAAAGATACTTTATTTCGTAGGAGTCGAATTCGTGACAGTCGAATTGGTTGACAGAGCGAAAGTGACAAAGCGAAAAAGTGACAATTTAAAGATTAAAATACAGTGTTGCCAACACCTCCCCTTTTTAGTATTAATGTAAATTTTGAAGATTTATGCTGGTGCGAATCGATCAACAGGCTTCCGGATACGCTTTGGCCTAGTGTATGGTACAGCGGCCATGTTACGATTCTCAGACTCCATGATTTGAGGTTCTTCGTTACGATGCAGATCTTCGTCGGTTTCGTGAGTTTGAAGTTGAGCTGCCGGTGACGCTGAATTTGTATTTTCATAATGTATTTCAACTGGCGTTGGACGCTGATGTATGATGTCTTCAAAGAGTCCAAATGCTTCAGCTAAGCACTTTTTGTTCGAAGTCCCTTCTGGAATTATCATTTCTGCAGTTTCTTCTAAAAGGTGTCGTCTTCGTATTTGATTGGCATGAGCGCGTATAAGTCTACCAGTTTGTAGGCGTACGTTGTAAATGACATTACCAACGCGTTCTATGATTTTTCCTTCGGCCCACTCGAAATGGTTGCTGTTTTTATACACGCTGACGAAAACGAGCTCTTGACTGTTATAGAATTTTTGTTTGGTACCATGCTTCTTATCGAATTGTGTTTTCATTTTTAGCTGGTCGTCGGTTTTGATGGTGGACTCGGTACTTGGTGATGGCTTTAGAAGATCAAGTTTTAACCGGATTTTTCTACCAATTAAAACCTCAGCCGGTGATTTGCTGTTTTCGTTCTGCTTATTTGGCGTGGCTCTGTAGATTTCTAGAAATACTTGGAGATGCACTTACCCCCTCTCCGTTCAATTTTCGTAAAGCTCTTTTGAAAGTGTCTACAAACCTCTCTGCTTGGCCGTTTGACATGGGGTAGTAAGGGCTTGTTCGTATGTGTTCAATGCCACGCTCAGACAAGAATTTTTGGAATTGATCACTGGTAAATTGGGTACCGTTATCGGATACTATCGTTTTTGGTAACCCAAATCTGGCGAAAATTTCTTTTAAATGTGAAATTGTTTGCGATGCAGTAATTGATTTCGTTTGAATAATTTCTGGCCACTTCGAGAACGCGTCGATGACTACAAGATAATAGTATGAATCCATCGGTCCTGCATAATCTATGTGAAGGCGTTCCCACGGAGCAGATGGTCTTGGCCAGGGGTGTAAAGTTGTTTTTGTTGGTAGTTTAGAAGCTACAGCACAGCTTGAACAACTTTTTACCATTGTTTCGATGTCGGAATCGATGTTTGCCCAATAAACATAGTTGCGAGCGATGGCTTTTGTGCGACTTATTCCTGGATGACCACGATGTAGCTCTTTAAGTATGCGTTTGCGATAAATGCTTGGCACTATTATGCGTTGGCCAAACATTAAACATCCTTCGACTATGTTTATGTCGTCTTTTCTATTAAAATACGGTTTTAATTCGCTGTTGTTGCAGCTTGCAGGCCATCCTTCAGTTGTATATATAACGATTTGTTTCAATAATTTATCCTTAGTCGTTTCGAATGTTATCATTTTGCTAGTGAGCGGCATCTTACTGAGTGAATCATCCAAAATTTGTTTGATCTCGGATTCGAATTCAATTGCAGCGATGACGTAATCTTCTGAAGGATTAAGTGTATTGCTAATGAGTCGTGATAAAACGTCTGCATAACCAAAGCTATTGGTTGAGATAAACTTTAGCTCGAAATCGTATGCGAGCAGTTTTATTGCCCATCGCTGAAGTCTATTTGCTTGATGAGCGCTGATTCCTGTTTTGTTGCCGAATATAGCGAGTAATGGCTTATGATCGGTTTGAAGTTTAAATTTTCTGCCAAAAATCATTCGGTGAAATTTTGTAACAGCGAAAATTAGCGCTAGAGCTTCTTTTTCTATTTGGCTGTACTGTTTTTCTGCTGGTGTAAGCGATCTTGCAGCATGGCAGACAACCTTTATAGAACCGTCACTAAATTCATGGAGAATGCAGGCTCCTAAACCGTAGTTGGATGCGTCAGCAGCCACTATTATGTTTTTCGTTGGATCGTAGTGTGTTAGTAGTAGCTCGGATGATAGAATATCTTTCAGGGCAGCAAAACAGTTTTGGTGAACTTTAGTCCATTCCCACTGCTTTTTTTCTTGAAGTAGCTCATCCAATGGTCCTCTGAGTTCTCGCATATGGGGGACGAATTTACCATAAAAGTTGATTGCTCCTAAGAATGATCTTAGTTGTGACTGATTTGTTGGTTCTGGCATGAACTTGATTGCTTCGATGTGCTTCGGATCTGGCTGAATACCATCTTTGTTGACAACATATCCTAGATATGCCATTTCAGGAACAGAAAAGTTGCATTTTGCGAGCTTAAGCTTAAATCCGTATTGTCGAATACGTAGTAAAACTTCATGTAGATTTGCATCATGCTCTTTTTGGTTTATACCTGAAACGAAGATGTCGTCGATGTAAGCGGCTGCGTAATTTAAACCAGCAAGCATTTGATCCATTATCTGCTGGAAAATCGCAGGAAATATTTTAACGCCGAAGACCATGCGATTGTATCTGAATAGACCAATGTGTGTGTTGATTGTTAGAAGTTCTTTGGATGAATCGTCGACCTCGATTTGTAGAAATGCGTCCGATAAGTCGATATGACTGAAAACTGTTGCGTTGCTCAGCTTTGCAAAAATATCCTCTGGTAGCGGTAGTGGATATTGATACGATTGAAGGGCGTCATTGAGACCGGTTGAGAAGTCTGCGCAAATTCGAACGTTTCCGTTGGCTTTTTTGGTGACTACTATTGGTGCGGCCCATTCGGAATAAGTGACTGGTGAAATGACGTTGAGATTTTGCAGGCGCTGAAGTTCTGCTTCCACCAAATGTTGAATTGCGTACGCGACAGGTCGCTTCGGCCGGAAAACAGGTTGATGCTTAGGCTTTACAACCAAATGCGCTTTGGTTTTATTGCAAAGGCCCAATGTGTCGTCAAAAAGTTCTGGGAATGTTTCTTGTGGAAGTAAACTGCTTTTAGACCCATTAATTGAAACATTACTTGCCTGTTGCGTTGATGAAATTTTATTGCAGATGTCATTAAGCGTCATCTCCTCTAATTGAAAAGCGTAAATCCAATCTAATCCGAATATGTTGATGTTGCTTTTTGTCACAAAACACGTAAGTGTTTTTGTTGTGCCTTTAAACTCCACTTCACATGTAAATTGCGTATAAAGTGGTAAATTTCCAGTAGCACTCCTTGCAGAATGTGTAACATCGGTTGCATTTGTGATTTTTAATTTGTCAAAATTTGACTTTGAAATTAAGGTTATGTCAGACGCAGAATCAAATTGCAATTTCATTTGATAATTGTTGATTTTCACGTTGACATATTTACGTTGCGCCGAAGTTATGTTGTTTGTTGTGAATATGCTATTCGTTCGTGGCTGTTGTTTGGCTTTTGCTTTGCCTTTGCCGAAACTGCTGTTGCTGCTTTGAGTTGAATTCTGACTTTGTTTAGCGGCTGATTTTTGTTTATCTTTGCAGTACCCTTCCTTATGCCCTGTTGTGTGGCACTCTTTGCACTTATGATTTTTGAATGGGCAATATTTAACGTAGTGCATAGCTCCACAAAACCAACAAGGTGATTTTGGCTTCATGCATTTGTTCTCAGCAGTGTGCAGGCGATGCACCTGAGATTCGTATGCTTTATTTTCAACAAGCGCTGTATCTGATTTCAAATTAATGATGCGCTGACATTCTGTTGCGATTTTGTCCAAGTTTATTGTGTCAGCTTCAGTGTCCAATTTAGTCAATATCCGGGTTCTTATTTCGAAGTCTGTCTCCGCCTTGAGTCCCATTACGAATATCAAGCACTTGAACTGGTCCAATGTCAGGCTGTTTAATTTGAAATTTTCACACTGTTTGTTGACTTCCGCTGCGTATGTCGTGAAATCAGTGTCTGGCGCTTTTGCAACTTGTAAACAACCGTAGCGTATGCTGAATTGTGATTTTTGCAGGCCAAAAAGTTGCTTCAATTTGTCCACTGTAGTTGGAAAATCGAATTCCCTTGGATGCATAGGCAAAATATAGTCAACATACTTGTTGTGAACGTTTGTGCTGAGTTTCCGTAGTAGAAGTCTAACTTTTGCTGCGTCATCGAGTTTATTCGCATCCACTAGAAATAAATCCTCGTAGCGAGCATACCACGCTTCAAATGTTAGGTTATGTTCTGGGTCGTGCACAAATTCGGTGATACTTGATGCCAATGTGTCCATCGTCAGCTCCGGTTGACTTTCCACTTTGGGGACGACTTCGTTCGCATTTTTCACTGCCATAAACTCCTTGAAAAGTTGTCGCATTGCCTCGTTGTCTTGCTCACGTTGTTTTTGCATGTTGTCAAAAAATGAGCGCACTTCGACTGGATCCATTTTTGTGTTGTTCTTTTTACTTAATACCGCGATTATAAAAAAACTCTCACCTCCTCGTCGCCACTATTGTGATTGCAGGCAATGAAAAGAGTAGATTGCTTTAGTAATGTAAAAAAGATACTTTATTTCGTAGGAGTCGAATTCGTGACAGTCGAATTGGTTGACAGAGCGAAAGTGACAAAGCGAAAAAGTGACAATTTAAAGATTAAAATACAGTGTTGTTACAGTGTTGGACCCCTTCGACAACAACGCATACAGAACAGCCATCGCAGCAATACACCACGAGGAGTTACAAGCATCAATCGCGAGACTAGGTCCAAACAAAGTCCTCTCGACACAACCACCAGCCATTTCTCCAGACGAGAGAACGCTTCCGAGAGCAGTGAGGACGACACATGTCCAACTTAGGTCGGGTTGGTGTTCGCGTCTTAACTCTTACCTGTCTCGCATTGATCGGGATGTCACGAACTCAATGGTACACCTCACGATGTAGACCACATTTTCAGATGCCCAGCTGCACCCATACACCTGACCCCCAGATAGCTGTGGGAGAACCCAGTAGAGGCCTATCACTTAACACCGAGGAAGACGAAGAACAACATAACGTTCCTGCGGCAGCCGGTTCTTCGTACCGGAACGGCCCGTCTTTCGACGACCAATAGCTGCCAAACGCCCTCGATGCAAGAAGAACTGCAGTATTCGAAGCATCGCTACTACAACAACAAGAACAACACAACATATGTAACACACTCACACAACGAACTTCTGACCATTGCTACAACAACAACAACGATTTTCGAGCTTTTCAGTGATCGGTTGTTCAACGAACAAGCTGCCTCGGATGTGGGTACTTTTGATGCGATCCTTTTTGGTCACAACGGCTGACATCCGTAGCATTTTCATCTCAGTCGCAGTCATTTTACTTTCGTATGTCTTATACATAGACCAGCATTCAGACGCATACATGAGCGCGGGACGTACGACCGTTTTATACAGCTTGCCCTTAAACTTTCGTGGCATCTTTTTGTCGCAAAAACTCCAGAGTTTTCTCGCCACTTTATCCAACCGACACTGATGCGATGTTTGATGTCGTCATCGCAGGTAGCTTCCTTGTTGACCATCGAGCCCAGGTATTTGAACCTTGTACAGGATTTCAGCTGCTCTCCTTTAATGTAGATATATATAGATATATATTATAGATTTTTGAGAATTTGGTATGCTAATCCTCAGTACATGATCCTCCAGTATCTTACACCACTTGGCAGTGACGTGCAGTGACTTTTTAATCTGGTCAAGCACTAGAAAATTAAAAAAATACAAGGCTAAAAGTTATATTTTTTACATTTTTATTTTTTTTGCGAATTTTTGGAAATAAAACGATTATTTCCCCAAGAAAATATCGTAAATTAGTTTTCGGCCCAAACCCAGTGCATCACCTTTCATGGATGAATGAATATATTTCACCAAACAACTACCGTGTAAAATCATTTTCACACCAATGTTTAAACAGAAATCTACAATTTTATTATTTGCATAAGGAATATTAACTCCTCACTTTGCAAAATATTTGTTTTAGGAAAAATGCTAGAAAATACAGGAGATGGGCGAAACACGGAACAAATTTTACCAACGGATATTTCTCCCGGGCTAGAGTTAACCCTAGATTACCGCACACTAAAAACGTTACTTTTTCGGCATGGGGTGCATTTGCACCCCATCAACAAAATACGAATATTGTGATAAGAAAAGTATATTTTCCCATTATTTTGCTTGCGGTGAACTGTATTCTTTTTGTTGGTAGTTACTGTTTAGTATTATGTGAAATTTTGCAGTGAAAAATAATACAAAGTGGAGCAATTGAAAAAAAAAAAAAATTCAAAAAACATGAAAAGAGCTAAAAAAAAATGTATATTGTGAAATAAAATTTTTGTGGTTTTACGTTTACTTTTGATTAGATTGTAACAGATCCACTTGGTTGGCCGAAGCCTACATGAGGACGGAAGTCTTACTCTGGTCGTGCAGACCGCGCGTGACACCTAAGTGCCAAGACTTCCTCAGATGTGACCAGTTCGCGCGTGCTGGATAGCTAGTTCAGCTATCGGTAGTCGGAGTGGGGTTGTATTGGTCACACCTGCCTCGCAGCGTTACAAAACAAATATCACGCGCGTGCCCGGGTGCCTGAGCAGACGAGCCGTAAAAAGAAACACCTGAAAACGCGTACGACCTGCGAAAACGACACTATCCCCTGACGAACACGGGAGCCTCTTGATGTCTTAGGGGCTCCGCGCTCCCTCCCCTCCATTGGGCTAGGCCGCGCTTAAGTTCCTAGCTCCCTAAGCGAACAACTGGTCAAGCGAGAAAGCGGAGCGAGGGCCCAGGAAGGGGGTCAGGAAGCAAAAGAATTTATGCCTATCTTGACTTCATTATAATTTATGTTGTAATGTTTCCTCTACTGAGCGAAACCACGAAACCAAAACCAGGTTCGTTAGATATTCTTGTGCTGACTAATGAAACACTTCGATTGAAAAACACACACTTTATTTACAAAACGAGCTACACACGCGTACTAACAACTAACGTTAAAACTAGCAATAACAACCACGATGGCAGATAACGAATATTTCCTTAGCGCTTTATAGCGATCCAACCGCCACTGAGTGTCGAGTCTGACTACTTCTTCACGACTGCTCTTCGTTCGGTGACATCTGCCTTTTATAGGTGGAGATCCATGCATTCGTCAATTTAGCGAGGACTCCAGATTTTTCGAGATGTTCCAGTCTCGGGTGCTTACTCAACGAAGGTTCGAGAATCCGCTTCAATGTTTCTGTTTGGAGAAGGTTCTAGACTATAGATGGCTCGAGAATAGCCTAGTGTCCATTAAATTTGTACTTGTCATCGATCATTCGAGATTAGTACAGTGTGGGTCGTAAAAGATACCCACCCCGTACACGCAACAATATTTACACCATAAAATAAATTTTTCTTTTTCCCCTTTTTTCTTTCTTAATTTCAAATATCTTTACGAACCAAATTTTATGTATATATTTTACATATTTGTTTACCTTTAGCTTGAAAACATTATGTTATCAATAAGTATAATTTTTCTTAGCATGTCCTTTGCTTTGGTTTCTTTAAGTAACTCTAGTTCAGTTAAGGTTTTGCCATGCTCTATGTGAGTGTTTCTCGCTACTAAGTCTAGTCGATTAAAGTACAAAATATACGAAATAAATTGTAACAATTCTGCCTGGTAGGCCGAAGCCTACATGAGGACGGAAGCCAAACTATGGTCGTGCAGACCGCGCGTGGCACCTAAGTGCCAAGACAACAATGCTCAACCGAGAACTTAAATTTAACAAATTTATTTTCGGTTACTATCAAAATGTAGATGGTTTTCGTTCTAGAACGAATGACTTTTATCTTGCAATTTCACAAGAAAATTATCCTACGATATGTTTGACCGAAACTTGGCTTCATTCTGAGATTACAAATGAGGAGTTATTTGCAAGCAACTACCATGTTTTCGTCGAGATCATTATGAAAACTCAACTAGAAGAGGGGGAGGTGTTTTGATTGCTGTCAAGACAGTATTCCCATCTCATCAAGTTGAGCTATTCCATAACGATGTGGAACAAATATGTGAGAGTATAAATATTTCTCGCAGTGAAACAGTTTATATTTTTAACAGCTATTTACCGCCCCTGAGTTCGATTGATACAATATTTTTTACAAAAAAATGTGGAGAATATTTCCATAATTTCTGCGTCTTTTAAAGAAACTGATAAATTGATTGTTGTTGGGGATTTCAATTTTGGCAACATAAGTTGGTATTGAAATGATGAGAAAAAAGATTTTTGCCACGCGATCTACGTCTCGAGTGCGAATTTTTTCTAACAGATTGTCTTTCTGCCATGGATTTGATGCAAATTAATCATGTTGAAAACTCCATTGGTAGAATTTTAAATCTAATTATTGTGAGTACTAACTTAAATGCTTTCGTAAATAGAGTAGATAACCCACTTTTGCCGAATTCAGTACATCATTATGCTCTTCTTTTAATTTTAGATTTTATGATTACATTCAGGAAGATTTGGTTGTCACTCCTAGTAGAAATTTTGAAAAAGCCAGACATGCTGATTTGAATACTTACTTTTCTGATATTGACTGGACTTCTATTTTCTCAAATAAAAGTATTGTTGAGTGTTATGATATTTTCAAATCAATATTATCTGAAGCTATTGATAAATATGTTCCTCTAAAATATTTTAACAAAAAACAGAGAAATCCTTGGGCTACCAAGGAGTTGGACCAACTTAAAAATTCAAAAAATAAAGCACATAAATTATTTAAAAATTCACAGTCTCTTGTTAACAAAGCTAACTTTTTTAGATTGAGGAAAGAGTATGAATTGTTAAATAAATATCTTTATAAACAATATATTGCTCGAGCGGAGCAAAGTATAAAGAATGATAGTAAAGCTTTTTGGAAATTTATAAACAGTAAACGCAAGAATACGGGCATTCCGAAAAATTTAAAATTCAATGGTAATTGTTATAATGATGTTCAATCGATATGTGATGGTTTTGCAAGTTTTTTCAATTAGGTTTATGATATGCCAGGTTCGGTTTCGTCGGAATTGAATGACAATGTCAATGGGAGATTCCCAATTGCTCAAATAGCTCATGAACGTCTTAGCAGTGCTCTTCAGATTTCTTAAGATGACCTGCTATGTGCTATGACTGAGCTCTATGATAAGATGTACATCGGGAGTACCACAAGGAAGTCATTTAGGGCCGATATTCTTTTTAGTTTTTGTAAATGATATCATCCAAAATTTTGAATACGTGCGGGTATGGCAGTTCGCGGATGATATGAAAATTGCTATGAAAATTGGCAACGTAAGCGACTGTCTCAAAATGCAATGCGATTTAGAGAAATTGCAGAATTGGTGCCGCGATAATAATTTAAATTTAAATGTTAGTAAATGTAAAGTTTTGAGCGCGTTTAGATTAAATGAAACGGGAATATAGAGGGCTACGCCTGCAATCCGAGGGTTTTGTAACAAGCGCTTATTTTGGTATATAAATATCGGCTCCTTGCTCTTCTTGATACTACTCAAATGGATAAAAAAGAAACATAATTAAAATGTCTTACCCACTTACATTTTACATGCCAATTCATATTACGTGATTGTAACGAAACTTAGAAGATATTATTGCCTAAGGTGTTGGTTATCGTTGGCCATCAGTACTTTTGACCTCGAACGTGTTTAAGGCATGCAGAGGTGTGCTAACTGCAACTATAGAAATAAACTATTATTGACCTATTCTGAGAAGATATACAGATTCCATTATTTTCCATTTTTTTTCGGAACCCACCTTCCTGTAAGTTTTCATAATTCTAAGTATAACGGTCTCGAAATGCAAGAGGAAGGGGACAAATTACGAACTAATATTTTATTTTCTCCTCCTTAATGTTCCACTTTCTACAAATTTCAAGAAAATGGAATGTACTCAACATTACCTTTCTCACGACACCTCACTTGCCTATACCAGTCGATAAAAAAATTGACCTTAATTTCGCCTCTATGTGGACACAAAGTTGTATTAGTCAGCGCCCCCAACCAATCTTTACCCTTTCAAAAATAATTAATTAAATAACTGCAATTCACACTACGAAAAACAACATGAAAGTAGTACTCACACCTATGAGGCCGGTAGGTGTATTTTTTGTGTGGATAGTGTCAAAATGCCTAAATTTAAATGAATGTACTGTTATTAAATATTATATGATTGTAATCAAACTTCGAGACATTATTGCCTATAGTGTTGGTTATCATCGGCCATCAATATTTTTGACCTGTGATGCGTTTAAGGGGTGCAGGGGTGTGCTAACTGTAACTAGAGAAATGTACTATTATTATTTATATCAAAATTCTATGATTTTTAGTTTTCTATGCTAGTGAAATGCCGCTTTCCTGCAAATTTTCATATTTCCTAGTATAACGGTATCGAAATGCAAGGGGGGGGGGGGGGAACTCGGATCACATATTTTCCCCTCTACCTCATTTCCCCTTTTTTCAAATTTGATGAAAATACTAAAAATGGAATGTACCCGGTGTTACCTTTCTCATGATACACCACTTGCCTATACCAGATGAAAAAAAAATATACATTCATTTCCCCTCTATGGGGACCTCCCCTTAAAGTCAGCCTATTACAACGAATTGCTTTCTTCGGCGAATTGTAATAATTCTACATATTCCCACAAAATTTCATATATGTAGCTTTAGCGGTTCGTGAGATATTTCATGGACAGACGGACAGACGAACGCATGACCGATTTCACAAGGGTTTTGTTTTTACTACAAAACCCTACAAATCCTCTCTTTTATGAGTACTCCATAGCAGGTAGTGTTCTTGAAAGAGTTTCTGAGATATCCGACTTAGTTCTAATTTTTGATCAAAAGCTTTCATTTCGACCACATACCGATTACATTTTGTCAAAAGCGAATAGCATGTTAGGGTTTGTTAAACGGAACGCGCGTGAATTTAATGATACTTTGGAGATTCTATATTCTTCATTTGTACGCTCTATTCTTGAGTATCCGTATTGTTCAATTGTGTGGAATCCTTTCTATAATGTTAATATCGAACGTATAGAGAGAATTCAACATAGTTTTACTCGTTTTGCTGTTTACCAAATTAGCTGGCGTTTTAAGCCTGATTATAGTACTCGTTGTGCCTTATTTGGTTTACAAACGTTAGCTTATAGAAGGACTTTCCTGAACGCTATGTTTATAAGAGACTTGCTATGCTCTCACATTTCGCGTCAAGATATTAAAAATTACTTTGTAGTTAGAGATGTGTCACACGATTTGCGGCGCAACAATCTTTTTATTCAGCCTTATCATAGAATGAATTATGGTCTTAATGAACCGATTACACGGTCTATTATCCTATATAACAGCTTGAAGGATATAATTGACTTTTACTCAATTAACAAACTTATTTTTAAAAGAGAATATTTTGATAAATTTCCATTTAAACAATTGAATTAATTAAACAATTGATAAGTCACTTACGTTGAGTAAGTAAAGTGATGAAGAGAGGCCCAGTCCTGGGATGAAAGCTTCTGTAATGCACAAACGAAAACATCTCCCGACTTATTGCAGGTAGGCGGCTAAATAGGAGCAGGAGATACATGCTGGCAACGTGCATCGTCTGAGACTGGTTTATACCAACGAAACGTCCGCTAAGCCATGGAATAGTTGTCGCGCTGTGGCCCACTAGGGGTTAGGCAAAGAAGTACATATATCGCTTCCTGAGTATAACTTGATTTCATCCAAACACGTCAGGCGAGTCAGCCCAATTTTGGAAACTATTCCAAGAATACAGTGCTAGAGTAGCGGCACTGCTTAGCCGAATTTACGAGTGAGGAAAGGCGATTACAGCGCCATACAGGACCAGAGAGTGAGAGAGAGACCAAAGTGTTAAAATATGCTCCTCCGAATGTGAATCTGTTACGATTTATATTTATATTACCTTCGGTGGATAGCACTGACAGTGTTAATTGGCATCCTGTAAGTCAATAAATAAGAAAGAACATTTCTATTTTTAGCATGATTTATTTTAATTTATAAATTTAAGAGTAGGTAGTACATACACTGCCTGTCATAACTATAACCGCACTATGAAACAGCTGATATGTCAAGTTTAAAAACACCTAAAGCTATTACTAATATGCCATAGTTTAGAAAAGTCAAGAAAACAAATAATTTAACAAACATAATTAATTTATTTCAAACCGTTATTTTTTTAGAGAGCAAAAAAGTGTTTCCCAAGTTGCATAACTATAACCGCACTTGAGGAAAACATGGCAAAATCTACACAAATAAGGAAAATAAAGAAAATCTATACTAGGTAGGACCTCTCCAGTTTTGAATAAGCTCAAAGAACCTATCTCTCATACTGTCTACCAAATTTCATTCTCAATTCTTCGGCTACCGACCTCCCCGCATCGATAACCGCTTCCTTCAAATGAAACGCACTTTGATATTGTCGATTTTCCCAGTAAGCTTGACGCACTTATATTCCCAAAAGGTTTTCTTTAGGGTTTTAATCAGAGGAACAACCAGGCAATTCCATAACATTGATACCATTACATTGTAACCAACTTTTAGTAAGACGACTGATATGAACAGGCGCGTTGTCCTTTTGGAAAATCAGTTCTGTGTCGTCTCTTCTTTCCAAAAAAGGAATCAATTTATATTTCAGAACGTCGACATAATCTTGCAAAGTCATTCGTGTACTGGGAAACGCTAAATCAACTGTTCCATCAGAGCAAAATGCTCCCCACACCATTAAGGAACCTTCTCCGAAATTTCCCTTAGAGAAATATCGATTTCTACAGGCTATTTTCTGTTTTTAGGGTAAGATATTATCTGCGATTCACTCTTTACTAGAATATGCTAGTGGGTATAGTTCTTGAGTAATTGCGTTTTTATTAAAAAAAAAAGTCGGTGATTTTGCAAAGGTTAAAATACTTTGGTCAGTCAAAATGTAATAACACTGGTTGCTTTAATTAGGGTAATTTCGATTTGTGATATATTGTTTGAGTTGGTACATTGCTTGAAAATTCGAGTTTTCTATTTCCGCCCTAACACCACGGACCCCGCCACCATGTTGAAAATATGCCTAATTGTTTAGCTTGTCCTATTTCTTTTGAGTATCTCCTAAATTGGTCTCACAAGAAATCTTGTAAAACTTTATTTAACTGGAGTAATTTATCTACAATTTGAGACTAAAATAAAACTTCTAGCTGTTATACTTACCGAGATAGAGCTTTTAAGGCACAAATCGATGAGCATTTATTTTTGAATTTTTGCTCATAGCTACTCTAAAAATGGCCCGAATTGAAAAATATGGGCCACGTTAGGCTCACAATCAAATTGTCCCTAACTTTTACAGACAAGCTTTTCCATTTGGAGGATCCGTTGCAAAGATCTGTGAGCTTGAAAAGTGAAAAAGTGTGATTTTTCTCGGGAGCCTCGAAAACTGCCATTTTTTGACTATCGATTTTGACTACTGAACCGAATTTCAACTTTGAGTAGTGCATTGAACGCAGAATTCAACTGTCTTTAATTTACTACTGCTAGGTTTTTCTACCCGAGGCACCGTTTAGGGTTTATAATGATAATATTAAAAAAGGGCTCAAATTTCTCGGATTTTCGCCCTCCAAAAGTTAAGCTCACCTTCTACGACCGTACAAACTCAGTTTTTAAGCACTCAGTATTTATGGAAGGGATTAAAATTATTTCCAGATCTTTCCCTAATTATTATTAATAATATTTAATTTGACTGGCCTATATTTGATCAAAAGAAAGTTAAATTAAATCTTTATAATTTGCAAAAAGAATAAAGTTTCTAGCATGTGTCGTTTCCGAAAAAAAAGATAAGGAAAAATTACACTTTTCCTTATAAATGAGAAGACTTCGCAATATGCGCAGATACATTTTTTCATATTCCTATATCCACCGTCATCTTTCTTCATGTATAAAGAATCAGGCTACAAATGTTTCAGACAGTTGTTGCTGATTCATCATACAAGCTGAAAATGTAGCGCTTGCATATTACCTATTAAGTCGAAAATGCATTTTAAAGCAACATAAGAAAATTGTATTGACCGATTCCAGCAAACTAAACCGATTATGAGAAATTTTGCTTCGCAACATATAGCTTTGTTTCCCAACCAACTGGTTGGCTTTGATGCGTTGTACCGAGCGAATTCAAATAGCTCACCTCACATATAGATAGCGGAGAATGAGATCGAATTGAAGTGAAGGAGAACAAACCGCTCTGTTCCCCAACATAAACATCATAGCAACCCGGTTGGCTTTGGTTTGTAGCTCGCAAGCAGATAGGGGTAAAAATGGATGCGAATTGCGTTGAAGAAGAGGAATGCGCTTATTATTGGCATTGTACTGTATTGAATGACTATGTTATGTCTTGTGTAAAAAAAAGAGTACTGTGTAAATGTATAAATGAGTGCATAGTTTTAATGAAATGTTGAGATACATTTTTACAATTGTTAAGTCAAGCGGCGCTTGACTCGCTTGTATGAAGTGCACGTCACTGCCACTTGGTCAGTGCAGCCTGCAAAGCAACGATGTCTTTGCTACCCAGGACAATGTCATCGGCGAAGAGAAGAGATATTTCCAGACCGTCAGAAATGAGTGTTAATAAATAGAGCGTTGATTATGTTGAAGAGTAAGGGACTCAATACACTGCGTTGATGAACTCCGACTTTAACTGGAAATTCTTCAGACTCACCCGCTTTGCATCTGACTTAAGTGGTTGCCCCATCATACATGTCTTCCGATCATCCTGACATATGCCTCGGGGAAGGTCCCACCATATCAGATCACGAGGAACACCGCACGTTTGTCAACCACAATAAGGCTGACTGGAACGGTTTTACCTCCTATACCAACGCCAAATTCCTCGCACTGCCAACGCCAACCGACGTTCACACAGCCGAATCAAACATAAGGAAAGTCCTGGACAAAGCGGCTGCGAAGTTCATTGCTGCAGGACGGATTCCGAAAATTCGGCCTAACTTCCCAACCACCGCCGCTAGATTGGCAGACGAACGAGATGGCATAAGGAGCATAAACCCGGACGACCCCAGAATTCACGAGATGAATTGCGAGATCCAGAGACAGGTAGCCGAACACAGAAGGTCTAAATGGAGCACCCATCTGAATAACTGCAACCTCACCACAGGGTTGAGTAAGTTATGGTCGACAGTCCGTGCCCTCTCCAATCCACCGAACAAGAAAGGGAACGTCGTCATACAGTTCAGTGAATAATCAACAAGTGACCCTACTCACTGCGCAAGTCGTTTCAATAAACAATCTATTGAACACCCCGCACCAGACAGACTTAAGCGCAAAATCCGTAGACAGATTCACAACCGAACCACAGACAGCATACCCGTTTTCACCACGGACGAAGTAGTTGCAGCTATAAGGAGGGCAAACAACTCAAAAGCATTGGGACCAGATGGCATTTCAATCACTATGCTCAAACACCTCGATCTGCCAGCCATCAACTATCTCACGGCTACGTACAATCTATACATCTCCTCGTAAATCGTTCCGGAATCCTGGAAAAAAGGGGGAGTCATCCCAATACTAAAACCTGGGAAGAAAGCGACACTCGGCGAATCCTATCGTCCAATAACTTTACTGTCACCAGTTGCCAAGACGCTTGAAGCACTAATCTACCCTGTTCTTACAGCCCACATCCAGCTAGCTGATCACCAACATGGCTTCCGAAGCATTCACAGTACGACCACGGCCTTGGATGCCATTACAACCCCCATCCATAATGGTCTCAACCAGGCTCGTCCTTGTGAAAGAACAATATTGGTGGCGCTTGATCTGTCGAAGGCCTTCGACACTGTCAGCCATTCAGCGCTTCTGTCTGACATCAACTGTTCACCGCTTCCGACGCAAATTGTGAAATGGATTGCCAATTATCTCGCTGGCAGGCAATCCTACACAGAATTCAGGAACAGCAAATCAAAGCTTAGGAAGATTAAACAAGGGGTACCTCAAGGAGGAGTTCTATCTCCTACCTTGTTCAACCTATACCTCTCAGGACTCCCAGCACCACCTGAAGGGATTGATATTATCTCCTACGCTGACGACTGTTCCATTCTAGCAACAGGGAATGACATAGCGGCTATGTGCAGAAACATAAACGGTTATCTTGAACGACTAAACTCGTTCTTCATAAACAAGAACCTGACCGTCTCAGCGCCCAAATCCTCGGCAACCCTATTCACCACCTGGACGAAGGAGGTCAAGATGCAGCTTGATATCTCGATCGGGAATCATCCTATTCCTACTATAAACCATCCTAAAATCCTAGGAGTTACGCTAGATAGCATGGCCTTAACTGTATGCGACAGGATGCGTAGTAGGAATAAGATCCTCAAAGCCCTGGCCAGTAGCACCTGGGGCAAAGACAAAGAAACTCTACTGGTCACGTACAAAGCAGTCGGAAGATCAGTGGCCAACTATGCGGCTCCTGTGTGGTCGCAGAATCTCTGTGACACGCAATGGAAGAAGATGCAAACGTGCTAAAACGCCGCTCTCCGCACTGTTACAGGCTGTCTCCTGATGTCACCCCAGGACCATTTACATTAGGAAACCAGGATGATGCCTTTAAGAGATCACAACCAGCTTCTTGCCAAGCAATACCTTGTGGGCTGCTATCGCAGCGATCACCCTAATTTCAATCTCATGGACAAGACGCCGCCGCCCAGACATGTCAGGCGCGACCTGAGGGACCTTGAAAGAGACGTCCAGAGATACAAAAGGGAACCATTTGATAGTAACGCACATAGGTCGGCCATCGCAGCAATACATCGAGAAGAGGTCAACAAGTCAATAGCAAGCTTAGGTTCGAATCCAGTGCTCTCGTCCATACCACCAACGATATCTCAGGAAGAGGAAAGACTCCCGAGAGCTACGAGAACAACACTAGCCCAATTTCGGTCAGGCTGGTGTTCGCGACTGAACTCCTACCTATCTCGCATAGACCAGGACGTCTCAAACATCTGTCCTGCTTGCAACGGAACTCCTCACGACGTAAACCATATCTTTCAATGCCCAGCTGCGCCCACTCACTTGACTCCAAGAGCGCTGTGGGAGAACCCAATAGAGGCAGCTAACTTTCTATCCCTCAACACCGGGGATGAAGACGAAACTGTTGGCATGTAACAGACAAACACATCGAACTCTGACCATTGCTACAACAACAAGAACAACGAGGAACTCTGTCGAAGGCTTTTTCCAAATCGATGAACATAAAGTGCAAGTCCGTTCGTGCATCACGATGCTTTTCCATCGTGGCACGTATGCACTGAATAGCATCGATTGTTGACCGACCCTCCACAAAGCCGCACTGATTGTCATCCAACCGGACAATCTCTTTCAATCGATTGCAGACAACTCGCTCGTAAGTCTTCAATGTGTGAGATGTTAACTTGATTGCCCTATAGTTGTTGAGCTTGCGTGAGTCACCCTTGTTCTTACAAAACGGGAGAAGGAAGCTTTTTCTGAAAGCGTCAGGCATCGGTTGCCCTCTTTGTTAAAAAGAACAGTGAGTCATCTAAGCCCGATATGATTCATCTCAACCAAAATTCCAAGGGTATTTTGTCCGGTCCGACTGTCTTTCCGAGTTTCATCTCCATCATTGCCTTCATCACCTCCTTCACTGAAAAATTAGCGATTTCAGTGGTGTTTTGCTCCACAGCTTGAAAATCTTCTCGCGGAAATTTTTCGTTCAAAAGTTCGTCAAAGTACTCACGCATCCTGCTACAGATTGCTGTGTCTTCAACCAGTAGCACTCTAAGTGAGTCTTCAATGTACTTCGGCGCCTGAATCTCTCGAGCGTTTCTTCTCCTTTGGGCTGCGACCTTGTAAATCCTGGCATTGTCCTTAGGTTTCTCTTGCAATGACGATCTCTTATCCGCAGGCAGATCTTGTAGTTCCTGATAGAACTTCTCGGCTGCAATCGAATTTGCTTGAGCCACCTTTCGCTTTACTTCCCTCCGATATTTATCATATTTCTCCCAAAGTTGAACCTTCTCGGCTTCACTGCCTGTCTCGCATGTTGTCCAAGCTTTGAATGCGTTCGATTTGGCCTGCACTGCTTCTTTAGTTTCGTCATTCCACCACCACGTCTCCTTGTTCGGATGGAGTGGGCCTTTCGAAACTCCCAGTGTCTTTTCAGCCTCACCTACTAGCATTTCCTCAAAAGCATTCCACATTTGTGTTGGACTTTGCTCGTCGCAGTTGGTGTTCTATTGAAGCCACTCCTTCATTTTAACAATGAGTGGAGTAACAACAGATTCAAAGCGTACGTTGTTGAGATTATGCCACTTGATTTTCTCGACTGACTTGGGGATTGCTTGCGGTCTTGTTTCTCCTTTCAAAATAAATTCTGTCAGGAGCAACCGGTGCTGGGTGACCGCAGATTCACCCAAGATCACTTTGCAGCCTTCCACCCAACGTCTCATGAAATTTAGACACAGGTGATAGTCTATATGACTAGACCGTGTAATCTGCACATTAGTGATGGGCATAATGACTCTTTTCACTGTGCCAGCACATAAGCTCTGACTCTTTCCAATGAGTCGTTCAAAAAGAGTCATGCAAAGAGTCTGAAACTTGGTTAATAGCATATTCAATTAAAGTCGTAGATGGGCAACCCCAATTTTTTTTCTCTTTTTTGACCCCATATTCGGAGTTAGCGACCCCAAAATGCCCTTTAGTTCGAGCCAGCCCGATCGGACCACTATTTCCCATGAAAGGGGGCTGCCAGTCTGGGATGGGCGACCCCAATTTTTTTTCTTCTCTTTTTTGACCCCAGATTCGGAGTCAGCGACCCCCCAATACCCTTTAGTTCGAGCCAGCCCGGTCGGACCACTATTTCCCATGAAAAGGGGGCTGCCAGCCTGGGATGGGCGACCCCAATTTTTTTTTTCTCTTTTTTGACCCCAGATTCGGACTTAGCGACCCCCCAATACCCTTTAGTTCGAGCAAGCCCGATAGAACCACTATTTCTCATGAAAAGGAGGCTGCCAGCCTAGGATGGGCGACCCCAATTTCTTTTCTCTTTTTTGACCCCAGATTCGGACTTAACGACCCCCCAATACCCTTTAGTTCGAGCAAGTCCGATAGGACCACTATTTCCCATGAAGAGGAGGCTGCCAGCCTAGGATGGGCGACCCCAATTTCTTTTCTCTTTTTTGACCCCAGATTCGGACTTAACGACCCCCAATACCCTTTATTTCGAGCAAGCCCGGTAGGACCACTATTTCCCATGAAAACGGGGCAGCCAATCTGGGGCGGGCATACAAAATCAACTCGCACAAAAAGATTCGTTCAAAAAGAGCGATACAAAATCGAACCGCACAAAAAGAGTCGTTCAAAAAGAGCGATACAAAATCGAACCGCACAAAAAGATTCGTTCGAAAAGAGCGATACAAAATCGAACCGCACAAAAAGATTCGTTCGAAAAGAGTCAATTGACTCTTTTGACTCTTTTTGAACGTGTCGCTCTTTTTGAACGTGTCGCTCTTTTTGAACGAATCTTATTGTGCGGTACGATTTTGTATCGCTCTTTTTGAACGAATTTTACATAGAGAAGGAAGAGGTATAGGGAGGGAGAGGGCTGAGGAGCATCCAAATAGTGGATGGGGGGTCTAAAGGGGGGTCAAAATGGTGTCAAAAATGCGAAATTCCTTATATTTTAAAAGTTATGGCCACAAAACAGTTTATTTAAAACTAGGGTATAGTAGTGGTGTAATTGCTTGAAACAGAATGATTTATGGGATAAACTAAATAGTGGTCGTGTGAACGGTCCACAACCCAAGGCAAAAGCAGTTCACTTTCCAGTCCTCGCTCGATACAAGCATGAGATCGAAAGCGTGCCACGATGTCATGTATTGGCCCCGTCAGAACGCTGCTTTACACTGTAGCTGTAGTGCAAGTGGAAGCTATGGGTTTTTGTTTGGTTTCATCTAAAGTTGAGCTTGAGATGATGATACGTAAGACGAATACTTTTGTTTTAGAATGTTGGGATTGTTTTTTGTATTTGGAGAAAGTTGGCTGTGCGGTGGGACGCGACGTAAGTAAATTATTTTTGATATGTTTGCATTTGCAGTCTGCATGGGTTGTTGCGTATATATTTAGAAGTATACACAATGCGTGCATTGCATACTGCATAGAGATGAATATGAATGGATTTAGATGGGATTGCTTTGGTAAATAAATGATGGTGGTTTTGCTTTTAGATAGATACTGGGATGGGATATGAGTGAATGAATGTATTGTAGTACATTATATGTATTGAGAAATGAGCGTGGATTGGTAGATAAATGATTGTGGTTTTGCTTTTAGATAGATAATGGGATGTGAGTGAATGAATGTATTGTAGTACATTATATGTATTGAGAAATGAGCGTGGATTGGTTATGCGTTGGGTAATATTTGCGATGGGCTAGTTTGGGAATTAATTTTACAGTGAGTCATTCTTAAATTGAACGACTCGAAGGCTATGTCGTTATGCCGAATCTTTCGCTCATCCTGATGAGTCGTTCAAAAAGAGCGACTCGTTACTGTGTTACACATCACTACTGCACATAGTCAGGATAGCCTCACTCACTTTGGCCTATTGCAATGGAAAGATTTAAGCCACAAATTGTAGCAATCTTTCATATTCCTACCAAATGTCATGTATGTAGCTTTAGGCTGAAAACACACCGCATTAGACAAAACGTTTGTTTCTGTCTCAAGAAACAACCGACCATTGCTTCTTATCAGGCAGCACACACCTAAAGAAACGAAAGAAAACAAACGTCTTTGCCTCGATGCGTTTTCTGACTGGTTGTCGATAATGCATGTCTTTGGATATTATCAACACACACCGAATGAAACAAACATGCTTCAGACAAACGTTGTTGTCGATAATTGCATACATTGCAATAGACGTAACACACACCGCATGAAACGAAACAAAAAGACAAGAAAGGACAGAAAGACATGTTTCGTTGCCACTAGACGGCCAGTTGTCCTTCAGAAACAAAAATTCGTTTCCGCTTAATAGCTGGTCATTTTATGTAAAATGTCGCAAATTATGGACGTCGACCCGGAAAAGTCGCTGTTTTTAATTGATGCAAGAAGACCAATTTATAATTATGGAGAAAAGGAGCACGCAAATAAAATTGCAATTGATAAGCTATTGGTAGAAATAGCAACCGAAATGAATTGTGAAGGTAAGTTTATTGTATAATATTTCATTTTATTAAACATAGGTAGCCGTACATATTTGTGAAAAAAGCAGACCGAAGCTTCGCTTCGGCCTGGATTCCGAAGCGTATATACCCTAGACTTGTACAAACCTAGTGGTGATGCCAAAAGTACCAACTGGCAACGACCATTTGCATTAAAATTGAGTTTCCTATATGACCAGTTTATAGGGCACTCATTCAGGAGGATGCTGACCATTCTCAAAATCAATTAACTAACCCATTCTACAAATATTTGTTGAGTTTTCCAAGTTGCTAGCATCACTGTATACAAAGTTACTGCTTATTTGAAGTTTCACTTGTAGGGGAGGTAGAGGTTCCTTGGGTCAGATTTGGATTGCCACCAACCAATTAGATCATGCTATGAACATTTAAGCAAAATTTAAAATCTCTAGCTTCATTCTATCGAAAGTTTTCGCTTATTTGCAATTTCATTTGTAGGGGAAATAGGGGTTTGGTTGGTTGGATTTTACGTATTTTCAATATCAGCCAGCTGAACCCTACTACAAACATGTAACCAAAATTTCAAGTCGCTAGCTTTATTTTGTCGTAAGTTATCGCTTAGTTTAAGTCCCATCTGTAGAGGAGGTAGGGGTTCCTTGGGTTGGATCTGGCCTATCTTTGATACCAACTAACTCCATTTTACTTTAAACATTTCACCAAAATTTCAAGTTGCTGGCTTTATTCTATAAAAAGTTATCGCTTATTTGAAGTTTCATTTGTAGGGGTTCCTTGAGTCGGATCTTGTCCATTTTCAATACCAACTAACTAGTAACATTTTACCAAATTTTTAACTTGCTAGTGTTTTATGTATTAATGTTCTTGCAAATGTACAAGTGCGAATCATTTTCAATTTAAATTGGAATTGTTTGTGACACTTGGTTTCATTCTGCACACCAACTTAGTATGCGTCTGTAGCTTAGCTCGGTAACGCACCGGGCATTTTTTGCTACTCGAAACACGGTCTCTGCGGTTCGCGCCCCGCAACGGGACCAACTATTTTTTATTCTCAAATTCCCTCTGAATTAATTTCTCCGAGCTTAGTGGTTTCGTATGGATAGTAGCACTCATCAGGTCTTGCATCTTTGCAGCTATCCATGTGCAAGACGACCACGAAAGTGTGAGAATTCTGTTTTGTATTAAGCCGTGAAGGCGTGATTTTACTTGAAAACTCGACCGTGGAGGTCTAGATGGTGTGAAGCACTTATATTAACTCACCCTCTCTCCACCCCTCTAGTGAGTTAATATAAGTGCTTCACACCATCTAGACCTCCACGGTCGAGTTTTCAAGTAAAATCACGCCTTCACGGCTTAATACAAAACAGAATTCTCACACTTTCGTGGTCGTCTTGCACATGGATAGCTGCAAAGATGCAAGACCTGATGAGTGCTACTATCCATACGAAACCACTAAGCTCGGAGAAATTAATTCAGAGGGAATTTGAGAATAAAAAATAGTTGGTCCCGTTGCGGGGCGCGAACCGCAGAGACCGTGTTTCGAGTAGCAAAAAATGCCCGGTGCGTTACCGAGCTAAGCTACAGACGCATACTAAGTTGGTGTGCAGAATGAAACCAAGTGTCACAAACAATTCCAATTTAAATTGCTAGTGTTATTCTATCGAAAGTTATCGTAATTAAAGGAATATTTAATTTTTTGAAATTTGTACTCTCTTGGCCTGATCATACCCATTTTCAATACCAACCAACTAGATTCCAACATTTGACCAAAATTTCAAGGCTCTGGCTTCATTCTATCGAAAGTTATCGTGCGAACGGACAGACAGACAGACAGACAAACGGACAGACATGGCTAAATCGAATCAGGAGGCGACCCGGATCATTTATATATACACATTGCTATACCTACCTCCGGAGCCTCCTTTAAGGTGTTACATATTTCCGTCGTGACAAAAACAATATACCCTATACTAAAAGTCTAGGGTATAAAAACAAATTTGTAGAAAGGAACTTTCGTTTCTCGTTTATAAATCAGATTGTATACTTAAAGCAAGTTGCAAATTCAATTTTGACTCAACTCAACACACACCAAACGAAACAAGACAAAAAAACGTTTTGTTTTATCTCACTGTGTTTCGCTTGGTGTGTGCTGCAGTGAAACAAGTTTTTTTTGTCTTAAAAGACAAAAACGTTTTGTCTGATGCGGTGTGTTATCACACTTAGACACTCACGAGATTTTCGTTACACAGACGGACGGACAGACATTTGACCGATTTCATATTTTAGTTTCTATACAAAACCCTAAAAAATGAAGCTGCTCCCAATGTTTCAAGAAGCAATAAAAACGTCGACAGTAAGCTGAATCACCGGTATGTTCGGGACGAAAAATATCTTGCAACACGGCACTTCCTTTATCTAAAAATTAAGAACGGAATAACTTTATACGGCGATCAAACATAAGGATTATTATAACGCTTTATTAGAGAAATTAAAACATTAAATAATTTTGCTTATTGATATTCAAGTTTCAAGGATGGCAAACCAATATGTTTGCACGAATAAAAACACAAAATTCAAAGTTAATTCTTTCTTTCCAATTATGTGATTAATAAAAAAACCCTTAATCAATGAAATGTGGCTTAAGATATTTAAGCATCGAAAACGTACGAAAACGTTTAACTCCAAAAACTTTCAGCAGTTCATTATCGCAAATAGCAAATTGTTTGTTTTTCGGATCATACAAATTGCGTTCCTTTATTAAGGACCACATTTTCTTAACTACTTCATAGCGTGGGAGTGATTCAGCTCCGACGACAGAGGCTAAATCAGCAGACAGTGTATAAGGACGTGTGAATCCTGTTCCCCTGCCCTTTCCGCCGCCTGTACCTTTTGCCTAAAAAAAACGGATTTTTTAACTGTTATTTTCTTTATGGACTATTGACAGCCCAACAATAACTCACCTTTTTAGGTTTTTTAGTTTCTTTCCAATCTTCATCAGTGCCAGAATCATCGTCATCAGCGCTTTCGTTAGTTTCGGATTTATCTTCATTATAGCTGGAGCCTCGCCTTTTTTTCTTAGGAGTCGATTCTTTTTTTGTAGAACTAATACGTTTTTTTGCTTTGGGTGCAGGATCTTCTTCAGAAGATGACTCAGATGACTCATTTCCATCTTCATCGTTCGATACTTGCGAGTTTATAATATCCATAACAATTTCCTTAATTTCCCTGCGTCGTGAATTGAGATCGCATTTGTACGCTTTCTCCAGCTGTTCGCGTACTTTTTTTGTGGACATAGAAGCGAGATCAGCATCTTTGAGAATATCTTCAATACATAATTGATTAATAAGTGTGTTGATTTCTTCGTTATTTTTTAGATTTATATAACAGACATTATTTAAGGGGAAGAAGATGCCGGGAGACGTAAAAAACAAACACTGAAACCTTAAAATCGAATAAAAATGCAAAATAATAAAAGCCCCCCACAATTTCATAATAAGTCTATCTTTTTGACCCGTCCCATATAAAAATATAATGGACGATACACTTAATCCAAGAGACGGAGTTTTCACCTTGCAAAAGGTGCGATCGTTCTGAATTTTTGATATGTTGTATAGGTCGGTGGGGAAGTAAAAAAAATCCAAGTTTGTGTTACTCCACCCCCTGTGCTCACGCCGCCATCTTGAAAAAAATGGTACTTTTAAAAAGGTTTTTAAATTAGATTAGCTCCATTACTATTGGTGGTAAAAAAAAACTTGTAAGATGAAGTTCGTAGGAAATCTTGTGCTCTGCAAAAATTGACTGAATATATTTTGCGTTAAAATGGACAGGAGCGGAGGTATAGGCGAAAAACTGATAAAAGTGTCAATTTTTAGAGGTTTTTCCAAGATGGCGGCGGGAGCACAGGGGGTGGAGTGACACAAACTTGGATTTTTTACTAGCCCACCTACCTACGCAACATATCAAAATTTCAGAACTACCGCACATTTTGCAAGCTAACCCCCTTATTTGGTCTCTATTTATTTTGCTAATTCTGAGCATCTGTCCTTTTGTGCGTTTGCCCGGACAACTAACGTGGTCTGATCTTAACGGCATTTGGTATGTAGCTTGCTTGGGTGACCACGACCCGGCAGCAGCAATCTAATTCTTTCTAATTAGAAAGAATTTAACCATCGAAACAATAGCCCAGGAAATTTGTCGAAAATCAGGTTCGAAATGGAATTACACAGGCCTGCAATGAAACAAATTGTCTGGAATCTTCATTGTATTTTTAGCGCTAATTACGGAAAAAATAATAAAAAAGTTCCATCACGTACGGTTTAGTCACAAAATTCCGTTAAAAACATGGCTCTTTATGCACTTTTTGTAGGTTAGCATCAGAGTTTTTAGCTCCTTTTTACACCCTTCACGGATGTGAGAGGGTATATTAACTTTGTCATGAAGTTTGCAACGCAGAGAAGGAAGCATCTCCGACCATATAAACTATATATATATTCTTGGTCGGTATGATGAGACGAGTCGATTAAGCTTTGTCCGTTTGTCTGTCTGTCTGCCCGGTTCTATGCAAACTAGTCCCTCAGTTTTAAAGCTATCGAGCTGAAATTTTGTACAAAGCCTTCTTCTATTGCACGCTGTAAATATGTCGGAACCAACGGAATCGGACCACTACGTCATATAGCCAACCAGAATACCTGATATAGAAGGTTAAAACGCCAACTTATTGGACCTTTTCATAACCTCACGCCCCGACAAATATTCAGTATCTGTTTCATCTCCTTTGGGAAACTCCGATCATAAATTGATATCGACCAAATTCACAACTAGGTCACTAAATGTCAATAATCTACCTTCCAACAAGAGACTATTGTGGCATTATGATAAGGCGGACTGGGTCGCATTTAATCAATTCATCAGTGAACTGAACTGGTCTGACTGCTTCTCTACGCAGAACGTCGATTATATAAGCGAGTCAATTAGTAACATCATTTGGTATGGAATGCACTGCTTTATCCCACACAGTTCTAAGAATACCAAACCAACCACCAACTCTTGGTTTAACAGAGATTGCAAAGAGGCTATAAAGAGAAAAGAAGCGGCATACCGTGCATACAAACAATGCCCCTCTGTCGAACTGAGAGAAGTTTACAATCCTACGCGTAACATCTGCAAATCAGTCATAAATAAGGCTAAATTCCAGACAGTAAAATTAGGCAGAAAGTGTTCGTTCAACGGAAAGGTAGCAAAGGTTTCTGGTCACTCGTCAAATCTGTGAAGAATAACTTCACCTCCTCTTCTTTTCCACCACTGGTATATGATGGCAAAATATACAGTGAACCGCAAGACAAGGCCAACCTGTTGGCCGAAACTTTTGTTGCAAACTCTTGCCTACTACCGACTACTCAGAGTCCACCAGCCATACCCTTATGTGATTCACACCAGGGACCTTTGCATTTCCGCACTAGGGAAGTATTTAAAGTACTGTCAAAGCTCGATGTATCAAAATCGGCTGGACCTGATGACATCTCCCCTTTAGTTCTCAGACACTGCGCTTCCTCGCTAGCCAAACTTCTGCGAAAACTCTTTTACCTGTCCTACGCAACAGGAGTGTTCCCATCATCGTGGAAACTAGCTCATGTCCAACCAATCCCCAAGAAAGGAGAAGCATGTGATCCATCTAACTACCGGCCAATAGCACTAACTTCGACCCTATCAAAAGTTTTCGAAACCCTGGTTAACAACCAACTAATGAGCTACCTTGACTCACACCATCTCATCAATGATCGACAATATGGTTTCCGTTCTTCGCGCTCCACCGGCGACCTAATGACATACCTCACCGAAAGATGGAATCGCTGTATCCACCAATTTGGCGAAGCTAAAATCATTGCCCTCGACATTTCGAAAGCTTTTGATAGAGTCTGGCATCCGGCTCTTTTAGCTAAGCTCCAAGCTTTTGGTTTGGACCCAAAATTAGTTAAATGGATCGAAAGTTTCCTTCACGACCGTTCGCTTCAGGTCGTCCTTGATGGAGTTAAATTAAATTGCCATACCACCAACGCAGGGGTCCCCCAAGGTACTGTCCTTTCACCAACACTCTTCTTTCTCTTCATCAACGATCTTCTCAGCGTGACTTCCAACTCAATCCATAGCATTGCAGACGATAGCATCCTTGACTACACTTACTCTTTCAACTCTGTAGCTGACTCTCGCCGAAATTCAACATCCATCAACAGAGATCGCATGTTTGACTCACTAAATGAAGACATTTCAAAAATTATTGCATGGGGGAAAGCGAATCGAGTAGAGTTTAACGCCTCAAAAACTCAATGTTGTCTACTTTCCAATAAGCGATGTGCTCCACCTACCGCCCAACCCATTCTTGTCGATGGGGTCAGCATTCCTGATTCGCCCATACTGAACATACTAGGTATTAACATCTCCAGTAAACTAAATTGGTCCGACCACATTTTTTGCGTTGCAAAAAACGCAATGAAGTGTCTGGGCTTTCTGAATTGCTGTAAAAGATACTTTTCACCATTTGATCTGGCTCAAATTTACAAGGCTCATATAAGACCGAGACTTGAATTTAATTCCCACATATGGGCAGACGCAGGTAGAACCGCATTATCTGCGTTAGACAAAGTTCAACGGAAAGCCTTCAAGCTTATTGGCGAGGAACCCATAACATCTAAAATCGAACCGCTTGAGCACCGGCGAAGTGTCGGCTGTCTCTCACTCTTCTACCGCTACTACAACCGCCGTTGCTCTGATGAAATAGCCAACCTCATTCCTGAGCGTACTTTTCCTTTACGTAACACCCGACTAGCCAGTCGTGCCCATCCTCATCTTCTAGAACTCAGCAATAGTCGCACCGCCAAATTGCATGACTCGTTTGTATCTAGGACAACACGGATGTGGAACGATCTACCATCTTTTGTTTTCCCCCGCAACTATGACCTACAAAAATTTAAACGGAATGTACACCGTCACCTTATTCAAACTCAACCCATCTCCCCACTACCTTAATCCCTTACCGCCAACGCTGTGCTCTCGCATCAAAGGGTTACCCCCTAAGCTTTGGTATAAACATAAAAAAAAATATATAGCTGCCATAGGAACGACCGGTCCAAAAACTCGTTTTTGTAAAAAAAAACTTTTCTATTTCTAAAGATATCTTTTTCAAATTTCACATTAATCAATAGTATCTTTAGTCAACTCACATTCCCGAATTTGGATGAAATGTGTGTGATCCACACTCTATCATATCCGTATAGCTGTCATAGGAACGACCGTTATAAAAGCAAGTTTTTGTTAGAAAAACTTTTTTATTTCTGCAGATATCTTTACCAAATTTCATATTATTCAATTATATTGACTGCCAAACCACATTCCTAAATTTGGTTAAAATCGGCCCACTATTTCATATACCTCTCATAGGAACAGTGAAATTGGAACAAGTTTGACTACTAATTTCAAAGTTGCAAATGCACCATAAGTCACAAAGTTTACCTTCGTTTTAATAGTAAATGCGTATCCCGGACACCAGTAATTCATAAGAACACATTAAGTAGCTTCTCTACAGTGATAACATATTTTTTTCCAGAATGACTGATATTGTTAGTTACTTTATGATGATATTTAAAAATGCTTTATTGCAATACAAAACTGTGAATGAAAATTTGTTATTGGTCAAGAACGAGACACGATGTCATTCGGAAGACCTATTCAAACATACATATTCGACTTAATTTGTACAAGTTTTTTTACTTCATTGCACTCCTTTAAAAAAAATAATTCATAAGTTTTGCCCCTTTTACACTTTTGTCCTTTTCTACTTTCAATCTATGTTTTGTGGGAAAACCTGACGTGATAGGAAAAAATGGGTTTCGGTATTGATTTCAGCACTTAAAAATATGTACATAAAAATACGTGATTTTAATAAAATATAAAAACAAAATAAAATATATTTTTTTAATCGAACTATATTTCTAAAAAGCTTTTTTTCCTTAGTTCCTAGCTGTAAATCCCTGTATTGTGGGAAAACTTACGTGATGAAAAAAAGGGTTTCGGTTTTAAATTCAGCACTAAAAAATACATGAGAATCATTAATTTTGATAAAATTTAAAAACGAATGAATCGTTTAAAGAAAAAGTTTAGTTAGCTGACTCTTTTCTAAATGCGTAATTCTAAATTCATGTTTGTGGGAAAACCTTACGTGATAGAGAATAAAACCGGAATATAGAGGGCTACGCCCGCAATCCGAGGGTTTTGTAGCAAGCGCTTATTTGGGTATATAAATATCGGCTCCTTGCTCTTTTTGATACCATTCAGATACATAAAAAAAAACATAATTAAAATGTCTTAAGGTCTAGACACACAGTGCCCGTACCAGGGCAGCGCCGTAGTCGCCCGTATATCGGGCACATGACCGTGCATTGCAAGCGAAACCACACAGTACCCGTACCGAGACCAACCGTGTGTTTCCCATGTGTCCCCGATTCCTGCGATTCTTCCTAGCGACTTTAATTGCATGCAATGCAAACGTGTGTCTATCTATTCAACATTGTACATTTTCTTCGCCGTATGATGGCTACACAACAACCCACCCGGCGGCGGCTGCTCCGTGTTCGGCTATGTGTGTATCCAATTTCTTTCCGTACCGCACCGTGAGCGAGAAAAATTAAACCAAACTAAACGGGCACGGTCCGTCCCGTGACGTGCAGGTGACTGTCTGTTGTCCGTGTGGGTAGTGTGGACCAGCAGACTGTTTTATATGGTACAATTCGCTTACCGTAGATCGCCAGTATACGGGCGACTACGGCGCTGCCCTGGTACGGACACTGTGTGTCTAGACCTTTACTCGCTTACATTTTACATGCCAATTCATATTACGTGATTGTAACGAAACTTAGAACATATTATTGCCTAAGGTGTTGGTTATCGTTGGCCATCAGTACTTTTGACCTCGAACGTGGTTAAGGCATGCAGGGGTGTGCTAACTGTAACTATAGAAATAAACTATTATTGACCTATTCTGAGAAGATGTACAGATTCCATTATTTTCCATTTTTTTCGGAACCCACCTTCCTGTAAGTTTTCATAATTCTACAATAAATATAACGGTCCCGAACTGCAAGGGGAAGGGAACGAACAAGTTACGAACTAATATTTTCTCCTCCCCCCAATGTTTCTACAAATTTCAAGAAATTGCGAAAAAATAGAATGTACTCAACATTACCTTTCTCACGACACCTCACTTGCCTATACCAGTCGATAAAAAAAATTAACCTTAATTTCGCCTCTATGTGGACACCGCCCCCCCCTCCACCCGTTTAAGTTGTATTAGTCAGCGCCCCAACCAATTAAATAACTGCAATTCGTACTACGAAAAACAACATGAAAGTACATAGTACTCACACCTATGAGGCCGGTAGGTGTATTTTTTGTGTGGATAGTGTCAAAATGCATAACTTTAAATGAATGTACTATTATTAAATATTATGTGATTGTAATAAAACTTCGAGACATTATTGCCTATAGTGTTGGTTATCATTGGCCATCAATATTTTTGACCTGTGATGCGTTTAAAGGGTGCAGGGGTGTGCTAACTGCAACTATAGAAATGTACTATTATTAACCTTTTTTGATGAGATATCAAAATTTTACGATTTTTGGTTTTCTATGCTAGTAAAATGCCGCTTTCATGCAAATTTTCATATTTATAAGTATAACGGTCTCGAAATGCAAGGGGGGGGGGGGGACAAACTCGGATCACATATTTTCCCCTCTAACTCTTTTCCCCTTTTTTTAAATTTGATGAAAATACCAAAAATGGAATGTACTCGGTGTTACCTTTCTCCTGATACCCCACTTGCCTATACCAGATGAAAAAAAAATTTTGACCTTCATTTCCCCTCTATGGGGACCTCCCCTTAAAGTCAGCCTATTACAACGAATCGCTTTCTCCGGCGAATTATAATAATTCTACATATTCCCACAAAATTTCATATATGTAGCTTCAGCGGTTTATGAGATATTTCATGGACAGACGGACAGACAGACGGACAGACGGACGCATGACCGATTTCATAAGGGTTTTGTTTTACTACAAAACCCTAAAAATGGGTTTCGGTTTTGAATTAGACACGAAAATATACATAAGAATCAGTGATCAAAGTATTTTATTTGCAGGCCTGTGTTATTATTATTGTATTATACTTATACTTCGCTCGCTTTCATCTAGGGTGGGCTACGCTGACGTTTCGACCATTTTTGACATTTTTTCACGGTCACTAACCCCAGGGGACTGATTTTAGAAGTGCCAGCTTGTTGACAGTATGTCAACATACTGTTAACAGTGCATTAAGAGTATAGTTGCCAGCTGTCAAAGTGGTAGATTGTTTATACGCCTCGGTTGAAGTTTCTTTAACAATTATTGTTGTACAATATTTTCTCAATTAATTTTTGAAAAAGTGGTACCAATCCAGTCAGGAAACTTAAGGCGGCTATTACACTGTAAAAGTTATTTTACAAATATCTTTTATAAAAGATATTTTCAAAGAACTTTTCTAGTGTAATTGCCGCCTAAAAAAAGATTTGCGACATGAATGTTGCTTGTTTCAAGTACTTTTCTTACAAGCTTGCACACCTTCCCCTCTAGGCGGTTAAATTTATAAAAGGTCTTTTAAAATATCGTGCGTCAAAGATATTTGTAAAAGAACTTTTATAGTGTAATAGCCGCCTAAGTGATTGTTGGTTAATGAAGTGACCGCTTATTCTTTTGATAAGACTTTGTTCGAAGAAAATGTTTGAGACAAAAGGTCTATTCGATTCGCAGACCGGTCTATGACCGGTCTGCCAATTTGTATGGAGATCCAAGATCCGGGGTGAATCGAATAAACCTAAAGAGAGTCTTGATAAATAAAGCAGTTAAGTTTAGAACCTGATTCTAGCAAAGACTTAATCCATAATAAGTGCGTTTGACATTTGTAGATACAGTGTACTCAATAATAAGTAAACCAATTTTTAATACAGACTTAGCCCGATACACAGTTGAGTGCGATTAAAGTGTTGTCATCTCTATATATAAAAATGAATGTTTGTTTGTATGTCCTTTATAGAATCGTAAACTATGCATTTGATCATGTGATGATCTTTAGCAAAGTTGTTGTGCATGAACCAAAGGTCACTGAGTAAAAAAATAAAAAATAAAAAAATAAAAAATATAGAAAAACAAATGAAATTGTTCTAATTGCCACGAGCGAAAGATTGTTGCTATGAATACACTGTAGTTGCTACGAGCAAAAGTTCGTTGCTATGAAATTATTCTATTATTGACTGTGTCTTTTTTTGCAAATGTGGCAATATTATAATTGCTTTTTCAATCAAAATTTCTTCACTCAACTTACACTAGAACTTATCCAGTGCAATTTTGTATGAATATTTGCACTGGTATAGCAGAAAAACCACAGCCAATAAACAGTAACAAAGCCAGGGTTTTGCGCGATTGTTTCTTAATAATATGGGAGGAGTGCACTAAGGCGTATCGGAAAGTGGTTGAATCAATAGATGGAACCTTACGTGACATCAAACAAAACGACCGGCCTATGGGCAGTATTATATTACTTCTCTGTGGCGACTTTAGGCAAACTTTACCAGTAAAACCCGGAGGGATGAGGGCAGATGAAATTAAGGCATGTCTAAAAAGCTCACATTTATGGCGCATTGTCATACCCATGCATTTGTCAACCAATATGCGGGCGCGAATTGGGAGTAATCAAAATGCCCAAGAGTTTTCTGATTTATTACTGAAAATTGGTGACGGTACGTATCCGGACGAAGAAGGGAAGGTTATTCTCCTAAATAATTGATGTTGTGTATTTAAAAAACGACTAGGCATCTGCGATAAACGCAGAAATATTAAAATGCGTTCCTGGGGAATGTGTTGAATACAGCTCAATCAACCGAGTAATGGATCAAGAAGATGCTACCCATTATCCGGTTTTTAAATTCCCTAAGCGCACCTAGGCGGGGTCCCTGTAATTCTGCTTAGAAATTTGAACCGCCGAAACAATGTAAAGGTACCCGACTGAAAGTGAAGTTACTTTTAATTTAGCTGAAGTTTAGCCTTATCATCGTGGTGTTGAGCAAGCGGAGAACAAATTAATTATGTATGAAAAAAATATTCAAGGTTAGTGTCAAGTTGTGAGCGCAGCGAGCACTAGATGAGAGAGTGAGCGAAGCGAGCTCTCGCAGCTAGTTATTAATAAACACCTTTGCGAAGGCACATTTCCTGATGTGTTGAAAATTGCCAAAATCAAACCAGTTTTCTAAAATAGAGATCCTAATGACCCTTCAAACTTTAGACCCATTGCGCTAATAAGCGTATTTAGCAAAATATTTGAAAAGGTGGTAAATACCAGAATTGTCCGATTTATTATATGGGGTTTAATAAATAGCAATATGGTTTCTTGGCAGAAAGTAACACAACTGTGTGCTTATAGATGCACTTCAGTTTATCAACTCTGAACTTGATAATTCAAAATAAGTGACGGCAATTTTTATCGACTTGAGTAAAGCATTTGATACTGTAAATCATACAGTCCTATCAGAAGTTCTTTATGGACTTGGTATTAGAGGAGTCGCCAAGAATCTGATAGAAAACTACTTGAAAGATAGACCAATTATTACCGAGTTCCACAATAATATAAGCGGTGAAATGGTGTTAAATTAAGGGGTTCTTCAGGGTTCCATCTTAGGCCCCACTTGTACTTGTTATACGTGAACAATCTCAGTAATGCCGGCATTTCCGCCAAGTATGTCACTAATGCAAATGATACTCTTCTGCTGTTTTCTCATTTCGGGACGAATGATACCGAACAAGTGATTGATCCTGATCTGAAAGCTTATCAGCAGTGGCTTTTAGGTAACAAGTTAGAACTTAACATTAAAGAAAACTCACTACATGCTCCAGGCAAAGAAATAAAGCCGATATTGAACTAACTATCAAATTTGGAAATCAGACTATTGACAGAGTCGACAAATCCAAATACCTAGAGCTTAATTCGTACTCTCGCTTAACGAGATTTAACTATACACTTGATTAATTCCAAACAATCGCACTCACCAACCATGGTATAATTATCGCGATCTCATCTTGATTAAAATTTTGTTTCTCATTTTGATAAAAAAAAAAATACTTTTTTTTTTATTTTCCCTCCATACCAGTGTCTCTTCACTGTCTGGGAGGCAAAACAAGTTTTAAATTTATAATATCGATGGTGAAGATTCACAACCTTCTATGTCAATTTTTGAAATTTCTTTTTCTCTTTTTCTAACGTGTTTTTAAAATATTTAGGCATCAATTGCTTATCCGCCTTTGTTGTTATTTTCAGTGAAAAACCGTTAGCAGCAGCAACATTTAAACCATCTATGTCAATGTTGTGTTTTATAACTTTTACAACCTCTTATTGTAAACTGACTCCAAAAATGCCATTTTTGACATAGGAGGTTGGGTACCTTCACCATCGATATATGTATATGTTTTAATGTTTTTCCAAATGTAAATTGTCTTTGGTACACACTAATTTATTACTTTGCGGAGCATAGCGCGTCAACTACACTCCTGCGCGCCATAGTACTCTGTTCTGGGCAATTGGGCGCAACTCCTCAAAAGACTTACCCAGCGCTTCACATTCCTTTGCCACAGATCGACGCCATGTGATTCTAGGAGCCCCTCTTGGTCGGCCTTGGTTGGAAATACTGCCTTTCCAGATTTTGGACAGCATGCCGTAGGCGCATTTAGCTTGGTTGATACGACGAGCGATATCCTGCTCCGTACCACAATTTTCGGCAACAATGCTACCCAAATAGACGAAGTTGTCCACCTTCCACCAAGGGCTGCCCATTTATATTGATGGCAATAGGTGTCAGATTTCTTTTTCGTAATGGAGGGCTAAGAACCTTGGCCTTGTTGGTAATAATGTTTAGCCCAAACTTGCTTGCCTCCCTTTCGAGATCTAACGCAATTGCGTACAGATCCATGATTTTGTGGGAGAGTAGGCATATGTCGTCAGCGTAGTCAAGATGTTGTAGATAAGATGTTAAAGTCAATTGAATTCCTCTGTCGAGTCCGGATAGGACTGCATGCAACACATCGCCGATCACTATGAGGAATAGGATCGACAAGTGGATGCACAATGCCGAACTCCACTGCGAATCTCAAAGTCCCCCGACAGCTTACCTTTAAGCAGAACGCGACATTCCGCGCCGTCATAGGTTGCCTGAATAATAGCCACTAGCTTCTCAGGGATGCCTCTCCTGCGCAAGGCCGCCCATATAGAATCCCGGTTCACACTATCGAAAGCCTTCTCGAAATCGATGAAAAGCAAATGAAGTGGAGAATCGTACCGCATTGCTCGATGACGATTCCCAAGGTGTTAATGTGATCGACAGAGGAGAATCCGGATCGAAAACCAGCCCGCTCATCATCATTTGTGCTTTCTAAGTGGGCCTTTAGTCTTTCCAGGACGATTTTAGCTATTATCTTAGCAACGGCAGGAAGCACACAAATGTCTCTCCAATTATTAGTCTGTGAGGCTACCCTTCCTTCCACTCAGTGGGTAAGGTCTCTGTATTCCACGCCTCATTTGATCTTTTTCCAAGATAAGTAGCTTTCAATCACTTTCCTTCACCGGATGTTGGCAGGAGTTACGACCACCTGTAAACTCCTTGCTGACACCGTATACGGCGTCTAAGTTGTTACTTCTTGCGGCTTCTTCTGCTGAGGCTAAAAGAGAATTCGCATAAACTCTTTTATCGCGTCGCAACACTATGCTGAGCTTCTCGAGCTTTCTGACGGTAAAGGAGTTCGATGCTGCTTCGATTGTCGTCTGATGCTGCAGCCAAACGAACCTTTAGTTCTTTTCTTCCAACAACTTCAGCTTCTGTCGTAATTCTGTGGATCTGACCTGAATTGAGTGTATTTGTCTCTACCTCCCCAATCCCCCCAGGGAAATGATAAGAGCTTTTAAATTGCATAGCTAAAGGCGAACATACACCATCCGGAATTCCGAACAGGTCGTTTATTTTAATAGGCGAATGTATTAGGTGTACAACTATGCTTCTGCCGTTTTCCGACACAGCCGTCTTTCAGAAAACGGCGGAAGCAAAGTTGTACACCTAATACATTCGTCTATTGAAATAAACGAACTGTCCAGTGTTTCTACACTGGCAAGCAAAACGAATTTTAAATTATTCCATTTTTAAATTTTTTGTGTTTCAATGGTTATGTGAATGTCGGTTATCTTTGGCGTCTATACTAGCTCCTTCCTAAATAAAATGTGTCTCTTCTCCCCCTCCCTGGGAAATGATGATAAAAGCTTTCTAATTAAAACTGATTTATGTACATGAAAGATATCGGCAAAGAAAAATCTGATCCCTCATCCTTGTAAAAGATATCGGCAAAGAAAAATCTGATCCCTCATCCTTGTAAAAAAAAAGGCTGCGAAGAAGACCCGAGAGCTCGTTGGAAAGACTCAGTAGATGAGGACGTTGAACTGCTGGGCGTTTCAAATTCGAGGACATGGTCACTTGATCGAATCAATTGGAGGACGACGAACCAGGCGGCCAGGGCACGACGTCGGGCTGTTGCGACACGATGATGATCATCAGGAGAATAACATACTAAAATTTCAGTAAGACCAGAGGTGAAGTATGCACTATTCCCAAATTTTTAAATGGCTTTGAAAAATTTTGGAGATAGTTGCATGTGACGGCAATTGAAGAAAAATTGAAAGCATATCGCGCGTTTCTTGTTGTAGATTTCCATACGCAAAAACACATTTGCATATATCGCTATTTGCTGTCTGAATACAAAGGATCAACCTTTGGATCACAGTGAGGTACGCTTCGTTCGAATTGAGACTATACTGCAGCTGCGGTGCCGTGGCGATCGGTGCCGCAGCGATGAGAAATCGCCAATACGCATCGGCCGGCCCTGAAGGAGTCGGTTAATAAAGAAAACACTTTACGGTGAGGTTAATTCGTGATGTACATATTAAGGCATCCCATTAATTTTATCAAAAACATAGCTTCCTTTATTATCATATTCAAATTATACTCGGAATGAGAAAAAGGTTTCACGAGCAGCAGGTAATTATCATATAGAAAATGGAAACGGCTGGCGGCCGTAGGAGACAGTTTCGTCTTTTCTCAGCGACTTACCACTTATTGCTTTCCTCAATTGCTCTTTGCTAACATCAGACATTTCAAATGCTTTCCTAGTATGCCCTGACTGCGCTAATTTGAAAACCTACAAACACTGCAGCGAGTCGAATTGTTTAAGGGCGACGAGTTCAACAAAATGTGCCTTGATATTATTCTTGACGTTGTTTATAGTCACCTACGAAGAAGCAGAAATGGAACGGGTGTTTAGTAAATTTTTAGAAAGGGGCACCGAATTAAGCTATACCGCTGCTATACATCATAGTTGCCAGATCCTAGGATTTATCCCACGGCAGGGGATTTTTGGTAAAGACCGGTCTTTGGAGAGAGAATCAGAGGAAATGAAAAAGAGCGAGAGAAACGAAGTAATTCGGCACAAGTGAGGAAGTAGGAAGGGGGATGGAAATTTTATTTTGCTTCTATATGGCCGGGCGGGTGTTCCGCGGCAGAGGGACAGACTGGCATGTTATTGTTCCAATAGGAGAAGTAGGAGAGCGGATGACATCCCATATGCTTCCTGTGCTTTTATATAGACTGGGCGGGTGCCGCGCAGTGGAGTGCGTGTGTCGCTCTGTTTACTTTTTACGACTGGAATTGCTTCAAATAGTTTAGTGTTGAGTATATGCCTTAGAACATACAGTACGTGGAATGAGCATATCCCGTTTATCACTGGTTCCAATATCTGGTGAATAAGTCGACAGTCAGCCTACTCAGTTGGCGTTTAATACTGACAAATGTTAACTGTTCTGTAGAATTGTGCATAAACAAATGTCAATTTTTGTCAAATTATCGACAATCAGCCTACTCAGTTGGCGTTTCGGTATTGACATAATGTTGACTACAATGTCGAATTGTGCATAAACAAACGTCAATTATTGTCAATATTTGAATTTCGTAAGTCTACTGAGTTAGCTGACTGTCGACTTAGTACCCAGATTTTGGAGCCACTGTTTCTATGGAGACATACAGGACAAGCTCATTCCATGGCTATATATTCAAAGGTATATGCGGATTGCTCCTCCATAGATTCTCTATGAGTGCGTTCAGAAGGTGGCAAAAGAGCAGAAACCGCTCGCGAGCGGCTCCGGAGCTACTCGGTTTGGAGTCTGCACCTGCTGAACGCTACTTCACCAGCTGACAAATCGACCAGCTGAAAGCTGACGATGACAATTTTAGACGTCAAGTGCCGAAAAGTGGAAAATACATGAATCCCACGCTGTCCATTACAAAAATCACGAACAACGAAGAAACAAATTCAAAAGCACCCGAAAACCAAAGAACTAGAAGCCGAAAACGGCGAAAACACAACAACCAATTTGATAACTGTCAAAACTCGAAACTCGCAGCATGAGCGTGAGGTTGAAAAAGAAGAAGAAGAACCTGAGCACTGAGCACTGATCAGTGAGCAGAAATATTTCTTGCTCGGTGAAATTTGATCATGCTCACCCGAGCAGAAGTTGCTCAGTCACTTCTGAACCCGCTCGTTCTGAACATGTTCGCTGAGCGGAAGTTGCTCAGTTCCTTCTGAACGCACACTATGAGACCAGTACTCAGATGGCGTGGAATGAAAAATGCCGTGAAATCCCATACGAAATCACATAATTTTAGGCCCATGAAAACAGACGTGAAATTGTATGGAAGGTAAATTTCATTCCGCGCGATCTTGACATGCATCTACATGTTGTTATATTGATGAATAACTGAGAGCTCAGCTGTCTCTGTTGGTGTTATTCCGATAGAGCACTAAATAGGGAGGTACACTCGACGCCATTTTGTTGACGTCGAATGGAGAGTGATGAAAGCACCGCCATCTTTATTCTCAGGCCGGAGTGTCAAAGTAATGACGTCATGACAAGCAGTGAACCATATGTAGACAAAGTGAAGAACGCGTGCAGTCGACCTCTTGAAATCTGGCGATTTTCGTGCGTAAAAGTGATTTTACTGTCGCGATTTTAAGTGCAATTGAAAGTAATGCTTATCACTGATATTTAAAAGTGAAAAAAAAAACAAAAGATGCCGCGAACTTCCGACCAAAATGAACTGCTCGAAAGTGCGCGAGACATGAGTGTGGTTATGAAAGTGCGACACGGGAAATTTCGTATTTTTCGTTAATTTTCCGCCAATTGGGCTAGTGTGAATGGTGCAGCACTACCTTGGGTCGAATCCTCGGGCCGGTGAGTTCAGCGGAAACTCCCGGAAGTGCCCCAAAAAGTGAATTCAAAGTGGTTGTCAAATGACAACATTACAGGTGATTTCCGGCCTTTTCATCGGAGTTCATAGGGTAAGTATACATTTTTTGTTGTGCTAAAATTTTAGTGGATTGATGCGTCCCAAAATACGGGTCTTGCACGCGTTGTTGACGAGCCAGACGAAAGTTTCACTGCAGCTGACAGGACTAGATGCCTGGCGGTGAAACTTTCGTCCGGTTCGTCAACATCGTCGTCGTGTTGTTTCCCGGTGTTGAGGCCGGTGCTAAGATCGCGTGGAATGAAAAGTGCCGTGAAATCCCATACAAAATCGCAAAATTTTACGTCGATAAAACCAACGTGAAATTGTGTGAAAGCTAAATTTCATTTCACGCGCTCAGTATACTACCCTGAAGTGAAAAGTCATGTTTAATTTCACGAGGATGAAATTTTTTCTCGTCCAAAATGTAGAGAAAAATTTTCATTGACAGCTCAGCTGTCGCTGTTGTTCAGGTTGTGTTGTGTTTCCCGGTGTTGTTTATAGTTGGGCGATAGATAATATTATGCCTGCTACAGGCTATGGCCCAGCCCCGGCTATTCGGGGCCATCGCCATTGTGTGGACGAGCAGATGGCGTTCAGTGGCAACGCCATCTAGATAGACAGGCCTGCGCTCAGCTGATCGCGTACGTCATTATTTCCATCGTCAAGGCAGTGACTGCACACGACGATGTCCCCGGCACAACATATGTTTACAATTGGAATTGCGCCAGACGGCATTTTAGTCCCCTAAAAACACACTTTCTGGACACTTGCACCAATTTGGTCGAAGCCGCAACCCCGGGGATCAGTCGCAGAGCACCGTGGAACAGTTCACACTTGACAAAATACATCTTTTGACCGCATGATACACTTTCATCGCGCACGTGTTTGTTTTCCCGGATCACTAGATGAAATTTTACTAACAAATAAACACTGAACGCGGAAAACGAAAACTAAACACGGAACGCAGAAATACCGGGGACTCGCCGCTATCAGTCGCCGACCACTGGATTGTGGATACGATGGCGTCATCAAAGGAAATAATTGCGTCAAAACCAGCTGAGCGCAGGCCTGTCTATATAGATGGCGGTGTCAGTGGCCAATGCTACGTAACCGTCATTTCCGTCAACAGCGATGGTCCATCGGATGGCCACAAATGGCTTCGAGAGCCATTTTCCTCCACGCGATGGCCCATCGCGTACACAACTTTGAACAGCTGATTTAAGTTGACCGGTCACTATACAATCACCGCAATGCTACTACCGCCGACCTTCTGTCGTATGCGATCCGTTTGATTATATTGTATATTATTTCATCATTTAAAGCCGCATTTTCCAAGCTGCGGAGCTCCGCTGTGTAGTCTATTCAGCAAGACGCAGCGGAACTCCGCAGCTTAGAAAATGCGGCTTAAGAGGTTGGTAATTTCACATTCACGTGCGATAATCACACGCACTCTCGATCGATTGTCACCGACGGATCGCACGAAAATCACACTAAAATATCGGCAGATGGAAATTGATCGGTGCAATTTTCACACACACAAGCCGATCCGTCGGCCGATATCGATTTCGGGCGACGGATCGGCCGATCGATCGGAGCGTGTATGACATGTTTAAACCTGAAACAGTACGCAGATTATACTTATTGAAATGTGTGTTCAAGTACTCTTTTTTTTATTCCAAAAATATATTCAATTTAAAACGTAAAACATCAAATGTTTAAAACATAAATTTATTTACTTCAAATTAAAATGCCTCCCTCCTCCTTTCCGGGCTTGGGACCGGCTTCGGCGGAGTTAAGGCGAACGTTCATTGTTGTTGTAATCTGGTATTTTATTTATTGTGTTTAATCTTATTTTGTTTTATGTCGAGGTGTTGATATAAGATGGTCATGATTATTATTTTTATTGCTTCTGCTCACATACCTCTAAAATGTACCAATTTTGTCATTTGCTGCCGGATCGAAACATTGTCGGAAAGTTTTTTGGCTTCGAAGTGGTATCGTGTCTGTAGATACTTTTCGGTTATAGCCTTTATCAGAAGGCTGTAGTGCAAGGTGGTATTCATATGGTGTATTTCGTCTTCGATAAGATTTTTTCCAACACACTTTCGTTGCACTTCGAATACTATCGACTGATAAGTCCTCTTACTTAGTAGACGATCATTCCCGCATCGCTCAGCTCTTTTGATTTCTTCTTCAATCTTCTTACATATGAATATCACACTTTCTGATGGCACTTTTAAAAACCCCCTACTTTTAAAGAAAAGGAGCGATTTGGGGCTTTTTTCTCCTTGTATTGTCTTAATACAGCAACTGCATTTGAGCATGTGTAAAAGTTTGTATACTACAAAACCCGCTATATATTCAACCACATGTTCAACGAAGCAAGACAGCTTCGCAGGATCTACAGCATAGCTGTGCTCTCGAATTATCTTATCTGCACTCTGCTCGACTGAATCCTGCTCTACTGTATCCTGATCGACTGTATCCTTACCCTGTTCGTCTATAGATGGATTTTGACTATCTGAGCTCTTCTTAGAGGTTGCAATTAACATGCCTAGTCGGTCGATAGTATTGTTGATTTCTGCCACGGGGTTTTGTGGAGCGGTGGCGTTGATACCTTTGGAGGGTTTTGTTGATGTGGCGTTCAAAATTGGAATATGTTCCAGTGGAACGCAATTGCCCATTCCTCCATCTCTCAGATGAGTTCGAAAAGGCAGTTTTTTGTATCTTGACGTGAACTGCTGCACTGTTGGGTTGGTGTTGTATCCTAACCCTGTCCTTATAGAACTAAAGAACAACTCAAGATGATCATGGCTGAGCTTGTATAATGGCAGGAATAACAAGATATTCGTCTGAATTTACCTTTTGTATAAAATTTCGAGGTTTTTTAAGCACTTAATCAAACCAACAAATCCCACATTTCTTTTTGATTTGATAAGTAGCTGCCCTTCAGAATTTCTCAGCTCTTTAATATATTCAATGGCATTTTTGGCTATTTCCATACCTATTGTAACATTTCTCTTGCAGAGCGCCTGCTTTGATAATTGCGGTGCCGATAACTTTCGACTGTTTAAAATATCGAAAGCGTCGTTAAATGTTCGAATGAATTTAGTGGTGTGTTCACTTCCTGCAAATTTCTCTATTTCTAAGGTTTCTCGGCAAAAGTCAGTTCATTTTTTGCTTCGCGAAATATACATGCGCTTTCCGTAGCTTATTACCTAAATGGAGGCCTTTTTCCTGCAGCTGCTGTAGTGCAACAATAAATTTCCATTTTATCTTATTGCCATCTTTATCGACGAAAGTTTTGAGATCACCTAGAGTAGAGCACTAAAAAGGAAGGTACACTCGACGCCATTTTGTGGGCAACCAATGGAGTGTGGCATGCATGTACACATGACAGTTCTCAGCTGTCAACATTAGTGCTGTCTGCTGTAGTCAATGCAGGCGAAGTCAACACATTCTATTTAAGAGAAAATCAAGGTAAATTTAGTCGTTATCACTGCAAGTGTGTTTATCGCGTATCAATAGATACCAATTTTTGTCGGTAAAGCAATTAGTGTTCCCTTATCATGTGAAATTAGTTGCTGAAAGAATGCGAAGTTTACTCCAACTTACAATTTCGACCTCGGACAGACGATTCACCCGGATGGTCATTCCCATTCGAATTATAATTCGATTCTGTGTCCGTCCTCGCGAATTATCATTCTAATATTGGAGCATCATCATTCCCATGAATAATTCGTTGAATGATCATTCGGGTGTATCGTCCGTCCGAGGTAGAATTTTGTAAAACGCTATTTCCTAATGATGTTATTTTACTTCACAGCAGAGTACAAATGCCTGTGAGAAGAAAAAATGCAACGGCATGTATTAGCAGTGGAGAATCGTCTACATCAAAAGCAACAAACGTATGTATATGTATTTTGATATCAATTGATAATTTTTACAAATCTAAACAATGGTTTATTACAGGACAATGAGAAACAGGAAAAAAATGCGCACACAGAGGACTCGATTGTTGCACTTTTGCATGAAACTGAGGTTTTGAAACAACAGTTGAAACGTCTGCGCTCTATTGCAAGATTATACTCTAACTATCCAGCAGTTGCAGAGTACATGCAAAAATATAATGTAAAGTAATTATAAGGCCGAGTGCATATTCGCGTTCGCGTGTTTTATGTAAAACGGATCTTTGCTAGGATGAAACTCCGTCAGTTTGACAAAGATTCGGTGGTTTTCGTTACACCAATGTGTGTTAACTCTTGTGTATTTAAACGAGCAATTAGGTAAGAAATGTGTGCGGCTATATGTCTCATACTGTCCGCTCGTTTGTTTCGTCGCTTATTTCTTGCCTAATTATCTATTGTAAAGGACATAAATCAACCTATTTTTTTTAATACGATGGTGCTCGAGCATTTGTTAAACTGATGGAGTGTCATTCAAGCAAAGATTCAATCCGTTTGACATAAAACACGCGAACGTGATCAACGTGCGCTCAACATATGACTTTTGTAAACGAAAAATTCACCAGAAGCTGAAAGTCACGACAATTTATAATCGACAAACGTTTTTAACAAAGTAGTTTATTTCATTTGCTTAACTGTCAGCATTAAGCTCATATGTTGTAATTGTAACAAATACTTATAAGTTTTACTTTTTTGTAGTATAAATATGTATGCTTCAGGAATATTGTAATTAAAATATCACACATTTTATTGACCAAGATCAAACAACTTATTTTCTTCCTTGTTTCAAGGATGCAGACCCGAATACATTAGCCTTTTGTTTTTTTGTGTTTTCGGAAAAGTTCTTCACACCGTAGGAACGTATGATGGTAAAATGGTGGACTAGCTTTTTGGTTAATTCACACCCGTATTTGCATTTAGGAATCAATCCATCAAGTTTTGCTACTAGTTCACTCATTATCTTCGAAGTCCCAAATTGCAAAATTAAATCTTTGTGCTCATTATAAAAGTGAGCGCAGTTTAGAATTAATTGGAACGTTTCCTTGCATGGTTGCCTCAATCCACCGCGATCCAAGTTTTCGCTCAATTTTTTAGACTCGTTGAAAAAGGACGTGTCTGGCAAATTTTGGGTCGACAAAAATGCGACGCAGTTCGCACAGAGGGGCTTTTTCAGTACTGCATTGGTCGTACTTCCCGCGATATGAAACAGAGTCTTTATATCATACTGGCTGATTTTTCTGGCTAGGATTTCGAAAGGCAGCCTTTCTATCGTTAAATCAGATTCACGCTGCCTGACTCCGGAGGATGAACACAATTTGTCAGTTGTATTACTTGATTGATTTTCCTTGTTATTTGCTGAACAGAAATCAAGCAAATACTCATCTGAGTCGCTGCAGTAGTTCGAGCGCTTGACATCCGAAACGAATTGAGCTATTGAAATCAGCCTGAGTGCGGTTAAGGACTGCAAAGCTGATGGCATTTTCCCTGCTTTCCGGCGAATTTGAGAAAAAATATTTTCGGTTGCATCTTGAGTGAATCGGCTCCCCAGGATGAAATCGAAATTGTTTGCAAGCAGGATTTCCGCGATGTCGGTGAAAGATAGAGTAGCTAAAACCCCGGCATAGTTCAGAGGTTTCCATCCCTTCTCGAAAACAATATCGTTAAACAACTCAATCATGCCGTGGAGGAAAATGTAGTTCCTATCGCTGTTTCGTGAGGTGATGGAAGTTTTCCTGACTTTAGAAGTCAATAGCGAATACCACTCGTATATCTTACGAATGAAATGCGCTGTCGAAAGAGCATCTTCATCCAAAATATGGTCTTCAACTGCAATCTCCAATGCGCTTGCAGTTTGCAATGAAAAAAAACGTATCGCAGGCCCCACATTCATTTTTTCGAATGGTGAAGGGTCAATGTCCGAGGCGCGTAAATGATACAGCCTCCTTATCTCTTTACCGTTATTGATTTCATACTCCCACAGCAATTTTACGTAGTCGCCGCTAACGAGATTGGTCGGAAGATGCTCTGCTTCCACATAAGCAGCAGGTAACAAAATAGATTGTCTCAACATGGCCGATTTCAAATTTTTCAATATGTGCCATACATCTGGAGTTACATAAACGGCGTGCCCTCTGAAATCAAAACTATTGTTCCTGACACCATTTTTCTCAATTTGAATTCCGAGAGAAGTCCACAAAGATCGATTTCTGCCATCAAGATCCGAAGACAAAAGGGTAACGTAAAGCCCACTTTCCTCAACTGCTGTTATGCATTTCAGAATGAAATTTTTTAAGTGCTTCGAATTAAATCCTTTTTTTGGAGTGACGTGACATGCTATGGCTTGTTTCCATGGGTTCCTTATTCCTCGAACTACCACCAAAAAAATTTTGTCTCCTACGACTAAATCGTCTCCTAATGTGACGTGGCCAACAATTACTCCGCTATTTTTGTCATAATCCAACGTGTCAGATATGATCATTTCATCGTACGACAAAACACAATATCTATCCTCTTTGCTCATCAATTTTATTTTGTGCTTTAATAGCTCAAGAACATTGTCAAAAATTCCAAATTGCAATTTGATATTTTGTATTCTACGATTAAGTGTACTGTACGCTGGTGCAGGGTAGCCGCTATCTCGTAAAAATTCATATCCATGAACTGACAATCCTAGTCTAAGCTTTAGACCTCTGATGATTGATTCGTTTGACCAATGATTCACTTTACCGTCAACTATCTTTTTTATTTGCTCTTCATTAAGAAATGTACGTAGAGCAGCTTTGATGGTTTCCAATTCCCGAGTCAACTTAGCGACTTCTTCTTCCAATGAGTAGGTGAGTACTTCTTTCAGAGTGCCAATTTCTCGACGTACATCTTCGTTTTCTTTCACCAGTGCTTCTCTTACTGTTTTAGCGATAATTTCTGGATGTTCGTGCTTCTGTTGATTGCCCTGAAAAATATGTCGAATAAGCAATAAATTAAAAATAAATTTTCCATTGGATTCGATGTCATTGTATACCTCATTTTCAGTAATCCCCGAAATGCAGTTTTCGTCCAAAGAGTTTGTAGGATCAATCGAAACCTGCTCATCTCCATTGTATGTATAATCAGGTAACTTGCAATAAGAATGGTCAATTCGAGCTATTTTTGGAGTGGATTTGTCATCGAAGCCGGGTATCTTGCACGCTGTTCTCTGTATAGAGGGTAATTCTTGTGCGGTTGTTTCTCTAACTTGTTTGATTTTCTGAAAAATAAAAAACAGTCTCATTAACAAGCGGCAAGTGACGATGACGGAAAATTAACAAAAGTAATTCCATGAAAACATTCTTCCACTAACAAACCTTGATTATTGATTTTCTTGGTGCACGAGTGATTCTTCGTGGAAGATTCGGAACATCAAATAACGTTGGCACAGCATCTGTAACCAGTTTGTTCTCTTTATTTTTCTGACCATTTTTAAATTGACATTCCTCGAAATGTACCTGCACAAAATAATCACTTTACTCCACTTTCTGAAAGTGCTAATGTAAAAGCGTTTACCTCACAAATACGTGAATAATCATTCGGTTCCCAATTTGTCCGTCGTGTGTTCCTTGTCCATTCTCCTCTTCGCGTAGCATCTGCCGGAAATCTGAACAAACGAAAACCTTGGTTTGATCTGCTTTTGCAGTTTGGAACTGCACAACTTGGCATTTTTGGCTAATCGGTATCGGTGAGGCTCTAAAAAGTGGAGTACACATCGGCATACAGCCATACAACAAGAAACACCGGGTCCAGGTCTTTAGCGAATGACAGATCTCCACTGCAGTCAGCTGTAATCTCCATTCGATGCCCACAAAATGGCCGCCGAGCGTACTCACCTTTTTAGAGCCTTACCTAGAGTATTCCGGCAAAGCTTGAACATATGAACACTAGCCGGGTGCATTATGTAATTATTGGCAGCTCCATCTTCGGAGTTAGTACTCGTATCACGAATGTCTGATCCCAAAGCTTTAGACATGTGCAAATTTGAAGCTAGGCCATCGAAAGTTACGCCAACTACTGATACTCCAACTTCTTCAAGGCGTCCAATACACAGAACTATTTTACCATATTTTTCTTTTGCTCTGCCGTAACATTCGCAATTGGGAAATATCCCACTGGAATTTTCCACGATTTGTTTATGAAAACAACCATGAACACCAAAATTTGTTTAGCTATAATGTCATTGGATCCACCATCGCCAATAACAACATATCCAAGAGCTCTCTTACCATCCCACTGCACATGTTGCCTGATATATATTTCGTCGAATACCAGATTCACAACTATGGGCTTGCCTTTGGCGGATTCAACAACCCTCTTTATAGCGGCGAATGATTCTGTTGTAAATCCTGGAGCGCAATCTACTCCCTCATACCATTTTCTCAAGGTGCGGGAATGAGGTAAACAATCATGAAACGTTTTCCTGACATATTCGTACGTCTTTGGAGACAAAAAGTTTAAATTTAGAGCAAAGGCTCTTATTTCGGGGTCTTACATTTTTCCACGGGAAGACTTAAATTCAGACAGTTGTTTGACAGCTATTTTCTGGTTGGCGCCACTAGTGTTTTCCAAACTTTCTTGCATTTTCTGAGAAATTAAATCTGGTTTCTTAAGTGACACTAGCGATTGTTTAATGCCCACGGATTTCTTTTTATTTCGGACATTGTTTTGGCGAAGAGTGCGAATGGTCTTCATTTTTCGCACCAGTTTTTTTTCTAATGTAGCTATACGCGCCCATATTTTTTCTATTAGAGAATTTTTTTCTATGCATTCTGTGCAAGTAGAAGAGCTCGCTGTGTCCTAAACAGAATTTCGCATATTAATATTTAACACAAAATCTACATAAATTGTAGTCCGGATGGCGCAACGGTTAGCACGTTCGCCTTCAACGGACTATGAGCCCACTCAGCTGTTAAATGAGTACCCATTATGGGGTAAATAACTCGGTTGAGTGTATTGCTGATCACATACCTCTGCACAAAAACCGTCACGATCTAGAAAATGAGATGATGCTAACTCATCTCGAGGCCGTGGTTCAAATTGGACTATTGCGCCAGTTATTTATTTTATTTACATAAATGGACCCCAAAGCTGGACGATGATCTATACATACATACAATGGAACTTTCACGGCAGAACTACTGATATTACTAAGTTTGTGTACGATGCCCTCATAGATATATGTTGAACAGATTGTTAATTGTACTATCCCCACTCTGTACTTTTGGTTATTTTCGAACAAATTCGCGCATGCGTACCCATTTGCATGCGGTCGCTATATGTTCGGTAAACGTCGTGACGCCATCGGCCACTCAGCCACCATTTTGACATTTACGAAGCATTTGGCCCCTCGCTCCTCGGCCATATGATAATGCGTGTTTCACTGCGCGGATGCGAATATGTCAACAATACTCGATATTCAAATTTTTACCCCCACTCTGTGCCTATTTCCTATCTGTTCAATGTATATCTTTGATTGCCCCATTAGAGGTGAAGGCAAAGAAGTACACATCGTACACACACTTAACATAGCATCATATACTACATACTACACATAAATTTCTAAATACGGACTACCACAATAGCACTTACACCGCAATAGAAGCTGCGGTTTGCAGCAAAAAATAAGTTGAAAGTCATGATTTTCCGGATCAGGACAGGACTAGATGCCACCGTGTTACTTATACAATCGCAACTAAAACTGATTGGGCCAAATTTGACTTTTGAGCAGCTGTTCGGAATTGCTTTTGTCCTTATCGCTCTAAAGGGCCATTTCCCCTTAATTGTAGCTGTCGTTTTCAGATCATCGGGGTAAGTTTGTGTGCGTTGGAGTAAGTGCGTCCCTGTCTACAAAATTATTTGTACTGAGTTCCACCACTGCCATCTTTACTCTCAGGCCGGAGTGTCAGCTGATTGTCAAAGCACAAACGGCATGACAAGCAATCAACCAGGTGTGAACTCGCGCGGTCGCCCGGTAAAATTTCGCGATATTTGTGCGTAAAAGTGAGTTTAGTATCGGGATTTTAAGTGAAAATAAAAGAAGTGGCTATCAGTGCCGGGTGAAAGTGAAAAAAACGTGAAGTGCCGGGAAATATCGACCCAGCAAGACATTTGTCTCCGATCCCAGTGGAATCGAAAAGTCCTCGATCCTATAGCGGTTCCAGTCATCGGTTTGTCTCCGAAGCTGGAAAAATTCAAATGTTTTCAATTATGTATCGAGTTAGCCTGAAATTTGAATTCATTTGAAAGTATCTAGCATTTGGCGACGCATGTTGTCATATATGAAATATGGAATACGGAACATGTTGTTTTTTTTCTGTAAGCCTTGAATACAATCCGCTGTTAAATTAAAAGTGCCGTGAAATCAATACAAAAAGAGATTTCATGATACCTTTTAGTTTCTGGACGAATTATATATCAGGCTTAAATAGATTCAACCCATTTATACAGCCATCGAACAGAATTCGATCTGTGTCGATTCCTCGTTGGCTACAGTCATCGGTCCTGAATCGATTCCAGTCATCGATCCCAATTCGACCCCAGTATCGATTCTACGTTGACTCCAGTCATCGATTCTCCATCGACTACCGTCATCGATTTCGGATCGATTCCTGTCTTCATTTTGGGTATTGCAAAAGCGGCCATGCCCATACAAATATCTCCGACGTGTCTCCGATAAAGTCATCGATTCCTTAGTAGACAGTCATCGATCCAGGACCGGTCCAGTATCGATTCTTGTCCGACTGGGGAGTAAAATGTTGTATTGAAAAGCGCGAGGTTAGGAAAGTGCGACACGGGAAATTTCGGATTTTTCGTTAATTTTCCGGCAATTTGGCTAGTGTGAATGGTGCAGCACTACCTTGGGTCGAATCCTCGGGCCGGTGAGTTCAGCGGAAATTCCCGGAATTGCCCCAAAAAGTGAATTCAAAGTGGTTGTCAAATGACAACAGGTGATTTCCGGCCTTTTCATCGGAATTCATAGGGTAAGTATACATTTTTTGTTGTGCTAAAATTTTAGTGGATTGATGCGCCCCAAAATGCGGATTTTGACGACGATGTTGATGAACCGGACGAAAGTTTCACCACCAGGCCTCTAGTCCTGTCATCTGCAGTGAAATTTTCGTCTGGCTCGTCAACAACGCGTGCAAGACCCGTATTTTGGGGCGCATCAATCCAATAAAGTTTTAGCTCAACAAAAAACGTATACTTACCCTATGAATTCTGATGAAAAAGCCGGAAATCGCCTGTAATGAATTGAATTCACTTTTTGGAGCACTTCCGGGAATTTCCGCTGAACTCTTCGTCTGGCTCGTCAACAACGCGTGCAAGACCCGTATTTTCATCATCATCGTGGCGCGACAGCCCGACGTCGGGCCTTGGCCGCCTGGATCACTGTCCTCCAATTATCTCGGTCACGTGACCGCGTCCTCCAATTTTGGGAGCCCAGTAGCTGCGCGGCGTCCACACCTACTGAGCTCTCCCAACGAGATCTCGGTTGTCCTCGCAGTCTCGCTCCGTCGACTCGTTCTGCATTCATTACTCTCTTAGGCATGCGATCATCGTCCATTCTTTGTACGTGCCCTGCCCATTGAAGTCGTTGTAAATTGACGGTTTTCGAGACTTGCAGCTCATCGTGCATTTCATACAACTCATGGTTGTACCGGATGCGCCATCTCGATCGCAAACAGCCCCGAAAATTCGCCGTAGAACCTTACGTTCAAAAGTGTCTAGCATGTTTTCGGAGGCTTGAGTTAGGGTCCATGCTTCACAGCCATAGCATAGCACTGGTCGTATAATGGTTTTGTACACGCGGAGCTTCGTGTTTCTGTGCACATGCTTCGATTTCATTATGGGGAGAACCGAGAAAAAAGTCTTATTAGCTAACTGTATCCGTCGCTTGATTTCGTCAGTTTCGTTGGCGTCCCTTGACAAGTTGCAACCCAGGTAAATGAAGTTGTTCACGAACTCGATGTTGTGGTCCCCCACATTGATGCTTGGTTGTGCAGGTGTCCTTGTCACCGATTGCATCATTATTTTAGTTTTACCCTCGTTAATACGTAATCCAACTTCCTTTGCAGCGGTATCGAGCGTATGCAGAAGTTCTTCTGCGTCAGCCAATCTTCGGGACATGATGTTGATGTCGTCGGCGTACGCTGCTAATTGTGTCGACTTGATGAGTAGCGTCTTGCTGTTGTCCATATTCATGGCCCGAATAACGTGTTCCAGTGCTAGGTTGAAGAGCGTCGGTGCCAGTCCATCGCCCTGTTTCAAACCAGTGCGTGTTTCAAATAGATCAGTAAGTCTATTCTGGATCCTGACTTGTGAGACGGAGTTGGTCATCGTCATCTTTGTCAGTCGCACTAATTTTGCCGGTATACCAAATTGCAGCATGATGTTGTACAGTACTCCACGATCGATACAATCGTATGCCTGCTTGAAGTCGACAAAGATTTGGTATACGTTTACGTTGTATTCCCAGCACCTCTGGAGTATCAGTTTGACTGAGAAGAGCTGATCGGTTGTGGAGCGCCCAGGTCTGAAACCGCTTTGATATTCAAAATTTTATAGGACGTACAAACTAGTGAAATGCCCCTGTAGTTCTCACACCGCAGTTTATCTCCCTTTTTATGAATTGGACAGATGATGCTTCTGCGCCAATCGTCTGGAATCTCCTCGTTCTCCCATACTCGCAGGAGTAATTGATGTATGGCATCAACTAGACTCGTTCCACCGAATTTTAGCAGTTCAGCTGGAATCTCGTCAGCGCCCGGCGCTTTATTTCGTTTTAGTGACCGCAAGGCGAGATCAACTTCCTCTACTGTCGGGGTTGAATGGGTGGGCCTAGATCAACAATATCGTCGAGAGCTTCCTGTGTGGGGATGTTAGATGTTCGGTTTAGAAGCTCTTCAAAATAAGAGGCCCATCGCTTGTTAATACCATCGGTGTCGCTGATGATGTTTCCATCCTTGTCCTTACAAAGGCTAGTCCTGGGTTGGTAGCCGTTCTTAATTGTATTTACTAGTTTGTACGCTTGTCTGGTGTTCCTATTAGCTAAATTTTCGTTTATGTTCAGCAACTGCTCGTCAAAGTATTTACGTTTCTTACGTCTAACTATTCTATTCGATATTCGCTGTAGCTCGTCATATTTTTCTCTTCTGGCTCTGGTTCCTCGTTGAATCCATTGTCTGTAGGCCTCGTTTTTCGCGTCAAGTGAGTCTTTGCATTCTTCGTCGAACCAGTCATTTCGCGCTCGCCGGGCTTTATATCCCACGACCTTCTCTGCGACATCCTTGATGGTACCCTTGAGTTCTTCCCAGAACCCATGGACGCCTGTGTTGCTGATGTTGTGTAGCATAGGTGATAGTTTTTCCTCAAGGGCGGTAGTATACGCCACCGCTGTAGCATCACTCAAAAGCTTATCAACCGCAAAGATTTTGGGAGGCCTGATTCTTGCTTGGTGCACTGAGGAAACTCTACATCTGTAGGTCGTCTTCACCAAGTGATGATCTGAGTCGCAGTTTGCTCCTCGATAGGAGCGGACATCCATGACACTAGACGCCCATCTCCTGCAAATGAGGACGTGGTCAATTTGGTTGACGGTATGTGCGTCTGGAGACTTCCAGGTCTGCTTGTGAATGCGTCGATGCGGGAAGCACGTAGAGCTTACGACTAGATTCCTGCTGCAGGCAAAGTCGATAGACCCGTATTTTGGGGCGCATCAATCCACTAGAGTTTTAGCACAACAAAAAACGTATACTTACCCTATGAATTCCGATGAAAAAGCCGGAAATCGTATGTAATGTTGTCATTTTACAACCACTTTGAATTCACTTTTTGGAGCACTTCCGGGAGTTCCGCTGAACTCACCGGCCCAAGGATTCGTCCCATGGTAGCGCTGCACCATGCGCACTAGCCAAACTGGCGGAAAATTTACGAAAAATGCGAAATTTTCCGTGTCGCACTTTCATAACCACACTCATGTCTCGCGCACTTTCGAGCAGTTCATTTTGGTCGGATGTTCGCGGCACCTTGCGTTTTCTTCACTTTCAAATATCAGTGATAAGCACTACTTTCAATTGCACTTAAAATCGCGACACTAAAGTCACTTTTACGAACGAAAATCGCCAGATTTCAAGAGGTCGACTGCACGCGTTTTTCACTTTGTTTACATATGGTTCACTGCTTGTCATGACGTCATTATTTTGACACTCCGGCCTGAGAATAAAGATGGCGGTGGTTCCACCAATGCCATCTAGATAGACAGGCCTGCGCTCAGCTGATCGCGTACGTCATTATTTCCATCGTCAAGGCAGTGACTGCACACGACGATGTCCCCGGCACGACATATGTTTACAATTGGAATTGCGCCAGACGGCATTATAGTCCCCTAAAAACACACTTTCTGGACACTTGCACCAATTTGGTCGAAGCCGCAGCCCCGGGGATCAGTCGCAGAGCATCGTGGAACAGTTCACACTTGACAAAATACATCTTTTGACCACACGACACACTTTCATCGCGCACGTTTTTGTTTTCCCGGATCACTAGATGAAATTTTACTAACAAATAAACACTGAACTCGGAAAACGAAAACTAAACACGAAACGCACAAATACCGGGGACTCGCCGCCATCAGTCGCCGACCACTGGCTTGTGGATACGATGACGTCATTGAAGGAAATAATTGTGTAATTTAGCCGTCAAAACCAGCTGAGCGCAGGCCTGTCTATCTAGATGGCGTTGCTCTTATCACCGCCATCTTTACTCTCAGGCCGGAGTGTCAGAGTAATGACGTCATGACAAGCAGTGAACCATATGTAAACAAAGTGAAAAACGCGTGCAATCGACCTCTTGAAATCTGGCGATTTTCGTGCGTAAAAGTGGTTTTTGTGTCGCGATTTTAAGTGCAATTGAAAGGAGTGCTCATCACTGATATTTAAAAGTGAAAAAAACGCAAGGTGCCGCGAACTTCCGTCCAAAATGAACCGCTCGAAAGTGCGCGAGACATGAGTGTGGTTATGAAAGTGCGACACGGGAAATTTCGGATTTTTCGCTAATTTTCCGGCAGTTTGGCTAGTGTGAATGGTGCAGCACTACCTTGGGTCGAATCCTCGGGCCGGTGAGTTCAGCGGAAACTCCCGGAAGTGCAACAAAAAGTGAATTCAAAGTGGTTGTCAAATGACAACAATACAGGTGTTTTCCGGCCTTTTCATCGGAATTCATAGGGTAAGTATACATTTTTTGTTGTGCTAAAATTTTAGTGGACTGATGCGCCCCAAAATGCGGATTTTGACGACGATGTTGACGAACCGGACGAAGGTTTCACCGCCAGGCATCTAGTCCTGTCAGATGCAGTGAAACTTTCGTCTGGCTCGTTAACAACACGTGCAAGACCCGTATTTTGGGGCGCATCAATTCACTAAAATTTTAGCGCAACAAAAAACGTGTATTTACCCTATGAATACCGATGAAAAGGCCGGAAATCACCTGTAATGTTGTCATTTGACAACCACTTTGAATTCACTTTTTGGAGCACTTCCGGGAGTTTGCGCTGAACTCACCGGCCCGAGGATTCGACCCAAGGTAGTGCTGCACCATTCACACTAGCCAAATTGCCGGAAAATTAACGAAAAATCCGAAATTTCCCGTGTCGCACTTTCCTAACCTCGCACTTTTCAATATAACATTTTACTCGATATTTCCCGGCACTTCACGTTTTTTTCGCTTTCGCACGGCACTGATAGCCACTTCTTTTATTTTCACTTAAAATCCCGACACTAAACTCACTTTTACGCACAAATAACGCGAAATTTTGCCGGGCGACCGCGCGAGTTCACACTAGGTTGACTGCTTGTCATGTCGTTAGTGCTTTGACAATCAGCTGACACTCCGGCCTGAGAGTAAAGATGGCAGTGCTCTTATCTACTTCCTCTATGGTAAAGTTACCGCCATCTTTATTCTCAGGCCGGAGTGTCAAAGTAATGACGTCATGACAAGCAGTGAACCATATATAAACAAATGAATAGGTAGACTTGGAGTGGTTGTTAAACAAAATAAAACGGCACCATTCACCAAATTGCAGTGGCGTAGCTAACTTGATTCCCTAGGGGGTATTTATTTGGCGGGAAAATTTGAATGCAGCATTCCCTCGCCTACATTTTTTTTAATTTGATATTCGAAATTAGCAAATATCACGGTTTCCAAGCGAAAATGTCTATCTTTTTTTTAAAAAAAAAAGCGTACGTCGCATTACACCTCCCTCTTCTCTTACAATACGCGCCAAATTACTTAATCCAACAATATTACTTAATTAGAATATAGCATTGGGTGGATTCGGTCACTGAACATGTTTGTAATTCAACCTAAACGCATGGGATCAGATATAATATAAGCGATTTATATTCCCATCCCATGAATCTAGATTGTTTAATAGCAAACATGTTCAGGATCCCGAACCCACCCATTTATATGCAACCGATGCTTTTTAATAAAGTAATCTTGCTGATTAAACTAACTTGTGCTATAGTATTGTCAACAGGGCTTGGGACCGTCTTGGGCGGAGTTAAGGTGTTTGTTTTCCGCAAACAAAACAAAATAGTAAAAGGTGAATTTTTAATAATAAATCGCTGTTGTTATTAATGTCTTGCATTGCATTACTTTTCCGAATTTCTGGATGGCTGCAGATCGTCCGTAAACGGAATTGAATGTTACACTCGTAGATTGGCCCTCACAAACTCCCGTACTACATGCCGTTTCTCTGTACAATTTTATTTAAGTGCTGCCTAATTGAGAGCTTTTCGGATAATTTTTTAGCCTCAAAATGATAGTGCGTGTTCAGGTACTTTTCCGTTATAGCTTTTATCAAATGACTATAGCGCATTGTCGCTGCCATATGTGCATTTTCGTCATCGAAAAGATTGTGCTCGATACATTTTTTTTTAACCTCAAGTACTATTGATTGAAAAGTGCCTTCGCTCAACAATCGGCTGTTGCCACATCGCTCGGACCGTCTTATTTCCTCTTCGGCCTCCTTGCATATAAATACTACACTATCCGAGGGCACTTTCAAAAACCCTCTACTTTTGTAAGTGAGTACTGTGTGTCTATTATTGTCACTTTCACCCTGGATAGCATTAATGCAATTATCGCAGTGGAGTGTGTGATACAACTTAAAAACTACAAATCCTGCTATGTATTCTACTACATGTTCTACAAAATTGGACAGCTTTTCAGGATCTGCCGCATATCTCTGCTCTTTCGGAATATTTGAATACGAGCAGGATGAGTGTGCATCATTTTCTTCTGCCATATGGGGTCGATCGATGTTATTTATTTCATCTACGGGATTTTGTGAAATTGCATTTAGAATTGGTACGTGCTCTAATGGCAGGCAGTTGCCCATACCTCCATCTCTTAACTGGGTTCTAAATAGGAGTTTTTTGTACCTCGATGTAAATTGCTGGACCGTTGGGTTGGTGTTGTACCCTAACCCAGTTCTTATTGATCCGAAAAACAATTCCAAATGGTCTTGGCTCAATTTATACATAGGAATGAACTTCAGAATGTTTGGCTGTATATATCGCTGGTATAAAATTGGCAAATTTTTCAGACCTTTTATTAATCCAACGAACCCCACATTGCGTTTCGACTTTATAAGTAATTGGCCCGAAGGAAGCCTCAGGTGTTCGATATAGTCGCAAGCTTTTTGTGCGATTCCTAATACGAAATTGGCATTATTTTCACACAATGCCTTCTTTGTAGGTACGGCGACGGATAGTTTTCGGCTGTTTAATTTAATTTCTTTTCTTTTAATTTCTTCTCACTAAGAATATATTAAAATATATCGTCGCTTCAATTCCAAACCAGCAACGGCGCAATCGGACTCTCATGACAAATTCATGAATCTGCAATTGAATTAGATTTTACATGCGTTATAGTATTAGACTTCGCCTTCACATTGTTCTTTTTCGGATTTGGAGCGAAGATGTAAAATATAGAATTCGGCCCCCCGAAAAAAAAACTATGCTAGCCACGCCACTGACGCTTTCTCAGCTGTCACTTTTAATTGTTCCTAAAGTTGTCAAATTTCCTTCACGCAATTGCAATTACACGGAGTTGGTTACTTAATTAGTTAGAATTTAAGTGTTCTTTTTTTACGAAAACCAAACAAAGTTGTTATTAGACATTCCAAAGTTGCAACAATGCATATAAACTAATAATTTACCCGTGAAAAGATACTCCTGTTGGATGCAGGCGTTTAGAATTCGCACAACACTGCACAACACACTTCATCGCGAGTTTGAATGTATTTCGCGTATTTTCAAGTCACTTTAAATGGTTGTTAGGTTCTAAAAACTAGCACACCACTTCCACAAAACACTTTACGGCGCAAAACAATAGTTATAACACTTTTTCGCTAAAAATTCACGAGATCGTCGTCGATTTACTCGCACGTTCGCACATATGTAAACAAAGTGTTTGACAACTTTAGGAACAATCGAACGGTCGCCGTCAAGAAGAAGAGCAAATTTCGGGGTCACTTTTATTCGTGTACGTATAGGGCTACCACCTCTCCATACCTATTACCACTCATATATATAAACAAAGTGAAGAACGCGTGCTGTTTTCCCAAATACAAAATACTTATTATTATGCCGGCAGCAATTGCATTAGCAGCACACGAACTTAAGTGAAAAATTATATTGAAAACGCGAGAGTTCAGAGTTCAAACGAGTGTAATAATTTTATTTAATTCAAATGTTCACTCCAACCACACTCACTGAAGGTTACATTGCAAGTGGCCATTTTTTTATATTCAAAAAAGCTTTTGGTATAAATAAAATAAATAAATAACTGGCGCAACAGTCCAATTTGAACCACGGCCTCGAGATGAGTTAGCATCATCTCATTTTCTAGATCGTGACGGTTTTTTGTGCAGAGGTATGTGATCAGCAACACGCTCAACCGAGTTATTTACCCCATAATGGGTACTCATTTAACAGCTTAGTGGGTTCATAGTCCGACACGTAAATCCCCGGAATCGAACCGGGGCCCAGTGCGTTGAAGGCGAACGTGCTAACCGTTGCGCCATCCGGACTACATTGTTATATTAGAAAAATGCGGCAAAAACCTGCTAGAGAATTGTACAGGCAAACCACAACAACAGTATAAAAATCGCAAACAAAATAATTCTTGCAGATGAATAGTAAAGTTTTGACAATATTATTGTGAATATTGTGCGGTGACTGACAAGTTACAGGTTACAAATTATAAACCGGGCCGAAGCGTATATACCCTAGACTTGTACAGACCTAGTGGAGATACCAAAAGTACCAATTGGCAACGACCATATGCATTAAGAATGGGTCTGCTATATGGCCAGTTCATAGGGGAGGTTGGCACTCATTCAGTAGGATCTTGACCATTCTCAAAATCAATTGACTAACCCATTCTGCAAATATTTGTCGAATTTTTCAAGTCGCTAGCTTCATTCTATCGAAAGTTATTGCTTATTTGAAGTTTCACTTGTAGGGGAGGTAGGGGTTCCTTGGGTCGGATCTTGCTCATCATTGCCACCAACCAATTAGATCACCCTACAAACATTTAAAAAAAATTTCAAGTCTCTAGCTTCACTCTATCGAATGTTATCGCTTATTTGAAGTTTCATTTGTAGGGGAAGTAGGGGTTCCGTTGGTCGGATTTGACGTATTTTCAATATTAGCTAACTGGATGCTATTACAAACATTTGATCAAAATTTCAAGTCGCTAGCTTTATTTTGTCGTAAGTTATCGCTTATTTTAAGTTTCATTTCTAGGGGAGGTAGGAGTTCCTTAGATCAGATGTTACCCATCTTTAATGCCAACTAACTCAATCTCACTTCAAACATTTGACCAAAATTTCAAGTCACTGACCTCATTCTATCAAAAGTTATCGCTTATTTGAAGTTTCATTTGTAGGGGAGGTGGGGGTTCCTCGGATCTCGCCCATATTCAATACCAACTAAGTAGGTTTTACTAGCAACATTCCACCAAATTTTGAACTCGATAGTAACATTCTATCGAAAGTTATCGTAATTAAATGAATATTTAATTTTTTGAAATGTGTAGGGGAGGTAGGTGTTCCTTTGATCTGATTATGCCCAACTTACAGATCCTTAAGCATCTTCTTCCCTCAGGGTTACGTGCCAAAAATCAGGTGTCTACGTCAATTGGTTCAAGAGTTATAGACAAAAAACCTGAAAAGTAGGGTAGTACGGGGCTCTTTGTAAGAAAATTACCGTTAGTTTTCAACTGATCGATTTTATTTTCCCAGGAGAGCATAAGATTACCCTTACTAGCAATGTACCAAAGCTACAGCTTTTCATAATTTTTTAATCGGAAGTTATAGACACATTTAATTATTTTACATATGTAGGGGAGGTAGGCGTTCTCTTGGCCTGATCATATCCAATTTCAATACCATCCAACTAGATCATACTACCAACATTTGACCAAAATTTCAAGGCTCTAGCTTCATTCTATCGAAAGTTATCGTGCGAACGGGCAGACAGACGGACAGACAGACAGACAGACGGACAGACAGACAGACAGACAGACAGACAGACATGGCTAAATCGAATCAGGAGGTGACCCTGATCATTTATATATATACATTGCTATACCTCCGGAGCCTCCTTTAAGGTGTTACATATTTTCGTCGTGACAAAAACAATATATCCTATACTATAAGTCTAGGGTATAATAACAACAGATTAGTTTGTTAGCTACAGCAACTCGGCGATTCGTTCCGATTCAGTGCATCCGTCTTGTACGGACGATCCGTACAAGACATTCAAATTGGTCAACAATCGAGCATCGATGGGAACTCTGCTAATTCGATATTCTCTTCGCTACATCCGTTGAGGCCCCAGTTGCACGGAGCCCCACCATTCGACGACGCAAAATCGCAAAAAAAAACTGGAATTAGATAAGTTGTTAAATACAATTCTTCTTATAAAATTTTACTTTGTGGTCAATTCCATTCCAGTTCACCGAACGTAGCTGATCGTTTACGAACATTCTGCCGGGCCTTGAAACGTCGCGTCGTTTCAAAATTAATTCAACATAATTCATTGATTGATGTTGCAGCATGTACATGGGATTTCCCCCATGCGTACAAAAGCAACATCCAGGAACGGGGGGGTTTTACGGCGCCCCGACTCGCCGATTGCAAACGGAATAAGGATTGATATAGGATAGATTATAAAAGGCATAATGAAAGTACTGAGTGAGTGAGGTATAATTATGTAATTTTATTCGGTGCCCGGTGAAGGGTGATCGATGGTTGGGTCCGGATCAGAATTCTGGTACGTAATCGGTTGGATTTTAACACAGTCGGGTGATTGACCATTTTCGTGCCATATATCGTCTGTTGGTAATATACAAATTTTTTGAATGGGGCGGCGAATAGTGGATGTCTGCGTTTTAAGTTCTACCACTCTCACCAAACCATCAGAGCCGAAGAAAGTGTTTGTAATTCGACCCATCATCCATTTCAATGGAGGAAGACGTTCGTCCTTGACAACGACTAGCTGGCCGATCTTTGGATTTTCTTTGACGTTGAGCCACTTCGGTCGTTGTTGTAGTCGCGACAAATATTCGGTTTTCCAGCGAATCCAGAAGTCCTGCCGTAGTTTTTGAAGAAATGCCCATCGTCTCAATGAAGAATATTTCGTATAATTGTAATCCTGTTCTGGAGGTGCAGTTAGAGCAGTTCCAATGAGAAAGTGTCCAGGCGTAAGACTCGCAAAATCGTTGGGATCGTCTGACATACGGCATAGAGGGCGCGAATTTAGACAAGCTTCGATTTGAGCTAAAAACGTGGTCATTTCTTCGAAGGTGAGAATCGTGTCACCCAAGACCCGACGAAGATGGTGTTTGACCGAACGAACATCTGCCTCCCATAATCCACCGAAGTGAGGAGATGCCGGGGGAATAAAGTGCCAATTTACCCCATCGTTGGTCAAAATTTCGGATACGTCCCGATTTACTGCATTGATGGCTGCTTTGTATGATCTTCGGAGTGCCGCGTCTGCGCCGACGAAATTCGTTCCGCAGTCTGAATAAATGTCCTTGCATAGGCCTCTTCTTGCGATGAATCTGCGCAGTGCTGCCAAGAAGGCTTCCGTTGTTAAATCCGATACGACCTCCAGATGTATGGCCTTAGTACACAGGCACACGAAGATGGAGAAATATCCTTTGAGAATTTTTGAATTTCTTAAGTTGGATGCGCGGAGGGATATCGGTCCAGCATAATCGATTCCAGTGGTGAGGAAGGGTCGTGCGGGTGTAATTCGTGGTTTGGGAGATCTCCCATTAGTTGCTCCGAGATTGCCTTCTGCTGTCGGAAACAACGTATGCATCGATGAATGTGATACTTGACAAGAGATCTTACTTTTAGTATCCAGAACTTCTTCGTATGCAAGCGATTGTTGCATTAATTCCTCCATGTAAGGTTGTGATATGACATTGGGTAACTATCAGCTTAGAAAGGTGACTGTTGTATGGCAAAATCATCGGATGCCTTTGATCATATGGTAAATCGGCATGCCTGAGTCTGCCTCCAACTCGTAATGTTTGGGCTTTATCCAGAAATGGTGTGAGAGACTTGACTTTATTGCGTGCTCGTTTGGGGTTTTCATATATTTTTCCGTTCGCTTTTCTGATCGCCCTTTTTATCGCCTTCTTGATTGACCTTTTGGACTGAGCCATTTGCTTTAAGACGTTGTATTTCGTCGCCAAAATATTTAGCTTGTTCCACCCGATTCCAGTAATGCCAACCGCGACTTAGCTCTTCAGTTTGAAGATGACCAACTTGTCGATTCGACCTTTCCTTGCCGATATTAGAAATGAAGCGAAAACAGTAGGCTGTTACACGGATCAGACGACTATAGGATGAGTAGTTTGTGAGTGTAATTATTGGCTGAGTAACAGTTGTATGGGTCGTTATTGTGACAATCCTTTTCATTTCTTCTTTTGTGAAATGATTTCGCTGCTTCGGCCAATGGTCGATAGGATACACAAGCCAATTAGGTCCATTCCACCAAAGTGTGTCATTTCTAAGCGTGTCGGATGATGAACCTTTGGTCGCCACATCGGAAGGATTCTCCTTAGATGGAACATGACACCATCGTGCGGTGGGAATCCCATCTCTTATTATGGATACTCTGTTGGCTACGAATGTTTTCCAGTTGCATGGTTGTTGTTTCAGCCAAGCGAGGACGATTGTTGAGTCGCACCAGCAATAAAGAGGAATTTCCCTTAAATTAAGATCGCGTTGAATTCGTTGCACTAGTGCTCTTAGCAACGTTGCTCCACACAATTCCAATCTTGGAAGTGAAATCGTTTTGACGGGCGCCACTTTCGTTTTCGCCATCAGAATTGATGTCTTAGCTGTTTCGTCACCGTCATGTTGCACTCGAAGGTATATTACGGCTGCGTAAGCATTTTGTGATGAGTCGCAAAACCCATGTATTTGCATGGAGCACTTTCGGGTAGTGTTAATCCAACGAGGTAATTTAATAAGTCCCAAATTGCTGAGACTAGCATGAAATTGGTTCTATTGCTGTTGTTCTTGAGGTGGGAGTGGGTCATCCCAATCCAGATTCAATAGCCACAACTGTTTCATCAGTATTTTCCCTACTATTATAATCGGTGCAAACCATCCTAATGGGTCGAATAATTTCGAAACTCCTGAAAGTACTGACCGTTTGGAATTCGCCTTTAGGTTATGTAGACTCTGAACTCGTAGTAGTAGGTTATCATCGGAAGGATTCCATAGTAGCCCCAACGTACTTACGGAAGGTTGATCATTTGAAATATCCACTGTTGGACAGCATAATACGTCGACTTCAGGAACTCGATTCAAAACATCTACATTATTTGATGCCCACTGACGAAGTTTGAAACCACCTCGTTCCAATAAGGAGATCAGCTCGCGTTGAGTCTCTAGTATTTCATGTATATCATCAGCTCCGAACAAGACATTGTCTACATATAGCTGCTCACGTAGTACTGCGCTAGCCATCTCATAATCCTTGCCATCGTCTATGACTAACTGCTGAATTGTTCGCATCGCAAGAAATGGGGCCGATGCAACGCCAAAAGTTACGGTCCGAAGGCGAAGATATTCGATCGGGCTGTCTAAATTTTCCCGCCATACTAGACGCTGGAAGTTAATATCTTCATCGGCCACTCGTATTTGCAGAAACATCTTCTCCATGTCTGCTGCTGCTGCGATGCGTGACATTCTCCACCTTGTTATCACAGAAGCGATGTCCTGTTGAAGGCTAGGACCGGTGTATAACAAGTCATTTAACGAGTTCCCTGTTGACGTCTTGCTTGACGCATTAAAGACTATTCGTAGTTTTGTAGTTGTACTGGACGGTTTTATTACCCCATGATGAGGAAGGTAGTAATGTTGGACATCATTTACATAGGTCACCAACTATTTTCTCCATATGTCCTCGGTTGAGGAAATCTTGTACACATTGATGATAAGCGTCTTTCAGTTTCGGTTCCTTGTCTAGTTTGCGATGTAACGAGTTTAACTGAATAATTTCTCGGTGGTATGACGAGCCAAGATTCTCTGTAGATGTCCTGAAGGGTAGAGCTACGATATATCTGCCATCCGCGTCACGAGAGTGTGTATTCCTAAAGTGTTCCTCACATTTCGCATCGTCTTCCGAAATATGAACTTCTTCCATCTCCCAGAAACGTCTCAACTGTTGATCGAGTTCCAGCTTATTAAAAAATGTATAGACAGACGTTGTCGGCAGATCGGATTGGGCTGGTCCCAACAGAATCCAACCTGGGAGTGTTAACTTCACCGGTTTTTATGCCATCTCGAATAATGTATGGGTATATGTCCGCCCCAAGGATTATGTCGATCCACCCTTGCTGATGAAACGAAGGATCTGCTAGATTTAACGCGGACAGATGTGGATATAACTTTGGAGACAACGTTTTCTGAGGAATACGATCCGTCAACGTAGGAAGTACTATCGCTTCCACAGGAATAGAGTAATTGTTGTCAAAGCGAGATGAAATATCAAAATGCACTAGCTTATGGGAGGATCCAGATGACGTATATCCGATCCCTGATATTGTAATTTGGATGGAACTTGGCACGAGGTGGAGTCTTTGCATGGTAGACGTAGTCATGAAACTTGCCTGGGACCCCGTGTCGATAAGTGCTCGCAAAGTTTGTTCGCATCCATTTCCTTTGCCCTTAATAATCGCAGTTGATAATAGGACCGTGTTGCGCTGATTGTTCGCATGAAAACTGGAGATATTTGCCGTGTCAGAACTTTGTCGATGTTATGTTTGAGTTTTGTTGTCGTGAAGTAATGAGTGGTGTCTTCGGCCACAATGAAAACATCCACGTTTACTTGAGCACGTCTTGCTACCATGATCGGAGCCAAGACAATTAAAACAAAGCTGCTTGGCTTTAACATGCTGTAGTTTAGCATCCCGGGAAAGAGCACTGAATTGAGAGCACTTCCGGAGGCTGTGTTGTTCCTTATAATAAGAACATGATAATGTTTGCTGACTTGCGGTTGTGTGATTGGCATGAACATTCTGTTTAGCTGTCTTGTTGGTTGATGTATTCACAGCCTCTAACATTCGGAAACGTGATTCCGAAAAATCCAAATACGACTGCAGTGTCGGAGGATCCGTTGTAATACTTAACTTCTGTTCCCACTGTTGTCGGGTCTCAGAAGGAAAGCGCTGTGATTGCACATGAATTATGACCAGGTCCCAGTCATTGACATTTATATCTAAAGAGGATAAGGCAGCTAGACACTCGTTGGTGGAATCGAAAATATTTCGAATCGATGATGCTGATTCTTTAGAGATCGGTGTATTATTAAGAAGAGTAGATAGCTGGGCATTAATTAACAAGCGTCGGTTGTTATATCGTTTACAAAGAGCCTTCCATGCAGGCTCATAATTAGTTTCCGCGATGGTGTAGGTTCGAAGCAATTGTTCTGCTTCGCCAGAAACTGCTCTTCGCAAATAGTGGATCTTTTGAACAGCCGTGATGGAGGAGTTGGTTTCCACTAAAGCCACAAACATGTCGTGGAAAGCCTACTACTCTGAATATAAACCTGAAAAGGTCGGTAAACTTATCGGTGGCAAATGCACCTCATTGTGACTCGGGACCACTTTCGGGATACTGGACGGACTATAGTTGAGGTTATCGTATATCTTTCCATACGTATCATAGTATTTCTCCTCGAAGGTGGCGTATTTGTCGTTCCCTTTCTTCGTCGCCCGCGGAACGCACGAGCTGCTTATGCACATCCTCATATTCTGCCCATAAACGCCCCAAACCTTCCATGCGCCCTTTCAAATATCCCATGGTCAGATTGGCCTTGGATCACTTTTTAAAATTCTTTACAAAATTGTTTATTGATTCGCCGTTCGCCTTTTGCTTCGCAAGCAAGGCTTTGACCCCTTCAGTCGACATCGCTGATACCGAATATTAGATACAGTACGAAGAATAGGTTAGGAAATATAATGGATCAGGAAAGTTGAGCCACGATGGACGTTTGTGCAAACTCACCGCCGATCCGGCTCGACGGACCAAAATGTTTTCCCAAATACAAAATACTTATTATTATGCCGGCAGCAATTGCATTAGCAGCACACGAACTTAAGTGAAAGATTATATTGAAAACGCGAGAGTTCAGAGTTCAAACGAGTGTAATAATTTTATTTAATTCAAATCTTCACTCCAACCATACTCACTGAAGGTTACATTGCAAGTGGCCATTTTTTTATATTCAAAAGAGCTTTTGGTATAAATTGTTATATTAGAAAAAATGCGGCAAAAACCTGCTAGAGAATTGTACAGGCAAGCAACAACAACAGTATAAAAATCGCAAACAAAATAATTCTTGCAGATGAATAGTAAAGTTTTGACAATATTATTGTGAATATTGTGCGGTGACTGAAAAGTTACAGGTTACAAGTTATTATAAATAACAACAGATTAGTTTGTTAGCTACAGCAACTCGGCGATTCGTTCCGATTCAGTGCGTCCGTCTTGTACGGACGATCCGTACAAGACATTCAAATTGGTCAACAATCGAGCATCGATGGGAACTCTGCTAATTCGATATTCTCTTCGCTACATCCGTTGAGGCCCCAGATGCACGGAGCCCCACCATTCGACGACGCAAGATCGCAAAAAAACTGGAATTAGATAAGTTGTTAAATTTTTTTTTTTTTTTTTTTCAAATTTCAAATTCAAATGTATTTGTATCTTATTATTACATTGTGTGCCTGAACAATTATTTTAACTTAGATACCGGCTTAAGCCTTAACTCTACAGTATTATATATTTAGCGTAAGCAATTCTGTTGAATTAATTCGGTTACTTAAGAGGTAATATTTTAAGGAAAAATGTAAAAACCTTATGGAAGAAAAACAAAAAAAAAAAAAACGAATAAAAATCTTAACTAGAGTCTTAACCTACATCTTACCCTAAATTAAGTCTATGCTTAGTAGTTATCTGGGTATACTTAATTATATGTTAGCTAGCTAAAGATCTTATTAGACTGTTATCAATATTTGAGCAGGTTGCTATAAATTTAGAGGTTATATTGCCAACTAGCACATTCATTGTTTTAATTTTAGTTTCGTTGTGCAATCTTGCTGTTGAGTAGTAGAATGGTTTATTTGTAATATATTTTAATATTTTATTTTGGGTGATTATACTCTAGATGAAATCTGAGAGTATTATAAGTTTGCCACAAAGTTTGTAACGCTAAGAAATAAGGCTCGCAGAAAAAAATGAATGATACAGAAGTTCATATTATCACTCGAATATCTCAAAACCGGATGTCCGTCTGTCCGTCTGTCCGTCTGTCCGTCCGTCCGTCCGTGACCTCTCTAGCTCGAGAACGCGTTGAGCTATGAAGTTCAAATTTTGCACACGTTATTTTTGACAAAAAATGAAGGCTAAGTTCGTGAACGGGCTAAATCGCTCCACCCCTTCTACCCCCTCCCATACAAAATGACACATTTTTGAAAATTTACAATAATCAAATTTTCTCAGAAACTATAAAACATATTGCTTTGAAATTTTTAATATATCACTTTTATGATAATTGTAACCTACGTTATAAAACTTATTGTAATCCTCACCCTCCTTCTACCCCCTCCCATACAAACTGCACTATTTCATGAAGTACGTTAAGCCAATTTACTCAGTACGTATACAATTTATCGGGCTGAAATTTTGTACTTAACACTTAATTAACAATATCAGTTAGATTCAAAAAAATTAATCGATTACCCTTACTCCGTCTACCCCCTCCCATACAAAATGACACATTTTTGATAATTTACAATAATCAGATTTTCTCAGAAACTATAAAACATCTTGCTTTGAAATTTTGAATATATCACTTTTATGATAATTGTAACCTACATTATAAAATTTATTGTAATCCTCACCCTCCTTCTACCCCCTCTCATACAAACTGCACTATTTCATGAAATACGTCTTAACGTCTTAACGACTTACGTCTTACGTCTTACGTCTTAACGATGCATCCGAGATTGCAACCAAAATTATTTATTGGCTTTAACCAGGTTCAAATTCATCTAGAGTATTGCATGATTGGGGTTTACCCCAATCGTAGTTCTTTTATGTTTTTTAATTTGATTCTAATCGTTTTAGCATAATTCCCCGAAACCGGGGAGCCATACGTTGCAATTGGTTGTATAATCATCTTATAAATAAGGAGCTTATTATCGGTAGATAACTTGGACTTCTTGGTTAAAAGGGGGTATAGGGAACAGAAGGTCTTCCTCATTTTCTCCGAGGTCGTTTCAACGTGTGGTTGACCTGTTAATTTTTTATCAAAGGTTAGTCCTAGATAAGTCAATTGATTCCGCCAGGAGATGGAATCGTTCAAGAAGTTTAAAGGTGAGCTTGGTAGGTTAGTTCTTTTTCTCTTTTTAGTGAAGTAAATTGCTTGAGTTTTTGAGGTGTTCAGCTTAATTTTCCATCTAAAGTAGTATTGGTACAGTCTTTCTAACTGACTCTCAAGCTTTGAGGATATGTGAGTTGGATCGTCACCGGTACAGAAAATACAGACATCATCTGCAAAGCATGCGACTTCACAGTCATTCACTTTTGGAATGTCTGCAGTAAATATATTGAAAAGCACCGGACTGAGGCATGATCCCTGTGGAACACCTGCCGGTATTGTCCTTGTAGATGACTGCGATTTGCCAATCTGTACAGTGAAAGTTCTATTCAATAAAAAAGATTGAATTAGCTTTACTAAATAGTTGGGTATGCCAAACTTTATCATTTTGAATAAAAGGCCGTTGTGCCATACCGAGTCGAAGGCTTTTTGAATATCTAGAGTCACCACACCCACTGATTTTTTGATTTCGAATGATTTTTATACTCTAGATGAAATCTGAGAGTATTATAAGTTTGCCACAAAGTTTGTAACGCTAAGAAATAAGGCTCGCAGAAAAAAATGAATGATACAGAAGTTCATATTATCACTCGAATATCTCAAAACCGGATGTCCGTCTGTCCGTCCGTCCGTCCGTGACCTCTCTAGCTCGAGTACGCGTTGAGCTATGAAGTTCAAATTTTGCACACGTTATTTTTGACAAAAAATGAAGGCTAAGTTCGTGAACGGGCTAAATCGCTCCACCCCTTCTACCCCCTCCTATACAAAATGACACATTTTTGAAAATTTACAATAATCAGATTTTCTCAGAAACTATAAAACATATTGCTTTGAAATTTTTAATATATCACTTTTATGATAATTGTAACCTACATTATAAAATTTATTGTAATCCTCACCCTCCTTCTACCCCCTCCCATACAAACTGCACTATTTCATGAAATACGTTAAGCCAATTTACTCATTACCTATACAATTTATCGAGCTGAAATTTTGTACTTAACACTTAATTAACAATATCAGTTAGATTCAAAAAAAGTAATCGATTACCCTTACTCCGTCTACCCCCTCCCATACAAAATGACACATTTTTGATAATTTACAATAATCTGATTTTCTCAGAAACTATAAAACACATTGCTTTGAAATTTTTAATATATAACTTTTATGATAATTGTAACCTATGTTATAAAACTTATTGTAATCCTCACCCTCCTTCTACCCCCTCCCATACAAACTGCACTATTTCATGAAATACGTTAAGCCAATTTACTCAGTACGTATACAATTTATCGGGCTGAAATTTTGTACTTAACACTTAATTAACAATATCAGTTAGATTCAAAAAAATTAATCGATTACCCTTACTCCGTCTACCCCCTCCCATACAAAATGACACATTTTTGTTAATTTACAATAATCAGATTTTCTCAGAAATTATAAAACATCTTGCTTTGAAATTTTGAATATATCACTTTTATGATAATTGTAACCTACATTATAAAATTTATTGTAATCCTCACCCTCCTTCTACCCCCTCCCATACAAACTGCACTATTTCATGAAATACGTTAAGCCAATTTACTCAGTACGTATACAATTTATCGGGCTGAAATTTTGTACTTAACACTTAATTAACAATATCAGTTAGATTCAAAACCAGGTTCAAATTCATCTAGAGTATTGCATGATTGGGGTTTACCCCAATCGTAGTTCTTTTATGTTTATACTCTAGATGAAATCTGAGAGTATTATAAGTTTGCCACAAAGTTTGTAACGCTAAGAAATAAGGCTCGCAGAAAAAAATGAATGATACAGAAGTTCATATTATCACTCGAATATCTCAAAACTGGATGTCCGTCTGTCCGTCTGTCCGTCCGTCCGTCCGTGACCTCTCTAGCTCGAGAACGCGTTGAGCTATGAAGTTCAAATTTTGCACACGTTATTTTTGACATAAAATGAAGGCTAAGTTCGTGAACGGGCCAAATCGCTCCACCCCTTCTACCCCCTCCCATACAAAATGACACATTTTTGAAAATTTACAATAATCAGATTTTCTCAGAAACTATAAAACATATTGCTTTGAAATTTTTAATATATCACTTTTATGATAATTGTAACCTACATTATAAAATTTATTGTAATCCTCACCCTTCTTCTACCCCCTTCCATACAAACTGCACTATTTCATGAAATACGTTAAGCCAATTTACTCATTACCTATACAATTTATCGGGCTGAAATTTTGTACTTAACACTTAATTAACAATATCAGTTAGATTCAAAAAAAGTAATCGATTACCCTTACTCCGTCTACCCCCTCCCATACAAAATGACACATTTTTGTTAATTTACAATAATCAGATTTTCTCAGAAACTATAAAACATATTGCTTTGAAATTTTTAATATTTCACTTTTATGATAATTGTAACCTACATTATAAAATTTATTGTAATCCTCACCCTCCTTCTACCCCCTCCCATACAAACTGCACTATTTCATGAAATACGTCTTAACGTCTTAACGACTTACGTCTTAACGACTTACGTCTTAACGATACACCCGAGATTGCAACCAAAATTATTTATTGGCTTTAACCAGGTTCAAATTCATCTAGAGTATTGCATGATTGGGGTTTACCCCAATCGTAGTTCTTTTATGTTTTTTAATTTGATTCTAATCGTTTTAGCATAATTCCCCGAAACCGGGGAGCCATACGTTGCAATTGGTTGTATAATCATCTTATAAATAAGGAGCTTATTATCGGTAGATAACTTGGACTTCTTGGTTAAAAGGGGGTATAGGGAACAGAAGGTCTTCCTCATTTTCTCCGAGGTCGTTTCAACGTGTGGTTGACCTGTTAATTTTTTATCAAAGGTTAGTCCTAGATAAGTCAATTGATTCCGCCAGGAGATGGAATCGTTCAAGAAGTTTAAAGGTGAGCTTGGTAGGTTAGTTCTTTTTCTCTTTTTAGTGAAGTAAATTGCTTGAGTTTTTGAGGTGTTCAGCTTAATTTTCCATCTAAAGTAGTATTGGTACAGTCTTTCTAACTGACTCTCAAGCTTTGAGGATATGTGAGTTGGATCGTCACCGGTACAGAAAATACAGACATCATCTGCAAAGCATGCGACTTCACAGTCATTCACTTTTGGAATGTCTGCAGTAAATATATTGAAAAGCACCGGACTGAGGCATGATCCCTGTGGAACACCTGCCGGTATTGTCCTTGTAGATGACTGCGATTTGCCAATCTGTACAGTGAAAGTTCTATTCAATAAAAAAGATTGAATTAGCTTTACTAAATAGTTGGGTATGCCAAACTTTATCATTTTGAATAAAAGGCCGTTGTGCCATACCGAGTCGAAGGCTTTTTGAATATCTAGAGTCACCACACCCACTGATTTTTTGATTTCGAATGATTTTTATACTCTAGATGAAATCTGAGAGTATTATAAGTTTGCCACAAAGTTTGTAACGCTAAGAAATAAGGCTCGCAGAAAAAAATGAATGATACAGAAGTTCATATTATCACTCGAATATCTCAAAACCGGATGTCCGTCTGTCCGTCCGTCCGTCCGTGACCTCTCTAGCTCGAGTACGCGTTGAGCTATGAAGTTCAAATTTTGCACACGTTATTTTTGACAAAAAATGAAGGCTAAGTTCGTGAACGGGCTAAATCGCTCCACCCCTTCTACCCCCTCCCATACAAAATGACACATTTTTGAAAATTTACAATAATCAGATTTTCTCAGAAACTATAAAACATATTGCTTTGAAATTTTTAATATATCACTTTTATGATAATTGTAACCTACATTATAAAATTTATTGTAATCCTCACCCTCCTTCTACCCCCTCCCATACAAACTGCACTATTTCATGAAATACGTTAAGCCAATTTACTCATTACCTATACAATTTATCGAGCTGAAATTTTGTACTTAACACTTAATTAACAATATCAGTTAGATTCAAAAAAAGTAATCGATTACCCTTACTCCGTCTACCCCCTCCCATACAAAATGACACATTTTTGATAATTTACAATAATCTGATTTTCTCAGAAACTATAAAACACATTGCTTTGAACTTTTTAATATATAACTTTTATGATAATTGTAACCTATGTTATAAAACTTATTGTAATCCTCACCCTCCTTCTACCCCCTCCCATACAAACTGCACTATTTCATGAAATACGTCTTAACGTCTTAACGACTTACGTCTTAACGATACACCCGAGATTGCAACCAAAATTATTTATTGGCTTTAACCAGGTTCAAATTCATCTAGAGTATTGCATGATTGGGGTTTACCCCAATCGTAGTTCTTTTATGTTTTTATGTATTTTTGGAGCCGAAGAGTTTGATGGATTGTTGAGTAATTTTTACGGAACCCGAACTGGAAATCTGGGATAATTCTCAGTCTGTCAATTACTTCATTAAGGCGTGTTAATATGACTTTTTCAAGAATTTTGCTCATTGAAGGTAGAAGACTAATTGGTCTATAATTTTCAGATAGGCGAGGGTCTTTGCCAGGTTTGGCTACTGGGATAACATTTGCATGCTTCCAAGAGGAAGGAAAATGTGAGGTAACCATGCAAGCATTAATTATAAAGTTAAGCCTGACTAGTGCTTTTTTAAGTAAGTTCTTTAGGACTAAGTTTGAAATTTTGTCAAATCCGGGGGCTTTTTTCACTTTCACGGATTTAATAATGGTCTTTATCTCGGCTGGAGAAGACAAGTAAGTTGGGTTGAAATCACTGGTGGAGGATGAAAGTCGCTGGATTTGACTACTCACCAAACCATCGAGCATTGAGTTACCCAGATGTCCGGACATTTTATGAGCATTATAAAATATCTCGGATATCATGTCTGCTTTTTCTTTATTATCGAACACCATATATTTATCGGCCGTAAGTAATGGAGGCATTAATTTTTGCCGTCGGAAGACTTTATTCAGTTTCCATATTTTTCTGCTATTTTTTGGCAGGCGCCTCAGCATGTTATTCCATTTAACGTTACGGTTGATAAATATTCGGTCTTGGATCATTTTCGAGAGTCTGTTTACAGCTGTTTTTGTTAATGGATTCCTAAGTCGTTGCCATCTCCGTCGAAGCAGATTACGGGTATGGATAAGTGCCTTGATGTCGTTGTCTATGATGTTGTTTGTTTTCTTTTCTTTATTTGTATTAAATGAAGAGTAATTTAAGGGTGAATTAATTTTATTACAAAAATCATTTAGTAGGAAATCGACTTGGTAGGAATGTTCTATTGCGGAGAGATCTTGAGATCCCAGATTTATGTTGTTATTCAGGTGTTTTTTAAATTTCATCCAGTTGACTCGTTTTGATTTTGGGTTTTCTAAAAGAGTATTGGATATAGAGTGCCCAATTTCTATATGAAATAGTACTGGTAGGTGGGGAGATGATAAACTCCGAAGTGTAGTCGGCTGTGGAATAGTATGTGGGCATTTACTTAATACTATGTCGAGTGTAGAATCGTAACCTTTTGTATTGAGGAATGTTGGTTCGGATGGAGTGTGTATAAGGATGTTTTTTTGGAAGACAAGTTCGTGGAGTCGCTTACCAGCTCGATTTGCTTTATAACAGTTCCAGTAGCGGTGTTTAGCGTTAAAATCACCACACATAACGACATTTTGACCAAGTGTCATTAAGTAATTAATGTCATCCTCGAATCTATTTAATTCAGAATTATCAACCTTAGTTCCAGGAAAATAGCAAACCACCAATGTTATTTTTAGAACTTCTAAATTTATAGCAATCGCTTCTATTGTTTTTGTCCTCAACTCAGGAAGTACATAATACTTCAGGTTTTTTTTTATACAAATAGCTACTCCCCCACCCGGGGCTCCTAATCTATCTAGCCTAAAAATTGAATAATCCGGATGTTGTAATTTGTCAGTTTTCTTTAACCAGGTCTCGGTAAGTGCTATGATATCGGCTTTAATATCAGTCGCAAAATCGAACAATTCAATAGATTTATTCCTGACACTTTGTGCATTCCACAATAATACATTAATTTTATCCACTAATGTTAACAAACTTAAGTGCTAAACTAACTATTACGTTATATTGGTCTATTCTAGTCCTACACTTGGAAAGATTCACAACTAGCTCAGTCGACATCTCAAGCAGCTGATCTACAGTAAACAAGTTGATATCGCAGCCGGTTTGATATTGTTGCTGGTTTGCTGTAACAACATTCGAGTATGTTGGCATAGAGCCACTGTTTGTAGACGGTCGGACGCTGTTGATAGTTGCAATATTATTTGTGGTCGGTAGTGGCGGAAAGTTTATCGCATTTGAATTTATCCTGAATTGTTTGTTTGTCGGCTGTTGGTTGGCTTTTCGGTTGCGGTTGCTAATCCTTTGGCGAATTGCTAGATATTCGCTTCTTTTTTCGCATACAATATCGCTGGCCATATGGTTTTTACCACAATTTGCGCATTTGAGCAAGGGCTTGATGTTTTCAACTGATTCTTTAGCCAGGGAACAGTTGGAGTACGTATGATTATTCCCACACAAAAGGCATTTTGGTGGCAGGTGACAATTGGAGGAACCGTGGCCCCAATGCTGGCAGTTTCAGCATTGAGTCGGCCCGTTTTTCGATTTGGAGTACCAATTCCAATGGACTCTGGTATAGAATAGAGCCTGTATGCTACGCAGTTGGGACAGTTTGATTGCTCCTTTTTCAAAGTATAGGATGTAATATGTCTCGTTAGTATATCTAGTGGATTGAGGATGAAACTTCTTAACATCTTGGCAAGGAAGGTTATACTCGTTGTTTAATTCGTTGAGGAGTGCCGAACACTCCATGTCGTGCAGGCCGGACAATACAATTTTCATTGGTCTTTTATCTGACCGTCGAAAAGTATAGAATTGGAGTTTTTTCTCGATTAGGAATTGTTGAATGCGTTCGAAGTCATCGGAGTTATCGATGAACAGCTTATTACCAATCGCCGTGTACTGGATGCAGTAGGTTGTGACATTCAAGGCTGTCATTGCAGCATCGATCGTTTCCCTATCTAAAGTAGGGAACATAATAGGTGGATTTTTAACCTTCTTGGGTTGAACGGGTACGGTGGCTGGTTGTGGATGATTATTAATCTGCTCATCCTCTGATAAATTTGATGGCAGGTTCGCCAGTAGGTGAAATGAGTTCTGACTAGTCGTCATGGCGGCGGTATCAGAGCTTCGAAGAAGCTTTAGTTTTCTCCGAATTAAACATTCAGGGGAAGAATCTTCCCGCTGACGTTTTTTGACGCGTTCACTATCGGACACTGTGGCGATAACGTTAGTTCGATTAGAAAATGAAAGAATTCAAAATGATACAGTTTTCTAGGGAAAAAGGTGGATAAAATTCACTGGTTCTTTGACACGATCTATACACTCTGAATGACAGATGGCGGATCTAAGTTGTTAAATACAATTCTTCTTATAAAATTTTACTTTGTGGTCAATTCCATTCCAGTTCACCGAACGTAGCTGCTCGTTTACGAACACGTGCAGTCGACCTCTTGAAATCTGGCGATTTTCGTGCGTAAAAGTGATTTATATTACGTTTACACTATCCCCAGATTACTTCATCTGCGCCAGCTGAGATAATCTGCGACTGTCAAATACATACAAAAGTTTTGGCGTTGTCGGACTTAATTAATTTTGGTACTCCCCGTCGTGCAAAAAATCGCCTTAAAGCCAATATGCAGGATTCTGTTGTCATGTCCGATACAAGTTCCAAATGCACGGCACGTGTTACCGCACAAGTTGCAAGCAAAATATAAGTCTTTCTAGTACTTACGTCCAAGGTGGAATCTCTTACGTAAAGAGGACCAGCAAAATCGATCCCTGTGTTTTCGAATGGTCTCGAGCTGAACAATCGTTCCTTAGGCAGCGGTGCAAATGGCTGATTCAAGGGTTTGCTATGAAGAAATTTGCAAACGTTGCATCGATGAATTGTTGCTTTAATTAACTGGCGCGATTTAATAATCCAAAATCTTTCTCGAAGCTTTGTTAAAGTCGCATTCACACCACTGTGGAAAGTTGATTCATGTACGTGAGATACTAGGAGTGCTGATATATATTAATTTTTCGGAAGAATTATTGGATATATTTCTCCCCAACTAAAGTCCGATTCTGATAAGCGACTTCTAACTCGGAGCATACCATCGTCGACATATGAATTTAATGTTAGAATCGGCGATGATGCCGGAAACTGTTTTTTGTTATTTAGTGCTTCTATTTCCGTTTTAAATTCATTAAATTGAATAACTTTAATCCAGTATATTTCTGCTGCTTCAATTTCCTTCGCGTTGAGTGGGATTGTTTCTTCATCGTTTAATTTGCCGCGGAGTGACTTGATAAACCGCAGTACATAAGCAGTAACACGCAGCAGCTTTTGGTCTTTGCTAAACTTGGTTGGATCCAAAATGGGTTCCATCTTCGTCAAATTACGAGTAGTTACATCTTCAATCGGCAAAGATACGGTGTTCTTAGGTAGATCCGAGATCGGTATGACTTGAGGCCATTGGGTTTCGTCTTCCGATAATCAGGCTGGTCCAGAAAGCCACATGGTGGAGCGCTGAAGCTGTCTCCCAGAAATTCCACGAGTTACCAAATCGGCAGGATTTTGGTGTCCCGGACAATGTCGCCAGATGTCGGTTGCAAATAACTCTCTGATTTCCTTTACGCGATTATTGACGTATGGCTCCGCATTTCGCCCACCGTTGAGAATCCAGCTGAGGGTAATTTGTGAATCAGTCCACAGGTATAACGCTTCGAAGTCCAACTTCAGGCATCCAGTGATGTATTTTAGCATTCGAGCCGCAATGGTTACAGCAGTAAGCTCCATTTTTGGAATAGGTAACTTCGGTTTTTTATCCGAGGTTAGTGGAGCCAGCCTATTCTTTGAACAAATGAATGCAGTCCCGATTTTGCCGTTAGCATCTTTAACGCGTACGTATCCTGCTGTTCCAAATGCTGAAGAACTGGCGTCGCTGAATATATGAAGTTGAATCGCAACAGGCTCGCCAACATTCTGGATGCATCGTGGCAGACTGATATTCTTTAGAAGTGGTAATCCTCTTTTGCATTTTTCCCACTCAGTCCTGAGGTAACAGGGCACCGACATGATTCAAGAATAGAAGGTTACCCAACGCGCAGGTCCGTTATTCAGCCACCGAACGAGAGAAAAAGCTTTTGACGTCACAGTTTCAATTTTTCATATGAGCGCGTGTATTTTGTACGAAGTTTCATGTTTTTTGAAAGAAAAATTGCTTTCAAATCTGCAGTTTTATTTTAATTTTGATGAAATTTTTTATTTTGGACCTCCACAACAAGGGGAAGGTTACTGTCTGTACGGCATTTTGAAAATCCACCCCATCCCCCTTTATAGCCCCTCCCCCTTAAAGCAAATTTACATTTTTATTGTACATACGATTTTATTCGTATCTTGACGAAATTTTGTATACTGCACCTCCAAGATTAGTGGAAGGTTAATGTTCACATAAGATTTCAAAAAACCACCCTCATACCCTTTCCCAACCCCTAAAACGAAATCTGCGAATTTATCTACAGTTTTATTCCGATCTGAATGAAATTTAGTATATGAGACCTTACAGGCAAGAAGAAGGTGACTGTCTACATAAGATTTCGGAAAACCAAAACGGTGAAGGGGGAAGGGGAGGGTTTTCCGAAATTCGATGTAGGCAGTCACCTTTCCCTAGCGTTGAAGGTCTAATATGCGATATTTCAGTAAGATTAAAAAAAACTGTAGAAACATTTGCAGATACTTTTTGGTGGTGAGAAGGGGATGGAGCGGTTCTTTGAAAACCTATGTAGACATTCACCTCCCCCTAGCCTTGAAGGTCTTATTTGAAAAGTTTCACCAAGATCGGACTATAACTGCAGGAAAATTCGCAGATTTCCTTTTAGGGGTGAAAAGGGGGATTGGGGTAGTTTACCAAAATCCTATTTAGACAGCAGCTTTCCCCCAGCCTTGAAGATTGGGGGGGGGGGGGGGGGGTCCGAAATCCTATGTAGACAGTCACCTTCCCGCAGCCATGAAGGACAAATATACAAAGTTTCATCTAGGTCAGAGTAACACTGTGGATAAATTCGCTGATTTCCTTTTAGGGGTAAGAAGGTGAATCCTATGTAGAAACTCACCTTCCTCTAGTGTTTAAGGTCTAATATACAAAGTTTCATCACAATCGAAATAAAACTGCAGATACACTTGCAAATTTCCTTTTAGGGGTGAGAAAGGAGTTGTGGGTAGTTTTCCTAAGGCTGATGTAGACAGTCACCATTCCCTTGTCTGGAAGGTCTCAAATACAAAATTTCATTAAGATCGGAATAAAACTAAATTCGCAGATTTCCTTTTAGGGGTGGGAAGGGGGATGAGGGTAGTTTTTTGAAATCTTATGTAAACATTTACTTTCCCCTAGTTGTGGAGGCCAAATTCTCAAAATTTCACGAAAATCGGATTAAAACTGTAGATTTGTAAGCGAATTCTCTATAAAAAGTATCTGATTTCCTAATAAATTCACGGAAAGCTTTCGAAAAGTAAAACTGTGACGTCATGCGCAGAGAGAACGAAAAAGTTGCACACTTCTTTGCGTAACCTTCTATTCTTGAACCATGGGGCAACGACTCATCCCATGACATCTGAATACGCCAAGTTTCTTGAAACAAAAGCTTGAGGTTCAATGTAATCGGGCCAAGTATTCCCAGCGGGTCATAAATTTGAGCAAGGAACTGCAACAAGCTACGTTTAGTGACATTGATAGGTATCGAGGCAATTACCTTCTTTAAGTCGACAGCAATACGATCATTTTTACTGCACCATATAAGTCCAAGAACTTTCTGCGTGTCAATTTTATTTCCGCTATCTTTGAAATAGTCGCAAAGTTGTTGGTTATTCGAATTCCATTTTCGCATATTCATACCAGCTCGCCGGAAAATTTCGCTGGTCTCGTTAAAACATCGTGAGGCATGTTCGTATGTATTCACACTTAACGCCAGATCGTCCATATAAAACGAATCCTTTAGTAATCGGTAAGTATCGGGAAAATTCGTGGATTCCGTCTCCAGATGTTTCTTTATAGTAGCGCTTAGCAGACAAGGACTGCAGTTAACTCCAAATGTAAGACGACACATTCTATACGTTGCGATTTTCGGTGCCGTTTGGCCATCCAATGGCTTGTCAAACCAGAAAAATCGATGTACGTCCTTCTCGCCGGGTGCTAATTTGATTTGTAGGAACGCCTTTTCGATGTCGCCTACTAAGGCGATTTTTCCCACACGGAAATTCAATAAAATAGCTAAGAGGTCGCCCATCAAATTCGGTCCAGGTGACAGAAGTTCGTTCAGTGATAGGTTTTCTCCTTCCTTTCCGGAGGCATCGAATACAATTCGAGTCTTCGTTGTAGACTTATCCGGTCGATAAACAGGATGATGTGCCATGTAGTACGTTCGATGATTAGGTGTGCTGTCTTCGTCGTTACAGCGTTCAGCTATTCCGTTGGTAATTAAGTCCCACATAGCACGATCGTAGTCCTTTAGTGTCTCAGGTTCTTTAGATAGGCGTTTGGTTAGGCGTTGAAATCGCATGAATGCTCCGTTTTTATAGTCGTGGAGGTAGCAGCTAGGAGAACGCCACAATAGTGACGCCATGTAACGGTCGCCCACTCGGTTTATGTTGTCTATTAGTGAAATAGTGTCAGTTTTGTTTGTCGGAGGTAAAATGCCGATATGTTCGAGCGCCCGAAAACGTTCCGCTTCAAATTCTTGCTGGATTTGTACATTCGTGCATAGTGACACTACGGCTGCCGATATCGATGCTGTATTACTGCCGCCGTCTCCGTAAAGCGTCCACCCGAAAATAGTATTAACTGCTCTCAAACTTTCTGAAAGAGCATGGCTTTCATCTCTTACAACCTTCCAATAAATATCGGCACCAATAAGCAAACCGATTTCGTTCTCGGTGACGCCGCGCGCGTAATTATCAGCAAAAACTAAATTGAAAGTATTGCTTCCACTGTTTGGCACTGGTAGAATGTTCGAACAGATTTCTGGGACTACTACGGCAAGGGCCCAAACCATTCGGTCGTCAAATTTACTTTTTATTTTTATTTTGACGCGGTCCAGTGATCTAACTGGCGTATCTTCATTGACACCGAACGCCATTATTCGAATGTCCACCGAATCGAAGGCTCTTAGATTCAGCCGTCTCACTACACATTCCTTTATATATGTTCTTTGCGAACCACCGTCTAAAATTGTCCGCACAAGACGACAATCCGATTTACCGTCACCACTCGATAAATAAACGACCGCGGTTTGTAAATAAACGATAGAAGTCGAAGCATCCGCCGATCGTGAAAACAAACTCGTAGTCGTCAACTGCGTTGACACGGACGATGTCGAAGAATTATTATTCGACGCGAGCTTCTTGACATTTCGATATGCCGGGTCGCATATAGATGTGGCGTGTTTGCCGCCACACGCACTGCACTCAATTTTACGCTTGCACATCTTTGACGATGACGATTTACAAAAAAAAGCAACTTCCATCCGATTGTTTTGTGTCACTGGTGACTAAAAGTCCGGCGGTTGTTTTGTTTACATTACGATATGTTTGTGTGCGTGTCGGTACGACTACTCCGCCACGTTCTAGTGCTTCCACTTCACTCTTTAAAAATGTGAACACACAATTAAGTCGTTTATCACCAAAGGATATTTCACTCCTTTGTCCTGCAGATGAAGCGTCATCACTTTCACTGTCCTTGACACTTTCTAACCCGTCTTCTTGGTAATGGTCGTGATTGCGATGGAACATGGTGGCTAATTCAGGCGGAGAAGATTTAACTAGAACTGTTCGCACTACAACCGAATATTCCGATGCGGCTACACCCAGTGAATTCAAGGAACGAATGTTCGAAATGACGTGATTGTAGAGCTTACGCAAACCAACGGAATCATGAGATGATGAGACGCGCGGAAGAGACATCAATTCACTCATACTATACTCAACAAGTCGTTCGTTGTTGCCGTACTCTTCTTGCAGTAATGAAATACACGCACTGTAATTCGCTTCGTTTGGAGTATATCCGGACACAGACTCCGCCGCCTTTCCTTTTAAATGGTTTTGCAGGTAGTTGAATTTATCGGCTCCTGACAATTCGCTTCGTTCATGAACGGCTGTCCGAAATCTCTCCCAGAACGGCAACCACTCTCTCTAATGGCAGCGTAGGCAGCTTGGCTGTATGCGCGCGTGAATTTGGCTGAAGTGCCGAAACGTCAGCGTGTTGGAACGCAGACGGCTGAATAACGGATAACGGCACTTGCATTTCGCGGCGAATACTTTCGAGGCGACTTTTTAGCCGTGAAATTACATGTATGGATTTGTCCTCATATTCCGCGACGGAATCCAATTCTTTGTCAAAATCGTCAGGTTTTATGAGTGACTTCACCTCACAGTTTGATTTGTTTAGCGAATCACTCGCCGACTTTATACGTTCGATATAAGAACTTAACTCCTCCTCAATTTCCGACAATTTCTCAGCGTTATTTGTCGGTTTCGATTCAGAGAATTTTAGATAATCCATAGCACGATTAACTAATTTGGTTACTTGCGTTCGGTAAACGCCACGTGTAGCCAATTCCATTTTCACTCGAACAAATGATCGGAACCGTTACTCAACTCGAAAATAACGCGGTTATCGTTTATCGTTTTCAAGTGTAATTCCCGGGTTTCGGCACCATGAAATAAATGGGGTTCGATAATTAAAAGTCCCGATTCAATTTCAACGAATTACAGACTTGATTTATTCTAAAAACTGGTTAATTTCGAGTAACTATAAAAAATGATCCGAACACTTCGGTGGTCTTTGAACGAGATTGCAAATTTAAAATTCAATTTACGTATGTATGTGTAGGTAGTTCAATGCTTAGTTAGTTTTAGTACAAGTAGTTCAATGTATAAAATATAAAAATATGTAATTCAATGTAATTTTCAACACCATAAGTAAGTATGGGGCAGTGACGTGCAGTGGAAATTTTTCATAGTCAAGCAGTTGGGCGCCCTAAAGCCAATTTAGCATAAACAAAAATGGACTGTATAATAGAATATGGACAGTCACAAAAACATTTATACCAAGCGGCTTTAAGCCTTAAAGAAGAAATCAGGAAAGATATAAATAAAATATTGGCACATATATTCGGAATACAAAAAAAAAAAAAAAATAAATAAAATATCAAAATACTAATAAAAAAATGATAATTAAATATTATGTTAATTAAGACTAAGAAAAATTCAGGGGTATTTGAAATAAATAAATATTCTTTCGCCATTGCCATTTATTTGTATTCCAAATCTATGCGCCGTTCTTTAAGTAAAAACTCTTTAATCACATTATCAAAAAAAATCGTTTTCTCTTCGCATTTGTATAAGAAGATCCTTTTCAACCGCAATTAAAGCAAGATCCGAAAGTCGTTCTTGGGATTGGCGATTTCTCAAAAATGTGTGAACGCGCTTTAGTGTTGAAAATGACCTTTCCGCAGTTGCCACTGTGACTGGAATTGACGTTAATAATTTTGCTAAAATATGAACTTGCTTAAAACCGTTTGCGACATAAGGCCGTTTTTGAAAATAATCGAGAATTTTACTAGGATTCGCGTTTTTAAACTCATCTGAAGAATAAATAACTTTTAGCTCATTTTTCAACTTTATTCTGTCGAAAAATTGACCGTGATATTCAATAAGTGAGTCAAAATTTTTATCGGGAAAATTTGACTTGAATTTAGAAAAATAATTCGGTTCAAGCAACTCTAAAAATGAAAGATCTTTAAACGAATGGAATCGATCTCGAATTTGCCCGAGAATAACATATATAATCTCCCGAAATATCCGCCGTAAATTTTGTAAAGGATCTACCGCATTTCTACATTTCTTACGTGGTGGCTGATATTCTGCTGTAACTGTCGAATAGAAATTATCAAACTTTTTAGAAAAGTCATTTTCAAGCCAATTTTCAAATTCAATAATTTTTTGGCTTGCATATGAAATGTTTACCACTTTGCTCTGAATAATATTAAATAATATATCAGTTTTCGAAAAAATTTCAGAAAAAATTAACAGATATAATTGAAAATCTGACTCTGCGAATTTTTGTAAGTATATATCGGAAAAAGTCAAGGAATCGCCATCCCAGTGTTGAGAACCATTCGAAATTGTCTCAAAAACTGTACAAATTTCATGCTTATGTTCAAATATAACGTTAATAATACGCGAATGATAATGCCAACGCGTTTTGGAAACCGATGGTAAACGACGATTTACTATATTTGCAAAAAGGTCCGACCTTTTAGTGGATGTATTAAAAAATGATGCGATTTTATTGATGTGCGTGAAAAATAATTTAATTTCCGGAATAAACTCAACTGCTTTAGACAATACTAGATTTAGTGAATGAGCGTAACATGGAACGAAAATTGCCGATTTATGTTTTTCCCGAATTAAAGTCTGAACTCCACGAATTTGAGAACTCATTACTGCTGCGCCATCGTAACATTGTGCAATTAATTTCTTATCGATATTAAAATTTTGCAATTGTTTTAAAATGTGAGAGCTTATTGCTGTAGCTGTACGATTAGCGCTTACATCCAAAAATCCGATAAATCTTTCTTCAATCTCATTTGATATTGTATATCTAAAAATCATCGTTAATTGTTCCCGACCGCTAACATCTGGCGTTTCGTCGACCATTACAGCTACAAATGGAGCCTCCTTTATTTCCAAATTGATTTTATTTCGAACCACATTAGCTATAGCGGAAACAAGATCGTTTTGGATTCTATTAGACAAACCCGAAAACGCTGCATTTGCTTTTATAGAATCTATGTGGGACTCAATTATCGGATCGTACAAACTCAAGAAATTTACGGTTTCGATAAAATTACCACGATTATTTGAAGAAGAGTCTTCATTATTTCCGCGAAAAGGAAGCTCCTGTTTTGCCAAAAAAATTACAGTATCGATTAAACGTTTCAAAATATTACGATTACGCTCAACTTTTTCATTATGCAAACTAACAGATATTGCCACCTGGTTACTAAGCATAAACTCTATACGCTGAGAACCAAAATTATCTAATAATTTAATTAACGACAGAAGATGTTTTTCGGAACTTGAATGCTTTGCTGCTGAGCCCGTAAAATTATTCAAATCACTAAATCCAGCTTTATTCCAAACAGATTTTTCATTCGTGAACAAAAGACACGGCCAGCAAAATAACTTATTTAATTTACAGCTTCCCGTTAACCAAATGTACTTTTCATACGTTTCGATATGGAATTTTCGCGTAATATTTTTAAATTTAAACTCTAAACTAAGATCTGGCTTCGGTCTATCCGATTCTATAATTTCTCTTTTCTTGGCAAAGGAAAGAGTTGAAAATCCCGCTTTTAGTACGCAATCCGTCGCGCAGCAATACTCCGATATAATGCGAAAAGAAAACTTACCACTTTTATCACAAATCAAATCAATTAAATCACTACAAACGGTCAAAAAAACTTCAAATCACAATTTAATCAAAATCACCCGATTGCACTGATTTTCTCTTTTAAATTGCAACGGAAAATTCATTACATAACAAAAACAAAAGCTCTACTGGAAAAATCAAATTCCCATAAACATTCCCTGCATTGGCAACATTTCATTAACAAGCATCATTGGGCTTTATAAATAAAATAAATAACTGGCGCAACAGTCCAATTTGAACCACGGCCTCGAGATGAGTTAGCATCATCTCATTTTCTAGATCGTGACGGTTTTTTTGTGCAGAGGTATGTGATCAGCAACACGCTCAACCGAGTTATTTACCCCATAATGGGTACTCATTTAACAGCTGAGTGGGCTCATAGTCCGACACGTAAATCCCCGGAATCGAACCGGGGCCCAGTGCGTTGAAGGCGAACGTGCTAACCGTTGCGCCATCCGGACTGGGCTTTATCCCACACACAAAAGCAGTCGCGCCAGTGCTTGACTTGTCTCATATAAATTTGCGAACAAAACAAAAAAAAATCGTTGCCCAATGTACTACCGAAATCCAAGATTCCCATTTTCTGGAATCAACATGTCTCTAGTATTTGGATGCACACATGGTACATGCATCTAAAGATCTAGGCACATTTTCCTATTCTAAGTTTGGTGTCTATGGTGTGCAAAATGTGGGAGGTTTGAATATTATCTAAAGTAATTGAACGAATGTTTTTTAACCAAAAGAAGGCGCGGATCAGAATTTGAATGTGTAAAGGAATATTTGAATGATAATATGTATTCTTCAGCTTAAAGAAAAACATTGACTGAAATGATGATATGTGTATTGGTGTAAGCAAAGTTTATTATTGAATTGCTTATTTCGGTAAGTCAAGCAGTTTGGAATTGCTTACTACGAGTGCACGTCACTGGTATGGGGCATACAACAGAAACGTAAAGCCAGTGTGCAACATTTGGTTGCAGACCCCAGCTTCTACCTATGGCTCACCTGCAGGAGTACATAGCAACAGTAGCCTTTTTCACTCGTTCCTGGATATTGGGTTTCCAACCCAACCTTTTGTCGAGAATTAGCCCGAGAAATTTTGCCGTTTCCGAAAAACCAATCTGGTCCCTCCCAACTGTGGGGGCACGATAGAAGGACTTTGTACCTCCTAGTAAAAAGAACAAGTTCAGTCTTACTCGGATTAACCTTTAAGCCTCAGGAATTGGCCCAAATTGTAAGTAGAGAGAGGGCATTCTTAAGCACCTCACTGAGAACGCTTAGGAACTTACCCGAAATAGCAATGGCAATATCATCCGCATAGGCTATCACCCTGCATCCCAGTCTTTCTAAGTCAAAAGGCAGCGAGTTAACCACTAAGTTCCAAAGAAATGGGGAAAAAACGCCGCCTTGCGGAGTGCCCCGAATTACTCGTCTATGTTCCGATGATGAGCCCAGGCTAGTGTGAACGACCCTCGATGTCAATAAAAGGTTGACAAGTTCGCAGAGTGACTTGCTCACATGCAACCCAGAAAGCGCGTTGATGATAGCTTCGTGTTTGACGTAGTTAAATGCGCCCTCAATGTCCAGGAACACGACCATGGTACATTCCTTGTAGTTAAGAGATTTCTTGATGTAACTTACTAAAGAGTGCAAAGCTGAATCCACCGATCTACCTTTGCAGTAGGCATGTTGGGATGTAGATAAGAGACGCGATGGAATACTACTCCGTAGATAAAAATCAATCATCCTCTCAAACATTTTCAGCAGATTAGATGACAGGCTGATAGGTCTAAAGTCATTAGGGCGTGCGTGCGAGCTTTTACCCGCTTTCGGGATAAAAGTCACGTTCACTTCAGTCCATATACGTGGGATATAGACCAGCTCCAAACATGCCCTGAAAATGGCTTCGATCCACGGGGATATAATATCAGATGTGTGTTGCAAATCGGCCGGAATAATGCCGTCACGTCCAGGCGACTTGAACGCATCAAAGCTTCGAATAGCCCATAAAATTTTTTCACTGGAAATAATAGAGGCACAATCACAAGGAGCAGTCACTTCTGAAGTAGTGCCAGTGAATGAAAAATTAGCTGAGCTATCTGGGAAGTGGGTATCCAATAAAAGACTAATAGTCTCCGAACTAGTGGTGGTCCATGAACCATCATGTTTCAATAAATAGTTAGGAGCAGCAGGATTAGAAGCGAGGATCTTACGCAGTCTGGAGGCTTCTCCCACTTTATCGATCTGTTCACAAAAAAGTCTCCAAGAGCTACGCTTAGCCTTTCGCAGTTCTTTCTTAAACGCGCTAAGTTCCTTCTTATATAGAGCCCAATCCGACTCCAGCCTAGTAGATTTCGCCTTATTGAAGGATCTTCTGCATAGATGTCTAAGTTCTAAGATACGCGCATTCCACCATGCGGGTTTCTTTTTACCCTTAATTTTACTGATTGGGCATGATTTGGAAGCAGCTTTATTAAGTGCGCTAGTCAGAGTTTGTACCATGTAATAATGGAGATCGGAGGACGAGGGTTGGTAAGGCCCTGAAGGCCTATAGGACACCAAGTGTCAACGAACCACTCTCCGGAGGACTACCTGTGACGTGCGCTGGCAGACCAGCTCAGCTGTCGGGAGTAGTGGGGTGGGATATGCACGGCAGTCACCGGCCTCCTCCATCATTAACAAAAAAAGGTATCGCACGTCTGCCCGTTACTCACAAAAGAAAACGCAAAATAAACTACCAAGATCAAAAAAATATACGAAAAAGAGAAAACCTAATAGCGACGACGAACGTCAAACTCCCAAAAAAAAAATAATGAAACAAAAGACGCGAAGTCCCGTGCATGGATACCGGGCTGCAACAGCCAAACTAAACACCGGCACAAGGACGAAAATACAATAAAGACGGGAATACCGTCCGATCAGGACAGATTCTTCACTTCTACAGGCCCGTTGAGCCTTAGGGTGTTAATCGGCTCTATATGAGCCCCAGATGTTGTGGGCTCCGGCGCGTCCTTGCCCTCCCAGCCATGGGTTTCGGGCGCCTAAAAAGTTAGAAACCCCCTAGATTAGATGAATATGCACGGCGCGATGTAGAGAGAGAGGAAGAGAAGGAAGGCTTTCCGTCCCATCAAAATAAAACAAAAAAAAAATTTAATTCTTCAAGAACCCAATATGCAGTCGTTCTTGACTTAGACAAAAGAAGAAAGAAAAATTGTAGGAATATTTTCCTTTTACCAAATGAAGTTCAACGATGACTCGTTCGCGGTGTAATTTAATTCATTCGTGCGAGAATCGATGTCATCACAAAAATTAATTCAATTCAAGTTAGAGAAGATTCCGGTAGCGCAAGGCGAATCCAATCGGCCCGTAGATCAGTCCGTAAAGTCGTCCTGTCCGTAGGGAGTGTGTTCTGTCTAGCACGCGTGGGTCCGCAGGTCTTAAAAAGAAACCGTCCTCTGTCCACGGTCCGTCAAGCCCGTCATTGTCGCATGCCGCTGTGTCTTGGCCTGGCTAAGTGGGCGGAACTTAGCCAGTTAGCCAAAGCGGTGACCACCAGGTAGTCGGAGCGTCAAGGTGGTGATGCGTTTCCGCCAGCGTTGGTCCGCATGCAAGGGAGGGGAAAAGGCCTCGTCCGTCCGTGTGGCCATTCAACCACATCCTAAGTCCGGGTGTTGCCTGCCACGTGCGAATGTTTCTGTCCAGTCCGTGGGTCTGTCGTCCTGTCTTGAGGTCAAGTCGGTCCAAGTCCTGGGCTTCGTTTTGGGCCGCCTCGCTTTGAGATCTCTCTTCTCTCTTTTTTCAATTTGCTTTATGTAAAAAGAACACTAAATTGTTTAAAAGGAAATATACGTGTGTGTAATTTTCCAGAATTGAGGTTGGGATTCGATGCCGGCAATTGTCATTCAAAGGCGTAGATTTTCGAAAGCAATGTTTATTGTATGTATTTCAACTCACTATAACAAAAGAGAAAGAGATTGGAGAAAGTCGGACTTATATAGTACCGAACTCTCCAATTTAGGTGACATTGAAGTTGAAATCGAAGTTACTCGATTTTATAACATCTGATGGATGACGATAGTAACAATTATTAGTTAAAACTGACATTTAAATATATAAACAATAGTAAGCAACAAATTCATTCTAATTCAGTCTTCTTTCAAATGTTTAACGTTTTGTTTGTTTTGTTTTAGGACGGCGGCGACACAGCGCGGGACTCCTTTGAACATTCTCGGGGGCGTTGAAATGTAAATTTCGAAATCGGTCGAATGAATTGTTTTCATTATTTTTGTTTTTTAGGTGTATATTGTGTTGTCGATGTTGATCCTCAATTATGTTGCCTCACTGATGTCAATAACTAGGTTGATCATCGAGGGATGCACGTGAACTTCGATTGATGTCGGTTGTCGTTGGACCTATGAGAGAATACAAGTTTGCAGAAAATTCAAGGTAACTAGCAATTAGTATGTTTAGATTTGGTTAAAGTATCACTACACAATATTCGCGGTATTTCCACCGTGCGGATATAAGTAGCGAGCTGGAACCAGGGGTTTTGTGGCGCCCCGACTCGCCTCTTTATTTCGTAATTCAAGGCGATAGGAAGAGGAATCGGGAAATACGCATCATATGTAGAGTCTATGAAACTGATTTGATTAAATATCTTTATATGCTATGCACTTATTGTAGTTTATTTTGGTTTAATAGAATTGTTTCTGTAGACCAGTATTCATTAGTGGGGAGGATGCAAATTTTGTGAATGGGGCGTCGTAGGACAGAGTGTCTGGTTTTAAGATCCACAACGCGAACAAGTCCATCAGCACCGGGATGCAAAGTGATGATACGCGCCATCATCCATTTCAAAGGTGGCATTCGCTCGTCCTTGATGATCACAAGTTGACCCACCTCCGGGTTTGGTTGAGTTCGTTGCCACTTAGGACGTTGTTGCAATCGATGAAGGTACTCGAAACGCCACTTGTTCCAAAAATCTTGCTGAAGCTTTTGAAGAAGATTCCATCGTTTAAGACCACTTATTTTGGAATCCGTCAGATCGTCTTGAGGTGGTGCCAGCAATGCATCACCAATCAGGAAATGTCCCGGTGTAAGTGTGTCGAGTTCTTCTGGATTATCCGTAAGCGGACATAATGGACGTAAATTAAGGCACGCTTCTATCTGAGTTAAGACAGTAGCAAGTTCCTCGTAAGTTAATACGTGATTACCGACAACTCTGCGAAGATGGTGTTTCACCGATCGCACTCCAGCTTCCCACAGTCCTCCAAAATGGGGTGAGCTAGGTGGAATAAAATTCCAGTTGATACCATCGTTTGCAATAGATTCAGCAACAGCAACAGATGAAGTTCGAATACAATTCTTGTAAATCTTATTCAAAGTAGAATGTGCTCCAACGAAGTTCGTCCCACAATCTGAGTATATGTTTTTACATAGTCCTCGTCGTGCAATAAATCGTCGTAGTGCTGCTAATAAGGCTTCAGTAGTCAGGTCGCTAACTGCCTCCAAATGTAGAGCCTTTGTAACGAAACATACAAAGATTGCGATATATCCCTTGTATGTTTTCGGATTCCGGCCTTTGGACATCCGAATAGATAAAGGTCCAGCGTAATCGAGTCCAGTTGTCGTGAATGCTCGTGAAGGTGTAATCCGGGTCAGCGGTAGGCTTCCCATTAATTGAGTCGAAGTCGCCTTGGATTGTCGAAAACATGGTATACATCGAGGTATGAACGCCTTTATGGTGCTCCTCAGCTTTGGTATCCAGAATCTTCGGCGTACTTGGCGCATGGTCTGCGTCAGTCCTCCGTGAAGGGTTTGATGGTGGTGATGTGCGATTACCAGTTTTGAAAAATGATGTCCATACGGCAATATCATGGGATGTTTTTCGTCGAATGGAAAAATAGAATGGTGTAGCCGTCCTCCAACTCGTAGAATGTTATCGTCTTTGATGGTTGGACACAGACTTCTTAATTCACTTTTAGTTCTAATTTGTTGTTTCGATTTTAGTGCGTCTATTTCTGTTGGATAATGATGAGCTCGAATAGTTCGTACCCAGTATAGTAGTGCATCGTTGATTTCATGCGTCTTCAGATGACCAGAATCTCGATTGCAATTACGACGGCAATTATTTATGAAGCGGAAACAATACGATGTCACACGAAGCAGCTTGAAGTATGATGAATACCTAGTTAAAGGTAACAACTCATACTTCCATTCCAATTGTGTTGTCATGTTAATGATTTTACGTTTCTCATCAGATGTTTCAAAGGATTGGTACTGTGGCCACAGTACAGGATCTGCAGAAAGCCAATTGGGACCATGCCACCATAAGCTGCTTGTGGATAACGTCGCTGGATCTATTCCTCGTGTGGCTAGATCAGCTGGATTGTCACCTGAAGCTACATGATTCCAAATAGCTGTTGGAATGCTAGTTTGGATGGATGACACACGATTGGCGACGAATGTTTTCCAGTTCGTAGGAGACTTAGCCAACCAAGCTAAGACTATAGTGGAATCGCACCAGCAGTAAATTCGCTTGTCCACATATTCAAGATCGTGTAAGTTATGTATACGACACCCCCACATTCCTCAAAAAATATTTTGTCTAAGTCAGCGTCTGTGACATCGGACACTGCATGGGAAGATGTTCGTACCTTCAATTCCAAGTTAACGGAAACCATGTGCTGACTCAACATTACAAGTTAATAAATGGGCTCGTATGCTAACCGCCTCAGTCAATCCGTACCGCGTTTGTGAACCGCCTGAATTGTAAAACGTATCCTCGATAATAAACGTGTCTTTTAATGTTCAAAGTACCTTTTCTGTGTATTATTTATTTTTTTTTTGCTTTCCGCCACCGGCAACGATCTAACTGGCGCAGTCGGAAAAAACGTGAAAAACCGCGAAGGTATTACGTGTTTAAAAATTTCATAAAAACCGCGAAGGTACGCGAAATTGCTATAATTAATATAAAAAGGGAATTGCATTGCCCGAAAAGCTGAATTTTACGAAAATTCGCTTCTGACCTGGAACATTGAACTTCCTGAGTCAGCTAAAAAAAAAACCGAAAAGTGGCGGACAAAAGTGGAAAAGCGAACGAAAGGAGAGAAAAGCGGAATAAGTGCTACAATAGAAAAATTAGTGAAAATAACGAGACAATGGAGCAGAAAGTTTTCGCAATCGAAAGTCAAATGCGAGAAAAAGAGGACCAGATCTTGCAGCTGGCAACTGCAGTACAACAATTGGTGTCCAATCAGACAAGAGACACCCAAATTGGACAACTGGCGGCGGCTATTCATCAACTCTCGTTGAGTCAGAATACAGAATATAAAATACAAGGCGAAGCGAAGGACGTCGTGATAAACATTCAGGAACCAGAAAATTGGCAGCTAATTAAAGCTACATTGAAGCGGAGGTTTAAGCCGGAAGTGGAGCCATCGCATATCTACAGGCGCATCAGCAGCTTGAAGGCCAATACGGTGAGTGAGTTAGCAATAGAAGTAGAAAAAATTAAATGCAAAACAGACGAACTTAGAATTTATCACGCGGAAGATTTGTATATCGACTTAAATAACGTAGAGTCTCTTTTGGTGAACACTATAAAAGAAGTTACACAAGGTGTTCTGTTAGATAAAATTTATGAAATTTCAAATTAAGAGACTGTTTTGCATATAATGCGTAGTAGAAGATTTGAGAATAGTTGCATTAGAAATGAATATAAAACATAAAAGAACTACGATTGGGGTAAACCCCAATCATGCAATACTCTAGATGAATTTGAACCTGGTTAAAGCCAATAAATAATTTTGGTTGCAATCTCGGATGCATCGTTAAGACGTAAGACGTAAGTCGTTAAGACGTTAAGACGTATTTCATGAAATAGTGCAGTTTGTATGGGAGGGGGTAGAAGGAGGGTGAGGATTACAATAAATTTTATAATGTAGGTTACAATTATCATAAAAGTGATATATTGAAAATTTCAAAGCAATATGTTTTATAGTTTCTGAGAAAATCTGATTATTGTAAATTATCAAAAATGTGTCATTTTGTATGGGAGGGGGTAGACGGAGTAAGGGTAATCGATTACTTTTTTTGAATCTAACTGATATTGTTAATTAAGTGTTAAGTACAAAATTTCAGCCCGATAAATTGTATAGGTAATGAGTAAATTGGCTTAACGTATTTCATGAAATAGTGCAGTTTGTATGGGAGGGGGTAGAAGGAGAATGAGGATTACAATAAATTTTATAATGTAGGTTACAATTATCGTAAAAGTGATATATTAAAAATTTCAAAACAATAAGTTTTATAGTTTCTGAGAAAATCTGATTATTGTAAATTTTCAAAAATGTGTTATTTTGTATGGGAAGGGGTAGAAGGGGTAGAGCGATTTAGCCCGTTCACGAACTTAGCCTTCATATTTTGTCAAAAATAACGTGTGCAAAATTTGAACTTCATAGCTCAACGCGTTCTCGAGCTAGAGAGGTCACGGACGGACGGACGGACAGACGGACAGACGGACAGACGGACAGACGGACAGACGGACAGACGGACAGACGGACAGACGGACAGACGGACAGACGGACAGACGGACATCCGGTTTTGAGATATTCGAGTGATAATATGAACTTCTGTATCATTCATTTTTTTCTGCGAGCCTTATTTCTTAGCGTTACAAACTTTGTGGCAAACTTATAATACTCTCAGATTTCATCTAGAGTATAAAAACAAAATTTTCAAAGTTCGCAAAAACCTCAAAACTTTAACAAAAATCATTTTCAACAACGAGGTCAAAAATTCGATCAAGACAGAACTTTCAGACAAGACAGACATTACGAACAACGAGACAAGACATTCAGACAAGACAGAAATAATGAACACCAGACAAGACAGAATTCAGAACAACACAAAGTTTACCAAAAACCCGATAATAATTTCCAAAATTCCGAAAATGTTCGACGTAGTCAACAGACTAGGTATACGGACAGACACCATAACCAGTACAAAAACAATTCGGGTCAATATTGGAGAAATTCTGGGCAGCACAAACATCCGCAAATGGAACCCATGGAAGTGGATAATGTGCAAGCCGATAATAAAGGGAAAAATGCTAAAAATTTTGATCAAAAATTTAATAGTGGTGAATATTACAGGGAAAATAATCAAAGAAAGTAGAACAAGTACAATCAAAAATTGGTAGTAGTTCATCTCAGGTAAAAGAGGTCGCGTTTTTTCTAAACTAGCCTCGGATTACCTACCATTAATTGAACTAACTATCAATGCAGTTAAGTATACCGCATTGATAGATACCGGCTCCTCATTCAGTATAATTGATAAGAACCTTCGGGAATTTGAAAAAATTAAAATAAAACCATTATATTTCTCAACTATAACAGGGCGAGACTCTGTAAACTATGAAGTTCATACGTCGGCACCGGCCGAATTAAAATTTCCAAGCGAAATTAAAGTCAGGTGGAAAGTAAGAGATTTAAGAACTAGAAATTATGACTTTATGGTGGGTATAGATTTATTGGATAAACTAAGTGCCGTGATTGATCTGGAAGAAAAGACAATCACTCTTAATGGGCAAACAATACGATTTTCCAATAACCCCTATGAGTTTAATGAAATATGCGCTTTGGAACAAATTGAAAGTGACTACATGAAACATTTGAAGTTAGATCATTTGAATACCGAAGAGTATAAAAAAAAAACATAAAAGAACTACGATTGGGGTAAACCCCAATCATGCAATACTCTAGATGAATTTGAACCTGGTTAAAGCCAATAAATAATTTTGGTTGCAATCTCGGATGCATCGTTAAGACGTAAGACGTAAGTCGTTAAGACGTTAAGACGTATTTCATGAAATAGTGCAGTTTGTATGGGAGGGGGTAGAAGGAGGGTGAGGATTACAATAAATTTTATAATGTAGGTTACAATTATCATAAAAGTGATATATTGAAAATTTCAAAGCAATATGTTTTATAGTTTCTGAGAAAATCTGATTATTGTAAATTATCAAAAATGTGTCATTTTGTATGGGAGGGGGTAGACGGAGTAAGGGTAATCGATTACTTTTTTTGAATCTAACTGATATTGTTAATTAAGTGTTAAGTACAAAATTTCAGCCCGATAAATTGTATAGGTAATGAGTAAATTGGCTTAACGTATTTCATGAAATAGTGCAGTTTGTATGGGAGGGGGTAGAAGGAGGGTGAGGATTACAATAAATTTTATAATGTAGGTTACAGTTATCATAAAAGTAATATATTCAAAATTTCAAAGCAAGATGTTTTATAGTTTCTGAGAAAATCTGATTATTGTAAATTATCAAAAATGTGTCATTTTGTATGGGAGGGGGTAGACGGAGTAAGGGTAATCGATTAATTTTTTTGAATCTAACTGATATTGTTAATTAAGTGTTAGGTACAAAATTTCAGCCCGATAAATTGTATACGTACTGAGTAAATTGGCTTAACGTATTTCATGAAATAGTGCAGTTTGTATGGGAGGGGGTAGAAGGAGGGTGAGGATTACAATAAGTTTTATAACATAGGTTACAATTATCGTAAAAGTGATATATTAAAAATTTCAAAGCAATAAGTTTTATAGTTTCTGAGAAAATCTGATTATTGTAAATTTTCAAAAATGTGTCATTTTGTATGGGAGGGGGTAGAAGGGGTGGAGCGATTTAGCCCGTTCACGAACTTAGCCTTCATTTTTTGTCAAAAATAACGTGTGCAAAATTTGAACTTCATAGCTCAACGCGTTCTCGAGCTAGAGAGGTCACGGACGGACGGACGGACAGACGGACAGACGGACATCCGGTTTTGAGATATTCGAGTGATAATATGAACTTCTGTATCATTCATTTTTTTCAGCGAGCCTTATTTCTTAGCGTTACAAACTTTGTGGCAAACTTATAATACTCTCAGATTTCATCTAGAGTATAATAACGAGGGTAGTGAAAAGATTTGAAAATATTTTTTTCAAGGAAGGGGATCAGCTCACAAGTACACCAAGCATAAATCATGAAATTCTGACAACCACAGATCAGCAAATCAACTCAAGATTGTACAGATATCCTCCGCAGCACGAGGACGAAGTCCGTCGACAAATTGCGGAAATGGAAAAACAAGGCATCATAAGAAAAAGTAATTCAAAGTACTCAAGTCCTTTGATAGTAGTGCCCAAGAAAACTGATAATTCTGGGGAGAAAAAATTTAGGCTAGTCATAGACTACAGGAAATTAAATGAAGTCACTATTGATGACAAATTTCCTTTGCCTAACATTGAATCCATACTGGGAAAATTGGGAAGGGCACAATATTTTAGCACAATCGATCTAGCCAAAGGATACCATCAGATCCTTGTCAAAGAAGAAGACAGGAAAAAGACTGCCTTCGTAACACCACATGGCCTATATGAATTTATCCGTATGCCATTTGGGCTTAAAAATGCCCCGGCTACGTTTCAGCGCCTCATGAATGAGGCTCTGCGTGACTTTATTAATAAGTTTGCGTCGTTTACCTTGACGACATTTTGATTTTCAGTACCTCACTAGAGGAACACGTTCAGGCCATTACAGATATTTTTACCGTTTTGGAAAAGCACAAATTGAAAGATCAGATCAACAAGTGCAATTTTATGAAAAAGGAAACTGGATTCCTGGGTCACATAGTCACAAAGGATGGACTAAAACCCAATCCAGACAAAATCAAAGTAATAGAATCATTAGAAATCCCGAAAACTGAAAAGCAAATACAGCGTTTCTTAGGACTTACCGGGTATTATCGGAAGTTCGTTAAAGATTACGCAAAAGTCGCACAGCCAATCACGAAGTATTTGCAAAAAGGGGTTAAACTGAATATAAAACATAAAAGAACTACGATTGGGGTAAACCCCAATCATGCAATACTCTAGATGAATTTGATCCTGGTTAAAGCCAATAAATAATTTTGGTTGCAATCTCGGATGCATCGTTAAGACGTAAGACGTAAGTCGTTAAGACGTTAAGACGTATTTCATGAAATAGTGCAGTTTGTATGGGAGGGGGTAGAAGGAGGGTGAGGATTACAATAAATTTTATAATGTAGGTTACAATTATCATAAAAGTAATATATTCAAAATTTCAAAGCAAGATGTTTTATAGTTTCTGAGAAAATCTGATTATTGTAAATTATCAAAAATGTGTCATTTTGTATGGGAGGGGGTAGACGGAGTAAGGGTAAGCGATTATTTTTTTTGAATCTAACTGATATTGTTAATTAAGTGTTAAGTACAAAATTTCAGCCCGATAAATTGTATAGGTAATGAGTAAATTGGCTTAACGTATTTCATGAAATAGTGCAGTTTGTATGGGAGGGGGTAGAAGGAGGGTGAGGATTACAATAAGTTCTATAACATAGGTTACAATTATCATAAAAGTGATATATTAAAAATTTCAAAGCAATATGTTTTATAGTTTCTGAGAAAATCTGATTATTGTAAATTTTCAAAAATGTGTCATTTTGTATGGGAGGGGGTAGAAGGGGTGGAGCGATTTAGCCCGTTCACGAACTTAGCCTTCATTTTTTGTCAGAAATAACGTGTGCAAAATTTGAACTTCATAGCTCAACGCGTTCTCGAGCTAGAGAGGTCACGGACGGACGGACGGACAGACGGACAGACGGACAGACGGACATCCGGTTTTGAGATATTCGAGTGATAATATGAACTTCTGTATCATTCATTTTTTTCTGCGAGCCTTATTTCTTAGCGTTACAAACTTTGTGGCAAACTTATAATACTCTCAGATTTCATCTAGAGTATAAAGATCCAAATTTCATAGAAGCCTTTGAAAAACTTAAAATCTTGGTAACCTCTCCACCCATATTAAAATTTCCGGTTTTTAAAAAACAGTTTCATTTAACTACTGACGCATCGAATTACGCAATTGGCGCTGTGTTATCACAGGATGGTCATCCAGTAAGTTTCGCATCGCGAACATTGCAAAAACATGAGCGAAGTTTTTCTACTATTGACAAAGAAATTTTATCTATCATGTGGGCCGTTCAGTATTTCCGGCCATACCTTTATGGCAAAAAATTCAAAATTTATACAGACCACCAGCCAATCAAGTACTTAAATACCAAGTACAGAAGAGAGGATCTACCACTTAAACATCAAAGGTGGCTTACCAAATTAAGCGATTACGATTATGAGATAGAGTACGTTAAAGGAAAAGAGAATCGCGTAGCGGACTTTTTGAGTAGAATTCAGCAGCCGGAGAATGCTGAAACGAAATCTGAACAATCGGAAAATCGAACACAATCTTATTCTGATCTAGGAATTTTTTTCAATTTAAAAGAAGATGAAAATTCTACTTTAGCTACTAAACATTCAGCAGAAGAAGAAAATTTAGACCACATCCCCATAAAAGAGGAAATTGTAAATAAGTATAAGACGCAATTAATTCTGACTAATAATAAAACCCATGAAATCGAAATTATACATGGAAAAAGAGTAATCTATATAGCAGATTATGACTTCGAAAATTTAAACGACATCCTTAGGAGATTCATTAAAAAAGGTATAACGGGAATATACTCAGAACTACCAGATAGGCAGTATAACGTAGTACAAGAACATATTAGACTTATGTTTTCAAAAGATAGCGGAGTAAAGTTCATACGTTGCTCCTTTAGAGCACAAGATATTCTTACGGAAGTTGAAGCAGTCAAGCAAATATCTCTTTATCATGTCAAGGAAAGTCTCCATTCGGGTATTCAAGAAACTTTTCAATCACTAAAAAACAAAATTTACTTCCCAAAATTATTAGAACTGATACAGTTAGTTATAAACCAATGTGACATTTGTCAGGAAGTGAAATACGAAAGGAGACCCATAAAACCAACTTTCCAGTTAACAGAAACACCAGATGATGTAAATCAAATAATCCAAATAGACATGTATTTCATAATGAAGCAATGTTTTTTAACATGCATTGACAAATTTTCTAAATTTGGCACAGCTTACTATTTATCAGACAGGAACCATGTAACAGTAATTGAAGTATTAGAAGAACACTTTACGAAATTTGGGAAACCAAGCAAAATTATTTCAGGAAACGAATTTAATGCAATTAGAATCAAGGAATATTTAGAAAATGAGGGTGTCAGTCATCATATTACTAAACCTCACAGCCACACAGGATTAGCCGATGTGGAAAAGCTACACAGTACTATAGCCGAAAAGTTTAGAATCCTTACAGTTGAGAAATCGAAATTTACACCGAAACGAATATTGCAACAGGCATTAAGAAATTATAATCAGAGGTATCATTCTGCCATAAAATGTACTCCCAGTGAAGTACATTTTCGAAAAGTAGATCTCGACCAAATAAGAAAAAATCTACTAGCATCCAAACACAAAATGTTAGAAAGGCACAATGCGAAAAGGGAAAACTATGTTGATACCAGGACAACGGGATTCATAAAAAACTATAAAGCGGTAAGACTTAAGCAATTACCTAAATATAGGAAGTCAAAATTAGCGAATGTTCACCCGATTAACATTAAACGAAAGCGTAAATTTGCAGATTGTGAAGGTAGTATAATTCTTCCCTTCACAGAGGGAGAAAAACAAATAATTAATAAAGCTGTAAATGGAGAATCTCAGGACGAAATTTTAATTTCAAAATTTAATTTAACTATTAAACGGCAAGATATTAAGACTTTAGAAGGTAATTCATGGCGTAATGACAATATTATTAACTTTTATCTAAATCTGTTAGCAGAACGTAGTAACCAATCCGAAATTAATAGTTCTCCTAAAGTTTATGCCTTTAATACTTTCTTTGTTCAAACACTATTGCGATTAGGGTATACAGGAGTTCGAAGATGGACCAAAAATATCGACATTTTTTCTTACGATATAATACTAATTCCTGTTCATATGCACAATACGCATTGGTGCATGTCAGCAATTGATTTTAAAAATAAAACAATAAAATATTATGATTCCATGGGAGGAACAAATTCCGAACTTTTAGACTCATTAGAAAATTACCTGAAAGAAGAATCTTCAGACAAAAAGAAAATGCAGTTCGACACAGAAGCATTCGAAAAAACCAATGTTGCTGATTGTCCCAGGCAAAGTAACGACAACGATTGTGGAGTCTTCAGCTGCATGATAGCTGAACACCTTACACGAAATTGTAGCCTAACGTTTACACAATCAAATATTCCATACTTTCGAGAAAGAATGATTTTGGAAATAGTTCAAGGGAAACTTATAACTTAAAAATGATGTTTACTCAAACTCTTATTGATATCCTTAAGTAAAAAAAAAAATTTTTCCAGCTCTTAACGGTATTAACTGTATTAATACTCGTAACTCCAGTTCATGGCATGTTAAACGTTTACAATATTGCTGAACAAAATGGGTTCTCTGAAATAAAACTTACAACAGCAGAAGTAGTAGTTAAAAGCAGCATTATAATCCATTTTATCGATACACACGAAATTTCGGAAATTATTGAGGGTTTCAAAAACAATATAAACAGTACATATGGACAAAACAAAGACATATTAATTGCAGAACTAGAACACCTGACAAATAAAATTAAAACATTAGTACCACAAAGTAACAGACTCAAACGGGGGTTAATAAACCTTATTGGACACGCCCAAAAATGGCTTTTCGGAACTATGGACGAAAACGATAGACGTGACATTGACGAACATTTAAAGATAACAGACACAAACAACCATTACGCAATTACAACACTTAACAAACAAGTAGACATTAACCGAAACTTTAGTGACGCTATGAAACAATTAAAAAACATTGTTCAACAAGATCGAAATTTAATTTTAAACAGAATAAATCAGTTGTCAAACAATACACTCAATAATAATCTCTACTACGACCAATTCTTTAAAATTCAAATCCTAAAAAACAGAATAGAAAATCTTCAAGATAATGTTGCATCTGCAAGAAACGGTATACTTCATCCTAGTATTTTAACCGATGAAGAAATAAGGAAATTTGATATTGATGTACAAAAGTTACAATATGTAAAAGTAGGCTTAGCTAAATCTGAAAACAATTTGTTACTATTTGCGATTAAAATCCCCAGGGAATTTGTAACTGTTCAGCTCAATGTAATTATACCAATCCCCAACAAAGAAAACAAAGAAATTGACTTTGAAAAAGAAATAGTATTTACCTATAATAACACAGCATATAAATATGAAAAATTAAAAACATTAAACGAACTTAGTGTAAGTAAACATTGTACTTATTACCAAAGCTGCAAATTAATTGAAAATCAAAATTTAGAAATTATCGAACTTGATACTGAAACAATTCTAATAAAAAACGCTAAACAGTTAAAATTAACACAAAATTGTGATGTAAGAAAACTTGTATTATCTGGAAATGTATTAATTCACTTCAATAACTGTACTTTGCAAATTCTAGACCATTACTTCTCGAATATTCAAGAAAAATGCGAAGATCGTTTCTATTTTCCAACAAATATGCAGACTTATAATTTTTCTGACAAAATAACTTTAGATGATATTGTAATCAATAATATTGAAAATATAAATAAAATTAAAGAATTACAAGTTCACAAAAATTGGATATATGGAATCAATATAACTGTAATCATAATTGTAATACTTACGATTTTGGGGTTATTGGTTTATTTTAAAAGAAAACAAAAAATTATAAAAATTGATATACCTACTAGCATTCAGGAGAATTCTTATTGTCAAGGGGGGCGAGTTATGTATACGACACCCCCACATTCCTCAAAAAATATTTTGTCTAAGTCAGCGTCTGTGACATCGGACACTGCATGGGAAGATGTTCGTACCTTCAATTCCAAGTTAACGGAAACCATGTGCTGACTCAACATTACAAGTTAATAAATGGGCTCGTATGCTAATTCACCGCCCCAGTCAATCCGTACCGCGTTTGCGAACCGCCTGAATTGTAAAACGTATCCTCGATAATAAACGTGTCTTTTAATGTTCAAAGTACATTTTCTGTGTATTATTTATTTTTTTTTGCTTTCCGCCACCGGTAACGATCTAACTTGTACGACCTTTGTCAACAACTTCGCCAATAAAGAGGCTCCACATAATTCCAACTTAGGAAGCGTAATCTTTTCTGGTTCTTTGGTTTTTGGTGGTTTCTTTGTTTTTTTTTGTCGATTGGTGATACTCTCGTTTTAGCCATGATGATTGAAGTGTGGAATGATTTGTCCCACGGGTAGTAGACTCGAATACCTATATAAATTGCTGCCGCATAAGCTTCTTTAGAAGAATCGCAGAAGCCATGAAGCTCGAACGTTGATGTCAATGTCGTTTTCATCCAACGTGGGATGGTGATTTGATCCAAACTGATGAATGCCGCTTTCAATTTTTCAAATTCACGTACCTCGTCGTCCGGAACTCGTTCATCCCACTCAAGTCCAATAAGCCACAGTTTTTTCATAAATATTTTCGCCCGTATGATCACGGGAGCGCACCAACCCAAAGGGTCAAACAGAGTTGCGATGCAAGACAGAATCTCTCTTTTAGTTGTCGTGGGACGGTCAGGTTTTATGTTAATCTTTAGGGATAAAGTGTCGGTCTGAGAACTCCACATAATCCCTAACATCGATATGGGGGAGCTGTTGTCCTTTATTCAAAGAGTGTCAGAATTCAATCTGTCGGCTTCGGGAATGTTTGCGAGTATATTGACGTCGTTCGCTGCCCATTGGCGTAATTGAAAACCACCATTCAACAATAGTTGCGTAACTTCCGTTTGTGATTTTAGCACTTCTTCAAGGGTGTCAGCTCCACTCAGCACGTTGTCCACATACACGTCATTTGTAAGAACTTTAGTTCCAATTTTGAAATTCACTCCATCGTCTTCTACCAATTGCTTGATGGTCCTCATGGCTAAAAACGGTGCTGACGTCACTCCAAAAGTTAATGTCCGAAGTTGGAAATGTTGTACGGCTCGACGGACCACGGGGGATGACGGGAGGTTCCTCCATAAAATCCTTTGGAAGTTTGAGTCCTTTTCCGATACTCTCACCTGACGGAACATTTGTTTCATATCGGCTGCATATGCGCGTCTGTGGAATCTCCAGTGGGTGATGACTGTCCCTATATCCTGATGTAAACTTGGCACAGAATGTAAAATTTCATTTAAGGAGAGCCCACTATCTGTTTTGCACGAGGCATTGAATACAACTCTTAGCTTTGTAGTAGAGCTTGATTCCTTACAAACTGCATGGTGTGGCATGTAATAATTAGGTTTCTCGTTTAACTTATGAACCGGTATTGGTTCCATATGTCCTAAATCGATGTATTCTTGCAAACAGGTAATGTACTGATGCCTCAGGTTAGAATTATGTTGTAATTTACGTTCTAGACTTTTGAGCTGGCTGAACGCTTTCGCATAAGAGGTACCAAGCTGCGTTGGAGACGTTTTAAATGGGAGAGAGACCTCATATCTACCATCGTTATGTCGGGTATGATTTGTTACAAAGTGATCTTCACAATCCATTTCATTGAGAGATGATGGTATGAAGTTAGGCTCCTCAACTTCCCAAAATTTGCGTAATTGTGCATCCAGTTCCAGTTTATTTAAGTATGAGCATATTATGTTGGATCGCTCACCTTGCTGTGTGATTGGACCCAATAGAATCCACCCTAGGGCGGTGTTTATCGCAGCTGGCGATAAAGGTGGTCCAGTTCTGATACCATTTTTAAGTATTTTAGGGTATACATCCGATCCCAAAACAATGTCAATGCTTCCTGGTTTATCAAAATTGGGGTCCGCTAATGTCAAGTTAGCAAGATGGGTGTAATCCGGTAAAGAAAAACTACTTTGTGGAAGATGGTCAGTCAGAGTAGGTAAGACTATGGCTTCCATATTAATCGAAAACTGGTCATCAACATATGAACCAATAGTAAAATTCACTATTTTATGTGCCTTTCCTGTTTGTGTTTTACCAAGTCCAGTGATGGTAGCAACTATATTAGTAGGCACGAGTTTCAAACGTTGCATGGCAGCTGTTGATATGAAGCTAGCCTGCGAACCCGTGTCTATCAATGCACGTAAAGTAAACGTTTGGTTGGGAACTTGTACCTTTACAAGCGCTGTAGACAGAAGCACCAAGTCCCGATTCTTCGCTATGTGGAAAGATGCCACTTGATTGGAAAATCCTTCTGCTGTCATTGTAACAGGTCTGTGGAGTAAACTATGATGCCGTTGTCCGCAGTGTGAGCATCCGCGTTTACTCGGACATTTGGAGGCAGTGTGATCACTCGCAAGACAGTTGAAGCAGATTTTCTTCTCCTTCACCGATGTCCATCTTTGGTCGATGGAGGATTTCAAAAATTTATCACATCTTCGGATGTTGTGATCAGTCTTCTTACAGCATTCGCATATAGCGGCCTTGATAGTCGTAAAGGTTTGCACAGTTGGCTGATTTGGTTTATTTGTTGACAAAGCTTCCAGTGTTCGGAAGCGTGCTTCAAGAAAATCCAAATATATTTGCAAAGTTGGGGGCTCTGTAGTTGTGCTGATTTTCTGCTCCCAACTTTACCTTGTTTCTGCTGGTAGCCGTTGAGTTTGTATAAAAATTATCGGCAAATCCCAATTTGTAGCTTCTATTGCAAAGGACTTTAACGCCGCCACGCCCTCGTTAATCGAATCATGCAAACAGCGTATAGACGATGCACATTCATTCGGTATGTTCACATTGAACAAATTTGCAAGTTGTGCATTGATAAGCAAACGATTGTTATCGAATCGTTTGCATAGAAAGTTCCATGCGGTTTCGTACTTCTCCTCCGCCAGAGAATAGGAACGGAGAAGTTGCTCTGCCTCCCCATGTACTGAAGATTTTAAATAAAATAATTTCTGCACTCCGGTGAGCGATCTATTATCACCCACCAACGCACGGAACATGTCCCGAAATGCACGCCACTCATCGTATTCGCCAGAAAATCTCGGCAAATCTATAGCCGGCAATTTTGTTTCGGGAGTTCCCGCCTGATCAAATTTTGTTGGAGGCGAGAAGTTCTTTGAGTCTAACAAATCACTGATTTTTCCGAAATACTCGTAATATAATTCTTCATATTTCTCGTATGTATCGTTCACGAAATATGGTGATTGTTTCTGATCCTCATCACATGAGATCATTAACTTGACGTGAGTTTCGTGGAATTTGTTCCACCATTCTGTTAACCCACTATGCCGGCCTTTTAGATATCCGACTGTTTGGTTCGCCTTTGAACACTTCTTGAAATTGCGAATGAAACCGTCACAAATTTCAATATTGGCGTTTTGTAAGGCCATGAGTTCCTTAAATGTCGACGTTTTTTTGTAAAGTACACGGACACAGTTTATGAGTAAACGGAACAACGCGGCTTCGCTTAATCACGGAATGATTAAAATTGCACTCCCGGAAAATATTCAAATAAGATGCATATGGAGTATGATGCGTATAATATATAAAAATGTAGGATAGGATGGGGTACTTGCTGGTTTTTGATACTTATTATCCCATCCGGCTCGACGGACCAATGTAATTTTGAGGAATTGAGGTTGGGATTCGATGCCGGCAATTGTCATTCAAAGGCGTAGATTGGCGAAAGCAATGTTTATTGTATGTATTTCAACTCACTATAACAAAAGAGAAAGAGATTGGAGAAAGTCGGACTTATATAGTACCGAAATCTCCAATTTAGGTGACATTGAACTTGAAATCGAAGTTACTCGATTTTATAACATCTGATGGATGACAATAGTAACAATTATTAGTTAAAACTGGCATTTAAATATATAAACAATAGTAAGCAACAAATTCATTCTAATTCCGTCTTCTTTCAAATGTTTAACGTTTTGTTTGTTTTGTTTTAGGACGGCGCCGACACAGCGCGGGACTCCTTTGAACAGTGTGCTTTAAATCTATACAATAGTACAATTTTCATTTAAATAGGTTTGAAAAACTCGTCTTCTCCAGACAAGACGAAGAAAAAAAAAATCCTACAGCATGAGCGCGTTGAGAAAACGGCAGTAATTTGATATAATACGGTGTTATTTTCAAATTTAAATATATATGTATAAAAAAGGAGAAATAATTGTATTCTAAGCCTAAGATCTTTTTTTTCATCGTACGTACTGCATAAATAAGATAAAATATATTTGTATTAATTAAATAAATGAAAAATGAAAAATAGTCTTATTCAATAAAAAAAAAACCTATTCGGCATATTTCTCTGAATAAAAATAATAATAATAAAACATAAAAGAACTACGATTGGGGTAAACCCCAATCATGCAATACTCTAGATGAATTTGAACCTGGTTAAAGCCAATAAATAATTTTGGTTGCAATCTCGGATGCATCGTTAAGACGTAAGACGTAAGTCGTTAAGACGTTAAGACGTATTTCATGAAATAGTGCAGTTTGTATGGGAGGGGGTAGAAGGAGGGTGAGGATTACAATAAATTTTATAATGTAGGTTACAATTATCATAAAAGTAATATATTCAAAATTTCAAAGCAAGATGTTTTATAGTTTCTGAGAAAATCTGATTATTGTAAATTATCAAAAATGTGTCATTTTGTATGGGAGGGGGTAGACGGAGTAAGGGTAATCGATTAATTTTTTTGAATCTAACTGATATTGTTAATTAAGTGTTAAGTACAAAATTTCAGCCCGATAAATTGTATACGTACTGAGTAAATTGGCTTAACGTATTTCATGAAATAGTGCAGTTTGTATGGGAGGGGGTAGAAGGAGGGTGAGGATTACAATAAGTTTTATAACATAGGTTACAATTATTGTAAAAGTGATATATTAAAAATTTCAAAGCAATAAGTTTTATAGTTTCTGAGAAAATCTGATTATTGTAAATTTTCAAAAATGTGTCATTTTGTATGGGAGGGGGTAGAAAGGGTGGAGCGATTTAGCCCGTTCACGAACTTAGCCTTCATTTTTTGTCAAAAATAACGTGTGCAAAATTTGAACTTCATAGCTCAACGCGTTCTCGAGCTAGAGAGGTCACGGACGGACGGACAGACGGACAGACGGACATCCGGTTTTGAGATATTCGAGTGATAATATGAACTTCTGTATCATTCATTTTTTTCTGCGAGCCTTATTTCTTAGCGTTACAAACTTTGTGGCAAACTTATAATACTCTCAGATTTCATCTAGAGTATAAAAAGGCGATCATATTATTGGGAAAAGTAGGTCACCATATCATTCGCTCATTTCATTTACTCTTCAATTTATGTATGCTCAAAGTGGATTGATTCGCGACGCATATGTATAGATTTCCAATAAATTGGGAGGTAATAGTCAATATAATTTATATGATTCTCTATTTTCCGGTCGGCTATATATAATACGAATGAAACAATGATTGTGTGTGTTAATAGTAGCGGCAACCACACACTATGTCCTCCCCCTATATATATATGTATGGAAATAATCGAACAAAATCACCCGATTTTACGTAAATTATTCAATCTTCCACGAAAAAAGAACTTGTCCTCCATTTGGCATCGTGTTTTTTATACCCTAGACTTTTAGTATAGTTATACCCTAGACTTTTAGTATAGTTATACCCTAGACTTTTAGTATAGGGTATATTGTTTTTGTCACGACGGAAATATGTAACACCTTAAAGGAGGCTCCGGAGGTATAGCAATATATATATATAAATGATCAGGGTCACCTCCTGATTCGATTTAGCCATGTCTGTCTGTCCGTCTGTCCGTCTGTCCGTCTGTCTGTCCGTTCGCACGACGTTTGGTCAGATGTTGGAAGTATGATCTAGTTGGTTGGTATTGAAAATGGGCATGATCAGGCCAAGAGAACGCCTACCTCCCCTACATATGTAAAATAATTCAATGTATTTATAACTCCCGATTAAATAAACATGAAAAGCTCTAGCTTTGGTAGATTGCTCGTGGGGGTAATCTTATACTACCCTGGAAAAATAAAATCGATCAGTTGAAAACTAACGGAAATTTTCTTACAAAGAACCCCGTACTACCCTACTTTTCAGGTGTTTTGTCCATAACTCTTGAACAAATTGACGTAGACATCTGATTTTTGGTATGTAACCCTGAAGTGAGAAGCTGCTTAGGTTTTAGTAAGTTGGACATAATCAGATCAAAGGAACGCCTACTTCCCCTACAAAATTTAAAAAATTAAATATTAATTTAATTTTCGATAGAATAGCACTAGCGAGTTGAAAATTTGGCAAAACGTTAGTAGTAACATCTTGTTAGTTGGCATTGAAAATGGGCAAGATCCGACCTAAGGAACTCCTACCTCCCCTACAAATGAAACTTCAAATAAGCGATAACTTTTGATAGAGAGAAGCCAGCGACTTGAAATTTTGGTCGAATGTTTGAAGTGAGATTGAGTTAATTGGCATTAAGGATGGGTTAGATCCGACCTAAGGAACCCCTACCTCTCCTACAAATGAAACTTCAAATAAGCGATAACTTTTGATAGAGAGAAGCCAGCAACTTGAAATTTTGGTCGAATGATTGAAGTGAGATTTTGTTAGTTGGCATTAAGGATAGGTTAGATCAGACCTAAGGAACCCCTACCTCCCCTAGAAATTAAATTTTAAATAAGCGATAAAAATAAAGCTAGCGACTTGAAATTTTGGTCAAATATTTGTAGTAGGATCCAGTTGGCTAATACTGAAAATACGTAAAATTCGACCAATGAAACCCCTGCTTCCCCTTCAAATGAAACTTCAAATAAGCGATAACTTTCGATAGAGTGAAGCTAGACAACTGACATCTTTTTTTTTTAATGTTTGTATGATCAAATTGGTTGGTGGCTATGATGGGCAAGATCTGATCCAAGGAACTTCTACCACCCCTACAAGTGAGACTTCAAATAAGCAATAACTTTCGATAGAATGAAGCTAGCAACTTGAAACATTCGACAAATATTTGAAGAATTGGTTATTGATTTTTAGAATGGCCAAGTGCCAACCTCCCCTATAAACTGGCCATATAGGAAACTCACTTTTAATGCATATGGTCGTTGCCAATTGGTACTTTTGGTATCACCACTAGGTCTGTACAAGTCTAGGGTATGTACGCTTCGGACTCCGGGCCGAAGCTTTGCTTCGGCCTGGTTTTTTCTTGTGTATTTGTGGTATACAGAAAATTGCGTGAAAAATTTTTACCACTAGACGACGACGAGAAGCAGACTATTAAAACAGTGCATCAATGGAAACGTGAACAAAACGAGAAATGATGAGAGTTCGAGGCGCAATACAATAACCAAACAAAAAGAATCACACTATCGTCAGTGGGTCAATCATCCACCATCATACACAATGTTCGTGTACACATTGCACAACGAACTGAGGATCGTCTAAAGCGGTTCATGTAGAGGCCAACGGTCAAGCAACGATCGGTGTCAAATTTGTTGTCCAACTATACCATACACCAAGTCAATTTCAATTCAATTTGAGTCGCGCGTTATTCATATTGACATGGATATGTCTTATAGCTGGGGGTCATCCTAAAAATCAGTCCGTCACACGAAATGTCTGTTTTTCTACTCGGGGGTCAGAAGAGGAAACAAGCCCATCGAAAATTTTTCTTTTCTGGTTGTGCATGTCGTTTGAGTGAAGTGGTCATTGTGCATGGCTGTTGCTTGTAGAACCGCGCCGGCGGTGCACTTGCGGGGATCCTGTGTGTACATGTTGGGATGTTGATTTGATAGCGATAAAGGTTGACGTTGTGGACGGCAAGAAATAACATAGTGTACGGGCGGACTTTCAATGACCTTCAATTTCCGCCAATTCCCATTCATCATTTAATAAAATAGCCCGTGTTGTACTATCTGAATCACTAGGGTCCCAGAAAAGGTAGCAAGTAAGTAGTCAGTTCGATTAACATTTGGACATGCGCAGACGCAATTTGAGAGAGTGTACATAGTTCCCGCCCCCCGAAGATGAGCGGATGAAGTTCATTCGAGCCAAATCGGGTGATCCAGCGACTGTGTTTGAGCATTTGCAATGGCGGCGATTTGAGGTCTGACTGGTCCACAATGTGGGCCCCCACCCCACGTGCAATAAACATATAGAACAAAATGGCGGATTTACACTAGGCGAGTTAGAATCTCTCAAGTCCCGAAATAAAGAAATATTCGTCGCAGGATGTTGTATGTTATGATGTACATTCAGAGGTCTGCAGAAGATCAAATGCCCCCCTTCCGCAAAAATTCCAAAATGTTCAAAATGGCTGGAATCCAAACAAATAAAATAGCGCACGTTGTACTACATATCTGAATCAATAGGGTCCCAGAAAAGGTAGCAAGTAGTCAGTTCGACTAACATTTGGACATGCGCAGACGCAATTTGAGAGTGTGTACATTACATAGCTCCCGCCCCCCGAAGATAGAGATAGAGCGAGAGCCATCGCGGATGAAGTTCATTCTATCCAAATGGTTGTGCATTTGCAATGGCGGCGATTTGAGGTCTGACTGGCCCACAATGTGGCCTCCACCACACATGCAATAAACGTATCATAAAACAAAATGGCGGATTCGTACTGCGCGAGTTAAAATCTCCCAAGCCCCGAAATAGAGAAATATTCGTCGCAGGATGTTATAGTTCCAAGCAGCTCATCGTGACATGATGTACATTCAGAGGTCTGCAGAAGATCAAATGCCCCCCCCCCCCTTCTGCAAAAATTCCAAAATTTTTCTTGTGCATTCTCTTTGCGCGTGTGTTGGAATGTTTTGTTTACTTTTGTTAGTTTCCCTTTCTGTTTGCTGGACACAATCGCATAGAGTGGCACGCGTTACTTGAGAAACGCATTGTGTGTGCCGGACCCGGACTGTTGATTAAAGGGGCGGGATGAGACGGATAGTGTGGGAGCGATTTTGCAATAGATACACAAACACAATACACGTCCGATTGGGAAAAGATGGTGGGAAGCGTGATTGCGATTAGCAGAAACGTACTCAGCGAAATGTTGATAGGCTGCAGTCTGCAAACTGTACTGAACGGGTAGATGGAACAGGGTGCACGAGAGGAGGTGAATATTGCACACACGCGATGCAAACGAAAACGAAACGATCCCGCGAGAGAAAGAGCCCAAGCGGACAGGACAAAGCAAAGTAGAATTTATGACGAGTATCTACACTGCCACCAGATACACGGGTACATGGATATGTCTTATGCCTACCGAAAGCGTGGGACGTGTTTTTTCGAATGATTTCATCCAGTATAACTATACTGGGATCTTTGTAAAACTTACGTCGATATCTTCAACACAACAGGTTCCACGCAGTCGGTAGTCATAGACATATCCATGTTCCGATGTATCTGCATGCAGTGTAGTTACTTTGTATCTTTTTGATTGCCGTGCAGTAAACTATGATGGAACGAATAATATGTATGAAACTCACCAAGTTTTAAGTTCAAAATGAGGTGTTGAGCAACAATTGCTCAGCTGTGTCACAGACGTTAGAACCGTGGTTCAATGGCTACCTTCATGAAACAACGGGTGGCATACTGTTGCGGAGTTGTTTTACGAATCCACTCCACTGAGTTTCTGATGGACACAACACATGCAGTGCCAAATGTCATTTTCTCCACCACAAAAAAATTCTCCGCTGACTGGGACCAGCATAATTCTGACAAATCAGAAACGACACCTGCCATACGATTTTCTGTCAGTAGTCAGTTTTGAACTGTGAAATTTGACGACTGATGGATGACTAGATGCAATTTGCTGTTCTAAATACGAGCCACTGCAAAGCTGCTTCGATACTACTGTCACAGCAAGTTGTGATTTCGCTGTGTATTATAAACTTATCCAATGGTTGAGAGTCCAGTTTACTGACGTTGAACATCTTAACGGTTGCTCCAACAACAGCTATACACAGGACACTATTCGAACGAGTGTCAAATAACTGAACCGATTATTGTTCTTAGTGTTGGATCAATCGATACTCAATTGATCGATTAAAGGGTCTCGAACGTATCCTGGAAAAGAATCGATCCGGCTCCGGTTACTGTGCCAAGACACTGTACACGATTTCTTCAGATTATTGCGAGGTTCACAAGAGCCGCACTAGTCACCTCGACAAACCGAAACGGATGCGACAGTAGAACTTAATTTAAAATTGACCGCACATTTTCACAGAAATTAAGAAAATCCCACACACGGCACGAACGTACACCACCTCCCTCTAGCACCTTTCGCGACTCGAAAAGAATAATATAAATGTCCAAATCACAATCACCGTTGTGGCAACCGAACAGCTGTTTTGTTGTCTTCAACTTTCATTCCATTTCAACAACGCATGTTTATTTGAAAGAGGAGAAATGTATCTGCAACAATTTGCGGTACTTTCCTCATCTGTCAAGTTTACATGTAATCCGCCTTGAAATTGAATGGAAGTTGAAAACAACAAGACAGCGATCAGTTGGCGTGACGTATCATGGCAATTGGAGGATTGCGTTGACAGCCATTTCTTTAGTACACTACGACATTGGTGTGTGGGAGAGATGTACTGGTGTTGGAGAAATGTCGAAACTTGGAGTTTGGAAAGATGGGCACGTTGACACTTCCATCCCTGGCACCGATGACCCATGTTATCACTACCAAGCACGGAAGTGGGAACGCAAATCATCCTTCGTTTCCCTCCTTGGCACGGATGACCTATGTCATCGATGGCAAGGACGGAAACGGGGATGCCGCCCATTTTTTTTTTCCATTTTTGTGGGAGTGGAAAGATGGGCACATTGACACTTCCATTCCTGGCACCGATGACTCATGTCATCACTACCAAGCACGGAAGTGGGAACGCAAATCATCCTTCGTTTCCCTCCTTGGCACGGATGACCCATGTCATCGATGGCAAGGACGGAAACGGGGATGCCGCCCATCTTTGCGCCTCTGTTGCACACCACTTCACTCACTGTACCCGACCATGTTACCGTTCCCCTCCGGCTTATTTCCTCACCATTTCAAACACTAAAATTAGAAATAACCAAGTTACCACGGTGCCCCACGCTCGTGGCGGAGCACCCTCTGCTGCTCCCTCGACGATGGGCCTAATGATTCGGCGCCCCGGGGTTGTTCCGCCCTGTCTAGGTGAAACTCCATATGGATGAGCGCAGTCGTTCCAGCGAAATAGCCATACACCTCGGAATACGAATAGTCAGCGGAATGCCTTTTCCCATATACCATATTGTGACGTCGTATGTCTTACGAGCAACAGCTGCCTGTCAACTCGCGCCTTCTATGTGACCCACTAATCCAATTGGGAAATTCCAAGACGAAAACAGCAACACCTCAGCACCAAATGATAAAGGAAAACACTTCACGTGGAGATTTCCGCAAAATACGCAAGGAAAACCTCACTTTCCGAAGGGAGCGAACACCGAAGATGGCACTTGCGCAAGCGGGAGAAGCACTACAGTGACTTTTACCTCAAAACAATACATTAACTTTTAATAGGGGCAAAACTAACACAATAATTGTGGATTCCGCGCGTCGCAATCAATTTCCCGAACTGTGAATCGAGCGCAAATTACATATACCGAAACTTCCGCAAAGTGACACAAGCAGACCACACGACACTTGAAATATGGGAAAAGTTATGACGAACCGCCTTCGTGGTCAGATCCAGAATGACCCCCTGACCGGTTTCGTTGTTCCGCTCTCGTGCTTGGCTTTGTTGTCAGCCTGACAAATGGACGCTTTTCATTGGCCAGACCAACGACATCATCCGATAATTCCGTTATTCGAAATTATCGGATGACGTCTTCGTTCAAGTCGAAAATGGCGCTCCTTTGCTTAGCGTGGACAACCACCAAGTGAGCTTATTATGGACCAATTACATTGCCGACAGAAGCAGTCGCAGCCGTTTTTGCGCAAATGTGCATAAGGACCGCGAGTGCTTCCGTCGGCAATATCATCAGCCCATTTCAACTCAGGTGATTCATCGATACCACATTGGTAGCGAGGAATAAGCTGCATGTTTTGATGTTCCAGGAAATGTAGGTTGCTCCTATTAGGATCGCAGGTCCTTGGCATGAAACACTCCTAGGTGCTTCCCCGACATGTCGGTCAATTTGTAGCATGAGGCGCCTAGCGCCTCTTTCACCAGGCACTTTACGAATTTCGGCCCCAACTTGGCGTTATAGTGGGCTACGGCACTACTGGGCGTGAAGTTCCTGCAGTACACAGTTTCCCCGACTTTAATTTTGACAGGCCTAGCCCGCAGGTTATAAGTACGGGCGTTAGTTTCAGCGGCTGCCAGTAGATTCGTTTGAACCTGTTGCCGAATCAGGTCTAGTTTTGGGTCGGGCAACACCCCAGCAGTCGGATCTTCCAATTGGTTAGCTCTTCGAAGGATATCGTATGAGCTACCGTGAAGGAGCATGGTCTGACCGAACAAGGTAAAATATGGCGAGAAGCCGATGGAACCATGGTAGGCGGAACGAAGAGCACTAGTAATTTTAGAGATGTTGCCATCCCAGTCGGACTGATCTGGTTTGACGTAAGCGCGTATGGCGGCGATCAAGGAACGATTCACGCGTTCGGACGCGTTTGCTTGTGGTGAATAAAGCGCGGTGTAATAATGCTTTACCCCGTAGCGTTCAAGCAGATTATTGAATGTCAACGACTTGAATTGGGTGCCGTTGTCCGATACCACAACTTCAGGTACCCCAAAGGTATGAAACACCCTCTGCTCCAGGAATTCTACGATGACGTGTGAGGTGAACTTTTTTATCGGCTCGACAAAAGGGAATTTTGATAGGCTGTCCAGAACAACAATGGCACCAATGTTGCCAGCCTTTGACCGCGGGTAAGGTCCTATCAAATCTATGTATAGGCGCTGGAACACGCGCTCGGGAACAGGAGGTGAACTCATCGGTGGACGAAGCGGTTGATTTGGGGCCTTAGTTGCCTTGCAAACTGCACAAGCTGACACGTAATCCTTTACTTGGCGACTCATTTTAGGCCAATAAAATAGAGTCCATAGCCTATAGAGGGTCTTTCCATAACCGCCATGAGAACATAAAGGAGTATCGTGTGCTTTCTGAATCATCTCATGAGTTAACTCGCTAGGCACCCACAATTTCCAGGATGATTCTTCCTGAATTTTTTCCCCGCTCGCGTATTCCGTCCGCCTATACACAAATTGATCAATGACCTTCAGGTCTGGAAGAAGGTGTTGTTCATCCGAAATTTTCTTTATCAGAGCCGTGTACTCTACAGATTTAAATTGAGGAGAGTCAAGGTCTACGTCAAGTGAAATGTCCTGCGAGGCTTGCAGTTCCGATATTTCACCTTCATGAACCCTGGACAGAGCGTCAGGAACAACGTTGAGACTGCCTTTACGATGGCGAATTGCAAAACGAAATCCTTGCAAATTTAGGGCCCAGCGGGCCAACCGACCGTGCAGGTCTCTTAAGCTCATGAGCCATTTCAGGGAGGCGTGGTCTGTCACAACTTCAAACTCCTGCCCTTCCACATAAGGTCGGAATTTCTTGATTGCTGTGACAGCCGCCAAGCACTCCTGCTCCGTTACGGTGTAGTTACGCTGCGCGGTTGTCAGTTTTTGCGACATGAAGGCGATAGGTACTTCCTCGCCAGCGTCTGTCACCTGTACCAACACTGCTCCGATACCTTCCAAGCTCGCATCACAATGGATGGAAAAGGGGCGTGAGAAATCGGGGCTGTGTAGGACAGGCGCGGAAGTAAGGCTTGACTTTAGGGCTTGGAAAGTACCTAGCGCCTCAGTAGTCCACAAAAACTTGCAACCTTTACACAGCATATCTGTGAGCGGAGCAGTCACGGCTGAGAAATTCGGCACAAATCGGCGGTACCACCCGCAGACTCCCAGAAAGCGGCGTAGCTGTCGTACCGTCTTGGGTAGTGGAAAATTCTCAATAGCTTCCACTTTGTCCGGGTCCGTTCGGATAGTTCCGTCACCGATCACATGTCCGAGATACTTGACTTCCTTCACCAGGAAGTGGCTCTTTTCGACATTCAGCGTTAGACCTGCTTCACGCATACAATTGGCAACCTTGCGCAGGAATGTACAATGCTCCTCAAACGTTGCAGAAACTATCAGGAGATCGTCTAGGTACACGAACACCTGATGACGGATATCGGCCGGGATGACCTTATCCATTAGTCTCTGCATCGTTTGGGGAGCATTGCACAACCCAAACGGCATAGTGACGAATTGATAGAGGGGTCGTCCTGGCACAGTGAAAGCGGTTTTATCCCTTGATTCCTCATCGAGCGGAATTTGCCAGAAGGCGTCCTTTAAGTCAAGGCTGCTGATATACTCAGCCTTAGGCAGCCGACTTAATATTCCGTCGATGAGGGGTAGGGGATAAGCGTCTGTTGTGGTGACGCTATTCACCTTTCGTGCATCTAGGCATAGACGCACTTTGCCTGGCTTTACAAACACTGTCACTGGGGATGCCCAACTGCTTTGGGACTCCTCGATAACTCCCATCTCCAGCATCCGATCTAACTCCGCGAACATGAGCTTTTCTACCGCGCCGGTGACACAGTGAAGTGGCGTTGCTTAATCGGTTTATTTAAGTCAACGTCGATTGTGTGCTTAATGAGGGTGGTACGGCCCAGTCCTTGCTTGGCGTAGGATGGGAAGCTGGAGATGATAGTATCGAGGGTTGCCCTCTGTTCAGGCGATAACGGATGTCGATTGTCAATGGCAGAAAGTTCACTTACGTCAGGTGTTAAAGACGGATTAGCAAAGGCAAAAATATCACGCGCAAGATCGAAGGTACGTACAAAGTCAGCTCCAAGGTATAACTCCTGGCTCAAGGTAGGGATTATTAGGAACGTCATGGTTTTAGTGGTTCCACGAAAGGTAACAGCACCAGTCGTTCGTCCCAGCGTGGTATGGGGTGTGGCATCGGCAGTCGTGAGGGTTAAGCGGTACGGCTTCCAAGGGTGTAGATTGTCTGCAACAAATCTTTTGGCAAAGTTTGCCGAGATGCAGGACACGGAGGCGCCTGTATCCACTAAACCCACGATCTCCTCACCGAACATGGACACCTTGAGATAAGGACGGATGTCTCCGGCAGGCTGATCGACCAGCACCGCTGAACAATGGTGAGGCCGGGATTGTTTGACGTTTCGCCAGAACTCGCGTAGCCGCAGGGTGGAGCTTTTGGGCTTTGGCTTGGGAGTTTCGTCGCCTTCGAAAATCCGTTGACGTGCGAGTTGGTATTCGGCCAGCCGAACATGATAGGGTCTGGTTGGTCCTAATGGTGCTGACTTGGGCCTTGGAGCATGTTCTCGTTCATCATTCGGGTCGCCTGTCTGAGTGCCATGCGACACCATCAGTCGTATAGACGGAGTATCAGAGGCAGATGGTGGTAATACTGAGAGACTGGGTGTAGAAACTAGAGCAGAGGTGTTCGGAAGGATATCCGTATCGAGATGATTGGCTGATGACAGAGGAGTGGCAGAATCTATGTCAGAGGCAGATGGTATAGCTGGTTGTACAGGTATTGAAGAAGCGGCAGGTACAAGTGAAGTTGCTGTGAGCGAGGGTGCGACGTCTGGTAGAGCAGCTGCGTCATCTAGTCGCATTGCGTGCCCCGCGAAGATGTCTGGATGGAACGCATCTTCGCTTGCAAGTTTTTTGGCCCGCTACATTTATGGCATTGAGGCTTAATCACGTTGGCTGCTCCGCAACCATAGCAAAAAATCTGACGGTCTGCCCCGCAAGTGTCATACGGATGTCCCTTCTGTCGGCAGTTCCAGCACATCAAGGATGTTGCCAGTTCTGCTACGTCCGGGCCAGGACGGTGTTCCACACGCTGTTCATCCGACTCTTCTTCTGCAGTAAAATCCGAACGGTGGTGTTGTATCTCGGATACATAGGGGCGCGAAAATTGTCGAGGTAGGCGGCTGTGGTGGAGTTCGGCATCGAAGTTCTCCATTCGGAGCACATAAGTACGAAGCTCACGAATGGATCGAATGTCCTCATGCAATATTTCACGTCGGTAATCCGGTCGTAAGTTTCCTCTTAGCACTTCCAATAAATCTGCCTCGTACATCGCATGATTTAAACGGTCTGTCAGCTTCAACACACTGTCATAGAAGACGTCAAACGATTCGTTGAGGCGTTGCGTTCTGTTGCGGATCAGTTTCAGGATGTCGAGATCGGTTAACCGATCTCGGAATTGATCCCGAAGTGACTCCTGGATCGCAACCCACTCTAAGGAACCGTATGAGCGGTGGTAGCGCCAATACCACTCGCTTGCCTTACCGATCAACAACACGTGGAAGCAATTTACTAGCGCCGCGAAGTCTCCTCCTAGGGTTTGTTGGGTGAGGACTTCAACCTTGTAGAGGAAAGAGTCCACCGTTATGTTGGAATCTTCCCCACTGAACTTAAGGTTCCACGACGCTAGGATTTGCGCCACCTTTGCAGGTGAACGAACTGACGGTTGTTGATCGCTGTCAGAGTGACGAGATTGCCATCGTTGGTTGTGGTTTGGCGGGTGATTAGGACGCAATGGACGGTTTCCAAAAGGCGGTCTACTCGACTGTTCTGGTGGTCGGTACTGTACCTCGGCTTGACGGAAGTTGGAACGAGCAACGGGTTGGTCCGGGTGTGAAAAGTCATTCCTTCGTGGGTAAATCCTTCGGCGGTCTCCTGCTCCCTGCAGATTACTCTGCGGTACTGCTCCAGGAGTGTGTGGGCTAGCGCTAGAGGTCGCGACTTGGTCACGCACTGCCGAGATGACCATTGCCTGTAACTGTGGCAAGAGTTGGCTGATGAGGTCGCCTTCAGCGGATGGCTGAGCTCCAGCTTGGGAATCCGCGGTAGTGTTATGGCTTGGCTGATGGTCTGCCGAATCACTCGGTATACTCGGTGGCTGGTTACGTGTTTGTGACCGCGTTATTGGCCTATTGCCCCTAGGTATAGCTCCTCGAGAGGTCGGTGGTGAGAAAGGACGCGTATAGTGTTCATCCCTTGAAGTCCCAGCATTTGCCGCCGGTAGTGATGGAAATCGGGGAACTAAGTGTTCGGGAATCACTCGGTGTCGACAATTTGGACAGGTGTCTTGAGTTTTGATCCAACTCATTATGCACACTTGGTGGAAGTAGTGCTGACAAGGCGTGCTCACCAGCTCCTCATTGGCCCTCATGTCTGCTCGACAGATGGTGCAGTGATTGCCATTCTCCTCTGCCAACCGATTACCCCGACTGGGACCTTCGGTGACAAATTCCATGCTATGCTCCAATGGCATGATTATAAGGGTTCCCAAGAAGCAATAATAAAACTTTCATCCGTCTGTTAAGACTGGACGCATGCACGATGTTACAGATCGAAAAGAAGGAGAAAAGAAAAAAAATGCCAGCAGTAACGAATCGACAGTCGAACCCACGAGAGTTGGCCGATCCAAAAAAAAATAACACGTATGGTATCGATAAGCAGAAGCGTATCGAGGGTAAGATTTGAAAGAGCGGTATATGGCCCGACAACGTACGGGGCATAAGAAATTCAAGGTATAACCCGCAATAATTGGCCGAACCCAAAACGAACACAAGGTGCACGATATAATAGTACGCAAATAAGTATGATATCGATACGTGGTCGAGTGTCGATAATAATATGTAATTGACAAAGCAGTATACGGCCCGACAACGTACGGGGTATAATATTATATGATATAGTATTTTACAATATAGGTATAATATATATAATAGGATAATAATATACAATGTAAATATAGGTATAATATATATAATAGAATAATATAATGCAATATAATAGAAAGTCATATAATGTAATGTAATATAGGGTGATATAGTAATATAATATAATATACGCATAGAAAAATGAGGGAAGTAAATGGTCGGGTACCAGTTGAATAGGATATATTTACTACTACTACTTTGCCTTAACCCCTAGCGGGGCATAGCGCGTCACTAACTAGTATATAGTATACATTGTCTAAAACCATAAGAATAGCATAAGATAAACGATATACGTAATAATCAAACGCCAATGTAGCGATATATAGTATATATGGTCTAAAACCATAAAAATAGAATACGATAAGCGATATATGTAATAATAAATCGACAAAGTAGAGAATATATTGTAGACATGGTCTAACACCATAAAATAAAATAAGATAAGCGATATATGTTATTAAAGTATATATGGTCTAAAACCATAAAAAAAAGGAAATGGAATAAGATAAGCGATATAAGTAATAATGAATCGACAAGGTAGAGATATATAATATATATGGTCTAAAACCATAAAAATAGAATAATATATTGTATATATGGTCTAACACCATTCTTCTTCCTCTTCTTCCCTCTACACCATCGCGATGTGATGATTAAAAAAAGATAAATAAATATGTAACTGGCCTGCATAAGCAAAGAATAAGTCCGTCATGGAGGTTAAAAGAGGGTATCAAAAAAAAAAAAAATTAGCCGAATCGCTTCCCTCACCCAACTTGTCCCTTCCGACAGCAGGAAGCCCGTCGTGTAGCTGGCACCATTGCCTACTCACGCAATTCGGAATTTCAATTTGCCGGACTTCGAAGTTGGATGAGTTGACGACTCGGGCTAAGAAATACAAGATATTATTTTTTTAAAGGACCACTGATCTGTCACACATAGGTGAGGAAATGTCCTCCTGACTTCACGGTAAAAATATCGAAAAAATCAACATCAACATTCCGCGATTCTCGTGAAGTAAGGAGAGCATCCTTCACAGAGTACATTATGTACCCTACACACGACACAAGACAGATCAGGGCCTGTTTAGGGAGGGGAAATACTACTTTAAAAGGATGTGGAGGGGAAAGGAACATCAGTCCTAGGGTCTGCCTGGGCAAAGATCAGCGTGAAGCCGTAATCACGAGGATTGGGGGTGCCAAAGCACTCCGAAACTTTAAGGACCGGTGCAGTGGGACATATAAAATGTGAGGACCCGAAATGGAGTTGGGTCCTCTTCGTCCAAGGACGAAAACTACATGATTTTGGGCCCCACGTTGGGCGCCATTTGTATTAATGGAGATCGGAGGACGAGGGTTGGTAAGGCCGTGAAGGCCTATAGGACACCAAGTGTCAACGAACCACTCTCCGGAGAACTACCTGTGACGTGCGCTGGCAGACCAGCTCAGCTGTCGGGAGTAGTGGGGTGGGATATGCACGGCAGTCACCGGCCTCCTCCATCATTAACAAAAAAGGTATCGCACGTCTGCCCGTTACTCACAAAAGAAAACGCAAAATAAACTACCAAGATCAAAAAAATATACGAAAAAGAGAAAACCTAATAGCGACGACGAACGTCAAACTCCCAAAAAAAAAATAAAGAAACAAAAGACGCGAAGTCCCGTCCTGTGGCATGTGTCTTGGCCTGGCTAAGTGGGCGGAACTTAGCCAGTTAGCCAAAGCGGTGACCACCAGGTAGTCGGAGCGTCAAGGTGGTGATGCGTTTCCGCCAGCGTTGGTCCGCATGCAAGGGGGGGGGGGGGGGGGAAGGCCTCGTCCGTCCGTGTGGCCATTCACCCACATCCTAAGTCCGGGTGTTGCCTGCCACGTGCGAAGTTTTCTGTCCAGTCCGTGGGTCTGTCGCCCTGTCTTGAGGTCAAGTCGGTCCAAGTCCTGGGCTTCGTTTTGGGCCGCCTCGCTTTGGGATCTCTCTTCTCTCTTTTTTTCAATTTGCTTTATGTAAAAAGAACACTAAATTGTTTAAAAGGAAATATACGTGTGTTTTAAATCCATACAATAGTACAATTTTCATTTAAATAGGTTTGAAAAACTCGTCTTCTCCAGACAAGACGAAGAAAAAAAAAAATTCCTCCGGCATGAGCGCGTTGAGAAAACGGCAGTAATTTGATATAATACGGTGTTATTTTCAAATTTAAATATATGTAGGTATGTATAAAAAAGGAGAAATAATTGTATTCTAAGACTAAGATCTTTTTTTTTCAACTTACGTACTGCATAAATAAGATACAATATATTTGTATTAATTAAATAAAAGAAAAATGAAAAATAGTCTTATTCAATAAAAAAGATACAAAGTATCTACACTGCATGCAGATACATCGGAACATGGATATGTCCCTGACTACCGACTGCGTGGAACCTGTTGTGTTGACGATATCAACGTAAGTTTTATAAAGATCCCAGTATAGTTATACTGGATGAAATCATTCGAAAAAACACGTCCCACGCTTTCGGTAGGCATAATACAAATCCATGTACCCATGTATCTGGTGGCAGTGTAGATACTCGTCATAAATTCTGCTTTGCTTTGTCCTGTCCGCTTGGGCTCCTTTCTCTCGCGGGATCGTTTCGTTTTCGTTTGCATCGCGTGTGTGCAATATTCACCTCCTCTCGTGCACCCTGTTCCATCTACCTGTTCCATCTACCCGTTCGGTACAGTTTGCAGACTGCAGCCAATCGCCATTTCTCTGAGTACGTTTCTGCTAATCGCAATCACGCTTCCCACCATCTTTCCCCAATCGGACGTGTATTGTTTGTGTATCTATTGCAAAATCGCTCCCACACTATCCGCCTCATCCCGCCCCTTTAATCAACAGTCCGGGTCCGGCACACACAATCCGTTTCTCAAGTAACGCGTGCGACTCTATGCGATTGTGTCCGGCAAACAGGCCAGTCAGACCTCAAATCGCCGCCATTGCAAATGCACAACCATTTGGATAGAATGAACTTCATCCGCGATGGCTCTCGCTCTCTATCTTCGGGGGGCGGGAACTATGTAATGTACACACTCTCAAATTGCGTCTGCGCATGTCGAAATGTTAGTCGAACTGACTACTTGCTACTTTTTCTGGGACCCTATTGATTCAGATATGTAGTACAACGCACGCTGTTTTATTTGTTTGGATTCCAGCCATTTTGAACATTTTGGAATTTTTGCGGAAGGGGGGCATTTGATCTTCTGCAGACCTCTGAATGTACATCATAACATATAAGATCCTGCGACTAATATTTCTTTATTTCGGGACTTGAGAGATTCTAACTCGCCTAGTATAAATCCGCCATTTTGTTCTATATGTTTATTGCACGTGTGGTGGGGGCCCACATTGTGGACCAGTCAGACCTTAAATCGCCGCCATTGCAAATGCACAAACACAGTCGCTCGATCACCCGATTTGGCTCGAATGAACTTCATCCGCTCATCTTCGGGGGGCGGGAACTATGTACACTCTCTCAAATTGCGTCTGCGCATGTCCAAATGTTAGTCGAACTGACTACTTGCTACCTTTTCTGGGACCCTAGTGATTCAGATAGTACAACATGGGCTATTTTATTAAATGATGAATGGGAATTGGCGGAAATTGAAGGTCATTGAAAGTCCGCCCGTTCACCCGTACACTATGTTATTTCTTGCCGTCCCCAACGCCAACCTTTATCGCTATCAAATCAACATCCCAACATGTACACACAGGATCCCCGCACGCGCACCGCCCGCGCGGATCTACAAGCCACAGCCATGCACAATGACCACTTCACTCAAACGACATGCACAACCAAAAAAGAAAAATTTTCAATGGGCTTGTTTCCTCTTCTGACCCCCGAGTAGAAAAACAGACATTTCGTGTGACGGACAGATTTTTAGGATGACCCCCAGCTATAAGACATATCCATGTCAAAAAACCTATTCGACATATTTCTCTGAATAAAAAAAATAATAATAAAAAAGGCGATCATATTATTGGGAAAAGTAGGTCACCATATCATTCGCTCATTTCATTTACTCTTCAATTTATGTATGCTCAAAGTGGATTGATTCGCGACGCATATGCATAGATTTCCAATAAATTGGGAGGTAATAGTCAATATAATTTATATGATTCTCTATTTTCCGGTCGGCTATATATAATACGAATGAAACAATGATTGTGTGTGTTAATAGTAGCGACAACCACACACTATGTCCTCCCCCTATATATATATGTATGGAAATAATCGAACAAAATCACCCGATTTTACGTAAATTATTCAATCTTCCACGAAAAAAGAACTTGTCCTACTCCATTTGGCATCGTGTTTTTTTTTCTTGTGTATTTGTGGTATACAGAAAATTGCGAGAAAAATTTTTACCACTAGACGACGACGAGAAGCAGACTGTTAAAACAGTGCATCAATGGAAACGTGAACAAAACGAGAAATGATGAGAGTTCGAGGCGCAATACAGTAACCAAACAAAAAGAATCACACTATCGTCAGTGGGTCAATCATCCACCATCATACACAATGTTCGTGTACACATTGCACAACGAACTGAGGATCGTCTAAAGCGGTTCATGTAGAGGCCAACGGTCAAGCAACGATCGGTGTCAAATTTGTTGTCCAACTATACCATACACCAAGTCAATTTCAATTCAATTTGAGTCGCGCGTTATTCATATTTTGATTGCCGTGCAGTAAACTATGATGGAACGAATAATATGTATGAAACTCACCAAGTTTTAAGTTCAAAATGAGGTGTTGAGCAACAATTGCTCAGCTGTGTCACAGACGTTAGAACCGTGGTTCAATGGCTACCTTCATGAAACAACGGGTGGCATACTGTTGCGGAGTTGTTTTACGAATCCACTCCACTGAGTTTCTGATGGACACAACACATGCAGTGCCAAATGTCATTTTCTCCACCACAAAAAAATTCTCCGCTGACTGGGACCAGCATAATTCTGACAAATCAGAAACGACACCTGCCATACGATTTTCTGTCAGTAGTCAGTTTTGAACTGTGAAATTTGACGACTGATGGATGACTAGATGCAATTTGCTGTTCTAAATACGAGCCACTGCAAAGCTGCTTCGATACTACTGTCACAGCAAGTTGTGATTTCGCTGTGTATTATAAACTTATCCAATGGTTGAGAGTCCAGTTTACTGACGTTGAACATCTTAACGGTTGCTCCAACAACAGCTATACACAGGACACTATTCGAACGAGTGTCAAATAACTGAACCGATTATTGTTCTTAGTGTTGGATCAATCGATACTCAATTGATCGATTAAAGGGTCTCGAACGTATCCTGGAAAAGAATCGATCCGGCTCCGGTTACTGTGCCAAGACACTGTACACGATTTCTTCAGATTATTGCGAGGTTCACAAGAGCCGCACTAGTCACCTCGACAAACCGAAACGGATGCGACAGTAGAACTTAATTTAAAATTGACCGCAAATTTTCACAGAAATTAAGAAAATCCCACACACGGCACGAACGTACACCACCTCCCTCTAGCACCTTTCGCGACTCGAAAAGAATAATATAAATGTCCAAATCACAATCACCGTTGTGGCAACCGAACAGCTGTTTTGTTGTCTTCAACTTTCATTCCATTTCAACAACGCATGTTTATTTGAAAGAGGAGAAATGTATCTGCAACAATTTGCGGTACTTTCCTCATCTGTCAAGTTTACATGTAATCCGCCTTGAAATTGAATGGAAGTTGAAAACAACAAGACAGCGATCAGTTGGCGTGACGTATCATGGCAATTGGAGGATTGCGTTGACAGCCATTTCTTTAGTACACTACGACATTGGTGTGTGGGAGAGATGTACTGGTGTTGGAGAAATGTCGAAACTTGGAGTTTGGAAAGATGGGCACGTTGACACTTCCATCCCTGGCACCGATGACCCATGTTATCACTACCAAGCACGGAAGTGGGAACGCAAATCATCCTTCGTTTCCCTCCTTGGCACGGATGACCCATGTCATCGATGGCAAGGACGGAAACGGGGATGCCGCCAATTTTTTTTTTTCGATTTTTGTGGGAGTGGAAAGATGGGCACATTGACACTTCCATCCCTGGCACCGATGACCCATGTCATCACTACCAAGCACGGAAGTGGGAACGCAAATCATCCTTCGTTTCCCTCCTTGGCACGGATGACCCATGTCATCGATGGCAAGGACGGAAACGGGGATGCCGCCCATCTTTGCACCTCTGTTGCACACCACTTCACTCACTGTACCCGACCCTGTTACCGTTCCCTTCCGGCTTATTTCCTCACCATTTCAAACACTAAAATTAGAAATAACCAACTTACCACGGTGCCCCACGCTCGTGGCGGAGCACCCTCTGCTGCTCCCTCGACGATGGGCCTAATGATTCGGCGCCCCGGGGTTGTTCCGCCCTGTCTAGGTGAAACTCCATATGGATGAGCGCAGTCGTTCCAGCGAAATAGCCATACACCTCGGAATACGAATAGTCAGCGGAATGCCTTTTCCCATATATCAGATTGTGACGTCGTATGTCTTACGAGCAACAGCTGCCTGTCAACTCGCGCCTTCTATGTGACCCACTAATCCAATTGGGAAATTCCAAGACGAAAACAGCAACACCTCAGCACCAAATGATAAAGGAAAACACTTCACGTGGAGATTTCCGCAAAATACGCAAGGAAAACCTCACTTTCCGAAGGGAGCGAACACCGAAGATGGCACTTGCGCAAGCGGGAGAAGCACTACAGTGACTTTTACCTCAAAACAATACATTAACTTTTAATAGGGGCAAAACTAACACAATAATTGTGGATTCCGCGCGTCGCAATCAATTTCCCGAACTGTGAATCAAGCGCAAATTACATATACCGAAACTTCCGCAAAGTGACACAAGCAGACCACACGACACTTGAAATATGGGAAAAGTTATGACGAACCACCTTCGTGGTCAGATCCAGAATGACCCCCTGACCGGTTCCGTTGTTCCGCTCTCGTGCTTGGCTTTGTTGTCAGCCTGACAAATGGACGCTTTTCATTGGCCAGACCGACGACATCATCCGATAATTCCGTTATTCGAAATTATCGGATGACGTCTTCGTTCAAGTCGAAAATGGCGCTCCTTTGCTTAGCGTGGACAACCACCAAGTGAGCTTATTATGGACCAATTACATTGCCGACAGAAGCAGTCGCAGCCGTTTTTGCGCAAATGTGCATAAGGACCGCGAGTGCTTCCGTCGGCAATATCATCAGCCCATTTCAACCATGTCATCCAGCTCTGACTTGTTTGACGGCTGGTGAGGCGGAGTGGGTAGTACCTCCAATAGAACCTCCCTATATCTGACCCAGTTTGTCCTTTTCCGATTGAGAACGATAGGCTTGGGCTCGGGAAGCTCATCAATGCTGAATTGGAGGTAGCGATGATCAGAGAACGAGTGATCCGTTGACACTCTCCAATCTTTCACTAAGTGATGAATAGACTCCGGGACAAGCGATATGTCTAGGACTTCCTGTCTATTTTTGGTGACGAACGTAGGCTCGCATCCAATATTACACAACAGAAGGTTTGTACCAATGATAAAATCGAAGAGTAGCACTCCCCATCATTAGTATTAGAACTACCCCAGATGGCATGATGGGCATTTGAGTCGCAGCCCAAAATAAGATCAATTTTCGACGTATTAGCATTGGCTATCGCTTCTCTTAGATTTTCCTGAGGGACGGTACCAATGTGGTCATAAGGCATATATGCCGATATAATCCAATAGCGCTTGGTCCTAAGTTCCAAACTAACTACCACAGAGTCCCTGTCACTGAACTCTGGAATAAGAAATGCTTTTAGAGCTTTTCTCACAAGAATGCAAGACCCGGGTCTACCCTGGTCGACAACACAAGAAATGGTATAATTTGGAGACTCTAGGCCACTCACAGAATAGCGAGCGACCCAGGGCTCCTGTAGTAATGCAATATCTTCACCAGTTCTCGCCAGGCGAAGAAGAAGAGCAGCCGAGGCTGCCTTAGAATGGTGTAGATTGATTTGAACAAAACTTACCATATATTTTATTATTGTTGCGTCGTTGCATCTATCACCGTGGTGTCAGTCTCCGCCTCCAAGTCAGATTCAAAGGAGTCATTTAAGGTGGACGGCACAATGCTTCCATCGAACGACGCAAGGTCAGATGCTAGCGATGTGTCGTCTCCATCCTTATTCCGGCCTTCAGATGCTGGGGAAGGTTGGTCAATAGACACTTCCATGAGAGAAGCCACATCAGTAGAGAGTGGCGGCTCGGAGATTGACTTAGCGCCCCACTTCCAATCACTCTTGTACACCTTGAGAGTGACCGGAGAGAAGCTGTAGTCAATCACACCGTTTGTTGTTTCAAGGAGAGCCAGAGAAGCGGTGTTGATGACAAGAATAGCGTAACACATGTCGACTGTAATGAACCATAATCTGGACTGGTTGTGCTGCTCCCACCGGCAGATCGAGGCAGCACCTGATGAGTAAGGATCTGTCGGTGGTACGAAACCAGGGGCCGAGGGTCCCATTACACCTGGACCCAGGTGTAATCGCGTGTGCGTCTGATCCGTCCGCCAACCATTCCATCCTTCTCGACAATTTTTTTTATTCTCCATTTTTACCTCCCCTGTTTGTGTTGTCTTCCCCAGGCCTATGAATTTTTGTTAATACGTAAAGGACAGGGGCAACGAGCGGCGAAAACCCCGCCCACATCCCCGAACTGAGCTACAGCAAGCATAGGCCGCTGGTTAGCTCGTTGAGGAGCCTTTTTCTTCGCCAGATGGCACAGCCCGACCTGCACGGTCTTTATGCTACCTAGGCTCCGTCCCCACGGGCATCTCCGGATGCCCACCAAACCGTCCGTTACATATATGGCGCCCAACGTGGGGCCCATTTCTGGTACAGAACAGGGCTAAGAAGGACCTCTTTGGGTTCCTTTTTAGTCCTTCCACAGATTTGTATCCCCACAAGCACATTAAGTCTACTCTTGCGTGGAAGTTATATTTATGCCGCGTGTAACTATTAAAAAGCGTATTTATCGGGAATGAGAAAGACCGAACTTTATTCAAAGAAGGTTACAAGCGAAGTGGGAGCAATCGTGAGAGATGTGATGACAGAAGGTATATTACTATGTGTGTGTGTCTCTATGCATATACAATTCCAACACCCCAACTTGCTTAATTATAACAATCATTAATTCAAAATGCAATCCAAAATACAATGATTATTCAAAACAATAGTTAATTCATTACTTTACTTCAAAATGATTTTATGATGAAGCAAATATTATGCCCATATTAGAGACACAAAATAACAACTTTCTTGCGCTGACGCCTTTCGTCAAACAATCGGCAACATTAAGTTCGGTGGATACATATTTGAATCGAAGCGTTCCGTTCAAAACCAGGTCCCTTACGAAGTGAAACCGAATGCTGATATGCTTGGTGTTCGGTCGGTATGCATCCTCCTTTGCAATATCCAACGCCCCTTGATTGTCGCCATGTAAACACACGGTTCCGACTGTTTCAAACTGGCTTAAAAATTGAACCAACGAAGACGTTTCCTGTGCTGCAGAAGTCATGGCCATATATTCGGCTTCTGCCGTCGAGAGTGCCACTGTCGTCTGCCTTTTACAACTCCAGGAAACAGCTCCACCAGATAGCGTGAATACCCATCCAGAGCATGATCGCCGGGTGTCGACATCGGATGCCCAGTCTGCATCTACATATTCACTTAACGTTTCTGTCGGATCTGAAAAACGATATTTAATTTTGTTATTGATAGTACCTTGGAGGTAGCGAAATATCCGTTTGACAGCTGTCCAATGTTGAGTGTGTAGTATTGAATCGGCTCACATTGTTGACTGCGAATGCTAAGTCTGGACGAGTCCCCTGGACAAGATATAGCAGGCACCCAACTGCCTCCTGATAGGGCACGTCAGTTAGAACATCTTCCTTGTTCGCTGCTGATAGTTTATGAGTCGAATCGGTTGGAGTTGATACAGCCTTGCACTTGCTCATTCCGAACCGAACAAGAATTTCCTTGGCATATGATGACTGCTCAATACAAATGCCATCGTCCTCGTACCGTATCGTCAAACCAATACATGTTTTAGCACGTCCCATATACTTCATGTGAAATTTATCCGTGAGTTTCTTCACTAAAGTGTCGCGGGTCTGAGCGCACTTCCAAAATATAAGGAAGTCGTCTACATAAATAGCGATAATCAAGTTGACGTTCTCCGTATAGTAGACGCACGGATCCAACTTTGATTTGGTGAGGCCGAACGATTTCAAAGCGTCATCGAGACACCTATTCCACTGGCGTCCACTCTGCTTCAACCCATACATCGCTTTCTTTAATTTGCATACGCGACCAGTATCGTCCTGAAATCCTTCGGGTTGGTGAATATATATGTCCTTTTCAAGTGTGCCTTGTAGATACGCAGTTATGGCATCCATCTGGTCTATGTTCAGACGACGTTGCGCTGCTATCGCAATAAGCAGTCGAACAGAAGTGTAGCGGACGACGGGTGAATACGTCTCGGTATAGTCCAAGCCGTATTTTTGAGCGCAACCTTTGGCTACCAATCGCGCCTTGTGACGTATTATCGTGCCATTGTCTGCTCTTTTCGTTCTGAATACCCATTTCGTTTTGATGGCTTGTCTACCAGGTGGTAGCTCGACAAGATCCCACGTCTCATTTACGCGTAACGATTTCATCTCATCGGCCATCGCGTCTCTCCACTGCGTTGCATTATGACCACTTAAAGCCGCCTCCCGAGTCGGTGGATCTCCTGCTTCATGTTCACATGCCAAATATGATGATGGATCAAAACGGTCTACTGGGCGCCGGATTCGTTGTTCTCTCGTTTGATCGATGACTGGAGACGATTCTGCTTCCGGAATCTGCGCTACAAAATCAGGGTCACAAGTCACATCGTCGACTGTCGTATCATTCGTATCGTTGATTGCTGATTCTTCGTTGTCCTTCGAGTCATTAGCCCCAACTGGATCTTCATCTTCTTCCGAGTCGCTTGGAACATCAACACCGAAATTCGGGGTAGACTTCGTCACTTTGGGTAAGACCATTCGAGGGCTTGGAATTCGATGTTGAAGAAAATCTACGTCACGGCTGATAACTATCTTCTCCCTTTTTGGATCGTAACAGCGTAATCCCTTTTGGGTGTCGGCGTATCCAACGAATAACATTTCGGACGCTTTGGCGTCCCATTTCCTTCGTAATGGCTTAGGAACATGGACCATCACACGATTTCCGAAGGTTTTTAGGCTGCGTAAGTCTGGTCGCTGTCCAGTCCACACTTCTTCCGGGGTTTTGCCCACAGTTCGATTGACCGACCGATTAACCAGATACGCCGCATGGCTGACCGCCTCTGCCCAAAATTTCTTCTCGAGTTCTGCATCGGCCAGCATACATTTAGCGCGTTCTATTAGCGTTCGGTTCATACGCTCGGCAATGCCGTTTTGCTCGGGCGTATATGGGACGGTTGTCTCGTGGATAACTCCGGACGTTTTACAGATATTCGTCATAGCCGCGTTCACAAACTCTGTTCCATTGTCTGTACGGATGCGTTTTATTTTGCGTGTTGTTTGGTTCTCAGCTGTTGATTTGAATGTACGGAATATCTCAGGAACAGCGCTCTTATGTGTCATGAATGATACAAACACTTTTCGCGAAAAGTCGTCGATTAGTGTGACAAAGTATTTCGCTCCGCCTATTGATGTGGTTTCCATGGGTCCGCATACATCCATATGAACCAAATCAAGTAAACCGGAAGATTTTATATCAGTATTAGTTGTACTGAATGGCTTTCGAGAGGAGTTTCCTATGGCACAACTAGCACACCTTTCCAAAGACACCTTCGATCCGCTAAATTCCAATCCATCGCATGGGGATCTCAGCTTGCACATACCGCCGTAACTAAGATGTCCCAGCCGTCGATGCCAATCGATAATGTCACCGTGTGTCGCCAATACACAACGTATCTGCTCTGCCTGGATCTTGTAAATACCACCGTACGTCTCCGCTTTTGCAAGCAATTCGTTGTTTACATTATACACGTAGCAACCACCGGCATCGAATTTGACAGCGTTTTTGCTTTTGATCAACTCGCTAACTGAGAGAAGATTCGCGCCTAAGCCGGGAACACACAAAACATTGTGCACGGAAATGTCAATTCCATCAATGCTTAAGTATGCAGTACCACTGCCGATTACTTTTAGTCGTTCATTGTTTGCGACTGATATATCTGGATGCGATGTTTTCCGAAAGTCAACGAGAATGTCTTGACACGGTGTCATATGCCGAGAGGCTCCACTGTCAATGAACCAGTCGGTTGTTTTTGTTGCACTCGTCGTTGCACTAAACGCATTGGCAAACTTTGCCGTTGATGTCCCACTGTCTTGTTTCTGTCTGTTGGGACACTTTCGTTTGTAATGTCCGATTTTATTGCAACCGAAACATCGTGGTTTACCTTTACTCGCAGCTTTTTTGCTATCATGTCCGCTTATAAACGCAGTTTCGGATTTCGCGCTGTTTGTCGGAACAAGATTAAGCAACGAAGACTTAACCTTCTCCGTCGTGATATCTGTGCCACTTGCTGTCAGACCCATAATGAAGGGCTGATATCCCGGGCCAAGTTTTCCGAGCAACAACAGGGCAACGACTCGGTCCGCGATGGTAACTTTCGCTGCAGTGCACCTTTTCCATGCCTCCATTGTTCGTCCAATATAGTCATCCAACGATGGACACTCAGCCAGCTTTATTCCAGTGAGATCCATTAGTGCAGAGACCTCTCTGTCGATTCCGGACTCGCTGAAAGACGTTTGGAGCAATTTCCATACGGCCAATGGACTACTTGTGTCGCTGAAATGGTTCGCCACGTTGGATTCTGTCGCTAAGACCAGCCATCCCATAGCTTCCTCGAGCTTGCCAATGTCCGTCTCAGTATCTTCTTCGGCGATACATTTTGCCAATTTTCGAGTCCGAAGGAACGATAGCATCGAACGCCGCCACTCGCTGTAATTTTCTCGGCCTTTCAACTTCTCGAACTGGATGTCTCTCGGCATTGTGCAAGGCGACGACCCGAAATTTCCGAAAACAAAATCCGCACAAATCAACCGTGTTTCTGACTAATCCGTAATATTTAACGCGATAGTTTCACTACTGGGCCCATAACCTCTTGCGTGGAAGTTATATTTATGCCGCGTGTAACTATTAAAAAGCGTATTTATCGGGAATGAGAAAGACCGAACTTTATTCAAAGAAGGTTACAAGCGAAGTGCGAGCAATCGTGAGAGATGTGATGACAGAAGGTATATTACTATGTGTGTGTGTCTCTATGCATATACAATTCCAACATCTACTTGCTCTAAGTCTTAGGACTTAGCCATTTTTACTTCACGTATTTTCCCTTCAAGTAGCTGTGCTTTCCTCTGTAGCACCCCAATCCTTCCTATAGAGTAGATTATCCTTTTGGAATCAGTTCAACAAGGCAATCCTGGTGTTGTGTTTGTCTTTTGTGGTTTAGCCACGTATTTAAGGCCTCCATAAATGCTTTGAATTGCCGGCATTTGGAGCATCTTCGGGGACCGGACGAAGCGTGGAGGAGCCCTGGATACCTTTTTGTTTGCCAAGATTGTCCTTCTAAGTAATTAAAAAAAAAAAAAAATTCTTTACACAGTATTACATTTTTCTATTATTCATGTGCTCAGCAGCTTACAGAGTTTATGAGTGAATTACGGCAAGGAATGCAGTGTTGCGCCTCTGCCGGCCTCAGAATTCTTTGTAACCTGTTGATCATCTGAATGATTGGGAAATGTAGTATTTTTTTTTTTGCTTTGCTCATTTTTCCCCTCTACAATGGTTGTCGGCTGACTCCGGTACCCAGTTCGCTTTTGTTTTGTTTTTTTTTATATATTTTTAGCAGCGCACTTTGTCATTAGCTTCTTCTTCTTGGCAGGCCTCGAAGTAGAAGCTGCCCTGTAATGAACCATATTATGGTCTGGTAGTGCTGCTCCCACCGGCAGATCGAAGCAGCACCTGATGAGTAGTGATCTGTTGGTGGTGCGAAACCAGAGGCCGAGGGTCCCATTACACCTGGACCCAGGTGCGACCGTGTGGGCGTCTGATGCGTCCGCCAACCATTACGTCTTTATCGACTATTTTTTTTATTCCCCATTTTTACCTCCCCTGTTTATGTTGTCTTCCCCAGGCCTATGAATTTTTGTTAATACGTAAAGGACAGGGGCAACGAGCGGCGAAAACCCCGCTCACATCTCCCGAACTGAGCTAGAGCAAGCATAGGCCGTTGCTTAGCTCGTTGAGGGGCCTTTTTCTTCGCCAGATGGCACAGCCCGACCTTCACGGTCAATTAAGCCACCTTAGGCTCCGTCCCCACGGGCATCCTCGGATGCCCACCAAACCGTCCGTTACATATTTGGCGCCCAACGTGGGGCCCATTTATGGTTAATAACAGGACTAAAAAGGACCTCATCGGATTTCTTTTTAGTCCTTCCACCGTTATGCATCCCCACAAGCACAGTAAGGCTACTTGCTCTAAGTCTTAGGACTTAGCCATCTTTACTTCACGTATTTTCCCTTCAAGTAGCTGTGCTTTCCTTTGTAGCACCCCCATCCTTCCTATAGAGTAGTTTTTCCTTTTAGATTCAGTAACAAAGGCAGTCCTGGCTTTGTGTTTGTCTTTTGTGGTTTAGCCACGTATTTAAGGCCTCCATAAATGCTTTGAATTGCCGGCATTTGGAGCATCTTCGACGACCGAACGAAGCGCGGAGGAGCCCTGGATACCTTTTTGTTTGCCAGGATTGTCCTTCTAAGTAACTTAAAAAAAAAATTCTTTACACAGTAGTGCATTTTTCTATTACGGCAAGGAATGCAGTGTTGCGCCTCTGCTGGCCTCAGGATTCTTTGTAACCTGTTAATCATCTGAATATGGAAAATGTAGTATTTTTTTTGGTTTGCTAGTTTTTCCCCTCTACAATGATTGTCGGCTGACTCCGGCACCCAGCTCGCTTTTTTTTTTTTGTCTTTTTCTAGCAGCACACTTTGTCCTCAGCTTCTTCTTCTTGGCAGGCCTCGAAGTAGAGGCTGCCCTGTAATGAACCACTTGTAACGAACCATATTATGGTCTGGTAGTGCTGCTCCCACCAGCAGATAGAAGCAGCACCTGATGAGTAGTGATCTGTTGGTGGTACGAAACCAGAGGCCGAGGGTCCCATTACACCCGGACCCAGGTGCGACCGCGTGGGCGTCGGATCCGTCCGCCAACCATTATATCTTTATCGACTATTTTTTTTCATTCTCCATTTTTACCTCCCCTGTTTGTGTTGTCTTCCCCAGGCCTATGAATTTTTGTTAATACGTAAAGGACAGGGGCAACGAGCGGCGAAAACCCCGCTCACATCTCCCGAACTGAGCTACAGCAAGCATAGGCCGTTGCTTAGCTCGTTGAGGAGCCTATTTCTTCGCCAGATGGCACGGCCCGTCCTTCACGGTGATTTGCTACCTTAGGCTCCGTCCCCACAAGCATCTTCGGATGCCCACCAAACCGTCCGTTACAAGATGCTCCCATCCGGATCGTTATGGTCAATGACCGCCAGATCAATCCACTCCTTAACTGCATCCGCATATGAAGGACGTGAGCCAGTGTCATCGACAGTCTTTTGTTTTTTTAAATCTTTAGGAGACTCGCCATCCGACCGATTTCGTTTGGGGGTGGTTGACTCAGATTGATCCGCAGATAACACGCTGATAGCCCATTCTAGAGACGCCTTTTGCTTTTGCTGTCCTCCGCTCCTCAGGAATTTTCTCCAAGGAGTCACGGGTCCGAACAGCACTTCGGCGCAGCCTGAAACTGGCCTTAGAAGGAGGGAGACTCCTGTTTTTGCAATCCCCTCTAGCAGTATTGCCCTCACACTCCAGACTGGCCTTTTTTACACCACTAGGGCCTGGCGTAGCCAGAGTCGAGGCAACGTGTGGTTTTCCCAGAGAGGATCCTCGTAGTGTGGAATCTCTTAAGGTCGCCACCCATGAACGAGCACAACCACGACCAAACTTACATCGACCCATCAATTTCATAGAACGTGTGGAAATGAAATTCCCCCTATTTCCACCGTTCTATGATATTTTATGGTTCGATGGAAGTTTGGTCGTGGTTGTGCTCGTTCATGGGTGGCGACCTTTACGATGCCACTCGGTGCCAGATTTAGAGAGGCACATGAAGTGCTGAGGTTGGATCCTTGTAGCAAGGCATCCCGACGCCGTGTAGCTAGGGGGACAGCATGATCGCGACCGGCCTTCATCGCTCCACTCGGACCAGGCCCTACCAGAGTCGAAGCATCCTGTGCCTTCCGCGGAGAGATTTAAACAATAATAAAACCGGATGTGCGGTGAAACACCGCACCCCAGCTAACCTGTTGTCGCAGTCCGCGACTGGAATCTAGGTGTTTTGAGGTTAAGCCCACTTCGGTCAGAACGGTCGACAAAATTCCGCACACATAAGCACTGGAAAAAAAACTTTTAAATTGTAATCCAACAATCCTCCGTAGAGAATTTCATGAAAAACCACTATTAATTGTGAAACTCACTTTTTTATCAACAGTGCACCGAGAAGACAAAAATGTTGGAAACGTCACTTGAACGCTCGGCCAAAAACCCGATTCAATTTTCAATATATTGTAACGAACGGTTTGGTGGTCATCCGAAGATGCCCGTGTGGACGGAGCCTTAGGTAGCATAATGACCGTGAAGGTCGGGCCGTGCCATCTGGCGAAGAAAAAGGCCCCTCAACGAGCTAAGCAGCGGCCTATGCTTCCTGTTGCTCAGTTCGGGAGATGTGGGCGGGGTTTTCGCCGCTCGTTGCCCTTGTCCTTTACGTATTAACAAAAATGCATAGGCCTGGGGAAGACAACACAAACAGGGGAGGTAAAAATAGGGAATAAAAAAAATAGTCGATAAGGATGTAATGGTTGGCGGACGCATCAGACGCCCACGCGGTCGCACCTAGGTCCGGGCGTAATGACCTCTGGTTTCGTACCACCAACAGATCACTACTCATCAGGAGCTGCTTCGATCTGCCGGTGGGAGCAGCACTACCAGACCATAATATGGTTCATTACAATATTCTCACGTTAGTAAGCACTGCGAATTTTTTTCGCGGTTCACACAAGAAACTGGTAACACTTCTCGTAAATTAGATACTGAAAAACCAAAGGGTTGAAAAATCACTCAACGAAGGGCGGTACACGGTTTTCGGTTTTCTCAGGTGGTAAATGACACAAATTGCATTGGCCATTTAATTTCACTGAAAACACACCACAGCTGTGTTCTGCTAGACAGCGACTGAGCGATTTGCGACTGCGACTCGAGAGCAATTGATTCATTATTCAATGTCGGGGTTCTGTATGAAAATAGTACTAGTATGTTGGGCAGGTTGTCTATGCAATCAAGGATTTTTGTATGTACGTGAGGAGAATGGATGGGAAGAGACGAATGTACTGTAGATGTAGAGTCCTTCGGTGACAGCAAGGACATTCGAAAAAGGATATTTTTGGCAGTGAAGCGAAATATGGGGAATATGGGTTTAATATGAACCGGGATGAAGAGGCGAGTGTCCAAGAGTAGTGTGGATGGCATTTCGAGCCCTTCGGTGGTGAAAAGGACATTCACGAAAGTCAAGTGAAAAATGGGCAATATGGGTGTCATGCGAACCGGGGTGAAGAGGCGAATGTCCAGGAGTACTGTAGATGGCATTCCGGATCCTTCGGTGGCGACAAGCATATTCGAAAATAGATACTTTTGGCAGTGAAGCGAAATACAGTTAATATGGGTGTCATATGAATCGGGGTGAACACCCGAATATCCAGGAGTAGTGAAGATGGCATTTCGAGTCCTTCGGAGCGAAAAGAACAGTCTTGGAAGTCAATTGAAAAATGGGCAATATGGGTGTCATATGAATTGTGGTGAAGAGGCGAATGCCTAGGAGTACTATGGATGGCATTTCGAGTCCTTCGGTGGCAACAAGGACACTCGAAAAAGGATATTTTTGGCAGTGAAGCGAAATACGGTTAATATGGGTGTTATATGAATCGGGGTGAACACCCGGATATCCGGAAGTAGTGTAGATGGCATTTCGAGTCCTTAAGAGCGAAAAGGACATTCACGAAAGTCGAGTGGAAAATGGGCAATATGGGTGCCATATGAACCGGGGTGAAGAGGCGAATGTCCGGGAACACTATAAATGGCACGTAGAGTCCTTCGGTGGCGACAAGGACATTCGAAAAAGGATATTTTTGCTGGTAAGGCGAAATATCGGCGTCGTATGAATCGGGGTGAAAAGACGAATGTCCAGGAGTAGTGTAGATGGCATTTCAACTCCTTCGGTGGCGAAAAGGACATTCACGAAAGTCAAGTGAAAAATGGGCAATTTGGGTGTCATATGAACCGGAGTTAAGAGGCGAATGTCCAGGAGTACTGTAGATGGCATTTCGGATCCTTCGGTGGCGACAAGGACATTCGAAAAAGGATGTTTTTGGCAGTAAAGCGAAATATGGGCAATATGGGTGTCATATGGACCGGTGTGAAGAGGCGAATATCCAGGAGTACTATAGATGGCATCCCGGATCCTTCGGTGGCGACAAGGATATCCGAAAAAGACTTTTTGCATGTAAAGCTAAATATAGGTAACATGGGCGTCATATGAATCGGAGTGAAGAGGCGTAGATGTAAATGGCATTTCGAGTCCTTCGTCTACTTGCGCAGCATTTCCTCGAAAATGGTGGTGCGGACCAGGACAACGCTCGTTCTATCAACCAGGCTAAATGCGCATACGGTATGCTGTCGAAAATCTGGCAGAGTAGTTGTCTGAGCATCAACATCAAGCTGATATTTTTTCGCTCTCGGGTACTGTCTGTAGTTTTGTATGGGTGCAGTACATGGAAAATTTCCGTAGGAGTTACCAGAAAGCTGCACTCCTACGCGCCATCGTACTCTGTTCTGGGGAATAGGGTGCAGCTTACAACAGACTTTCCCAGCGCGCTACACTCCTTTGCCACAGATCGTCGCCATGTAATTCTAGGACCCCCTCTTGGTCGGCCTTGGTTGGAAATGGGGTTCTATTTCATGACATGCAAAGCAATGCATTTATCACTCTTCCGCAATGTGTGACCTACCCACTGCCATTTTCGCCTGCATATCAATTCGTCGATTGGCATCTGCCCCGTACGCCAACTTAGCTCTTCATTCGATATCGGAAGGATGATAGCTGCATTGCTTTACATGCTAAGAAAGGAAGCCAATGAAACTCGCCAACGTGGCAAGTAAAATTAAATAATGAATTAAAGGTGTCTTAATAAATTGTAATTATCACCCATTGAAGAAGACACAATTTTATTTCTTATATTGGTAGAGGAATAAAATACTAGGTTAGGTAAGCTCTTAAATTAATAACGTTTAACAAAATTTTATAAAAAGTTTTTAAGGGAAAGAAGAATGTGGGTTTATCATTTATTCAAGGAAATGACAACGGAGGGGTAGTTTGGTACTGTTACAATGGAGGGGTAGTTTGATACTACCTAAATATATAAAAAGTAGTTACTTACCTCAATGTAACTCTGAGTTTTTCATCTGGTGTTAGAAGACGCTGGTTTCTGTTGCATGACCCTTTCTGAATATAGTCTTTTATTAAATCTAATAAGAAATCAAACTGTTCCACAGAGGCACGGACAAATTCTGTTGTTGTCTTTACGAACACCAATAAGTTGGCCAAAGAAACCCTCCTCGTTTCTCCTCTGGAAAATGAGATGTATTGTTCTTCGTTTTGAGACAAGAATCTGCCTCATAAAATAATCATCTTCCATTTCCGATTCATGTGACACCCATTTCGCTTTTCGCTTCACTGCCAAAAACATCCTTTTTCGAACGTCCTTGTTGCCACCGAAGGATTCGGAATGCCATCTACAGTACTCCTGGACATTCGCCTCTTCACCCCGGTTCAAATGACACCCATATTGCCCATTTTTCACTTGACTTTCGTGAATGTCCTTTTTGCCACCGAAGGAGTTGAAATGCCATCTACACTACTCCTTGACATTCGTATTTTCACCCCGATTCATATGACACCCAAATTGCCCATATTTCGCTTTACCAGCAAAAACATCCTTTTTCGCATATCCTTGTCGCCACCAAGGGACTCTAAGTGCCATTTATAGTGTTCCCAGACATTCGCCTCTTCACCCCGGTTCATATGACACGCCTCTTCACCAAAATTCATATGACACCCATATTGCCCAGTTTTTACTTGACTTCCAAGAATATCCTTTTCGCTCCGAAGGAATCGAAATGCCATCTGCACTACTCCTGTATATTCTGGTGTTCACCCCGGTTCATATGACACCCATATTGCCCATATTTCAATTGACTTTCATGAATGTCCTTTTCGCCACCAAAGGGCTCGAAATGCCATCCGCACTACTCCTGGATATTCGGGTGTCCACCCCGATTCATATGACACCCATATTAACCGTATTTCGCTTCACTGCCAAAAGTATCCTTTTTCGAATATGCTTGTCGGCACCGAAGGATCCGGAATGCCATCTACAGTACTCCTGGACATTCGCCTTTTCACCCCGGTTCGCATGACACCCACATTGGCCATTTTTCACTTGACTTTCGTGAATGTCCTTTTCACCACCAAAGGACTCGAAATGCCATCTACACTACTCCTGGACACTCGCCTCTTCATCCCGGTTCATATGAGACCCATATTCCCCATATTTCGCTTCACTGCCAAAAATATCCTTTTTCGAATGTCCTTGCTGCCACCGAAGGACTCTACATCTACAGTACATTCGTCTCTTTCCATCCATTCTCCTCACGTACATATAAAAATCCTTGATTGCATAGACAACCTGCCCAACATACTATTGTAGTACTATTTTCATACAAAACCCCGACATTGAATAATGAATCAATTGCTCTCGAGTCGCAGTCGCAAAACGCCCAGTCGCTGTCTAGCAAAACACAGCTGGGCAGGTTGTCTATGCAATCAAGGATTTTTTTATGTACGTGAGCAGAATGGATGGAAAGAGACGAATGTACTGTAGATGTAGAGTCCTTCGGTGGCAGCAAGGACATTCGAAAAAGGATATTTTTGACAGTGAAGCGAAATATGGAGAATATGGGTCTCATTTGAACCGGGATGAAGAGGCGAGTGTCCGGGAGGACTGTAGATGGCACTCCGGATCCTTCGGTGGCGACAAGGACATTCGAAAAAGGATATTTTTGCTGGTAAAGCAAAATATGGGCAATATGGGTGTCGTATGAATCTGGGTGAAAAGACGAATGTCCAGGAGTAGTGTAGATGGCATTTCAAATCTTTCGGTGGCGAAAAGGGCATTCTCGAAAGTCAAGTGAAAAATGGGCAATATGGGTGTCATATGAACCGGGGTGAAGAGGCGAATGTCCGGGAGTACTGTAGACGGCACTCCGGATCCTTCGGTGGCGACAAGGACATTCGAAGAAAGATGTTTTTGGTAGTGAAGCGAAATACGGTCAATATGGGTGTCATGTAAATCGGGGTGAACAACCGAATATACAGGAGTAGTGCAGATGGCATTTCGAGTCCTTCGGAGTGAAAAGGACATTCTTGGAAGTCAAGTGAAAAATGGCCAATATGGGTGTTATATGAACCGGGGTGAAGAGGCGAATGTCCGGGAGTACTGTAGATGGCACTCCGGATCCTTCGGTGGCGACAAGGACATTCGAAAAAGGATATTTTTGCTGGTAAAGCAAAATATGGGCAATATGGGTGTCGTATGAATCTGGGTGAAAAGACGAATGTCCAGGAGTAGTGTAGATGGCATTTCAAATCTTTCGGTGGCGAAAAGGGCATTCTCGAAAGTCAAGTGAAAAATGGGCAATATGGGTGTCATATGAACCGGGGTGAAGAGGCGAATGTCCGGGAGTACTGTAGACGGCACTCCGGATCCTTCGGTGGCGACAAGGACATTCGAAGAAAGATGTTTTTGGTAGTGAAGCGAAATACGGTCAATATGGGTGTCATGTAAATCGGGGTGAACAACCGAATATACAGGAGTAGTGCAGATGGCATTTCGAGTCCTTCGGAGCGAAAAGAACATTCTTGGAAGTCAAGTGAAAAATGGGCAATATGGGTGTCATATGAACCGGGGTGAAGAGGCGAATGCCTAGGAGTACTATGGATGGCATTGCGAGTCCTTCGGTGCCGATAAGGATATTCGCAAAAGGATACTTTTGGCAGTGAAGCGAAATACGGTCAAGATGGGTGTCATATGAATCAGGGTGGACACCCGAATATCCAAGAGTAGTGCAGATGGCATTTCGAGTCCTTCGGAGAGAAAAGGACATTCACGAAATTCGGGTGAAAAATGGGTAATATGGGTGTCATATGAACCGGGATGAGGAGGCGAATATCCGGGAACACTATAAATAGCACTTAGAGTTTTTTGGTGGCGACGAGGACATTCGAAAAAGGATATTTTTGCTGGTAAAGCGAAATATGGGCAATATGGGTGTCATATGAATTGGGGTGAAATGGCGAATGTCCGGGAGTAGCGTAGATGGCATTTCAAGTTTTTCGGTGGCGAAAAGGACATTCACGAAAGTCAAGTGAAAAATGGGCAATATGGGTGTGAACCGGGGTGAAGAGGCGAATGTCCAGGAGTACTGAAGATGGCATTCCGAATCCTTCGGTGGTAACAAGGACGCTCGAAAAAGGATGTTTTTGGCAGTGAAGCGAAAAGCGAAATGGGTGTCACATGAATCGGAAATGGAAGATGATTATTTTATGAGGCAGATTCTTGTCTCAAAACGAAGAACAATACATCTCATTTTCCAGAGGAGAAACGAGGAGGGTTTCTTTGGCCAACTTATTGGTGTTCGTAAAGACAACAACAGAATTTGTCCGTGCCTCTGTGGAACAGTTTGATTTCTTATTAGAGTTAATAAAAGACTATATTCAGAAAGGGTCATGCAACAGAAACCAGCGTCTTATAACACCAGATGAAAAGCTCAGAGTTACATTGAGGTAAGTAACTACTTTTTTTATATTTAAGCAGTATTAAACTACCCCTCCATTGTAACAGTACCAAACTACCCCTCCGTTGTCATTTCCTTGAATAAATGATACACCCAAATTCTTCTTTCGCTTAAAAACTTTTTATAAAAGTTTTGGTAAACATTATTAAATTAAGAACTTACCTAGTATTTTATTCCTCCTCCAACTGTGTCTTCTTCAATGGGTGATGAATAAAGTTTATTAAAACACCTTTAATTCATTTTTAAATTTTACTTGCCACGTTGGTGAATTTCATTGGCATACAAATCACATCGATGTGAAGGAAATTTCGACTCCGCAGAGAATAAATCGCGTCGGTGTGAACATAATTGTAAACTGGAAGCGAATAATCCACCGCGAATTATTCACCGCGATATATTCGCACCGTATTCGCATTGCTTTGAAACAGGGAAAACATGGTGATCGGAAGACTCCGAGATCAAACGTTCATGTTTAGCAATGTGACTTGGAACTCAAATTGAAAGAAAACGACGAGAGTTGCTAAAACAATTATTTATTCTAAAGGTCGACTTACACGGCAAGCATTTTGGTCGCGAGCTTGCATCGAACTACGTCAAAGTCAACAGAAAAACAATAGAATAAAAACTTGCTCCTTTCCACTGTTCTATTGATTTTGACGTGGTTCGATGCTTGCTCGCAATCACAATGCTTGTCCTGTATGTCCATCTTAAGAATCAGTGGACAACAACAAACAAGACAATCAGGAAATACCGAAAACAAACGTTCACGTTGCCAATTTCCAGGTATAGATTTGATATGGTTATCGCTACCAAATCAATTACTATACACAAAACGCAGGAATCACCCGGTATTCCTTCGGTTAAGGATAACACAAAAATACCTGGTTTTTGGTAAGTACATTATATCATTCAGTTTGCTTGTGTTTGTGGTCGCACAAATATGTAATCGTTTTTTGTTAGTCGTTTCGGTAGCGATTTCTTGCAGGGATATCGTCGCATAATTTAGCTTGCCTTCCAGTAAGAGTTACCAGAAAGCTGCAAGTTGGCGTACGAGGCAGATGTCAATCGACGAATTGATACGCAGGCGGAAATGGCAGTGGATAGGTCACACATTGCGGAAGAGTGATAAATGCATTGCCTTGCATGTCATGAAATGGAACCCCATTTCCAACCAAGGCCGGCCAAGAGGGGGTCCTAGAATCACAGGCGACGATCTGTGGCAAAGGAGTGCAGCGCGGGTAAGTCTGTTGGGGAGTTGCGCCCTATTGCCCAGAACAAAGTACGATGGCGCGCAGGAGTAGTTGACGCGCTATGCCCCACTAGGGGTTAAGGCAAAGTAGTAGTATCTGACCCGTACACCGCCTTAGCTCTTTCTTCAATATTGTTTCGGACCAGAATATTTTTAGAATTCGGGGAAGACATGAGTTGACGAAAATTTGCAGCTTTCTGGTAACTCCTACGGAAACTTTCCATGTACTGCACCCATACAAAAGTACAGACAGTACCAGGGAGCGAAAAAATATTAGCTTGATGTTGATGCTGAGACAACTACTCTGCCAGATTTTCGACAGCATGCCGTATGTGTACTTAGCCTGGTTGATAGGACGAGCGATGTCCTGGTCCGTACCACCATTTTCGAGGAAATGCTGCGCAAGTAGACGAAGGACTCAAAATGCCATCTACACTACTCCTGGACACTCGCCTCTTCACCCCGATTCATATGACACTCATATTGCCCATTTTTCACTTTGCTTTCGTGAATGTCCTTTTCACCACCGAAGGAGTTGAAATACCATCTACACAACTCCTGGACATTCATCTTTTCACACCGATTCATACGTCACCCATACTGCCCATATTTCGCCTCACTAGCAAAAAATCCTTTTTCGAATGTCCTTGTCGCCACCGAAGGACTCTAAGTGCCATTTATAATGCCCCCGGACATTCGCCTCTTCACCCCGGCTCATATGACACCCATATTGCCCATTTTTCACTCAACTTTCGTGAATGTCCTTTTCGCTCCTAAGGACTCGAAATGCCATCTGCACTACTTCTGGATATTCAGGTGTCCACCCCGATTCATATGACACCCATATTGACCGTATTTCGCTTCACTGCCAAAAATATCCTTTTTGGAATGTCTTTGTTGCCACCGAAGAACTCGAAATGCCATCCATAGCACTCCTAGGCATTCGCCTCTTCACCCCGGTTTATATGATACCCATATTGCCCATATTTCAATTGACTTTCGCGAATGTCCTTTTCGCCACCGAATCACTCGAAATGCCATCCATAGTACTCCTAGGCATTCGTCTCTTCACCCCGGTTCATATGACACCCATATTGCCCATTTTTCACTTGACTTCCAAGAATGTCTTTTTCACTCCAAAGGACTCGAAATGCCATCTGCACTACTCCTGGATATTCGGGTGTTCACCCCGGTTCATTTGACATCCATATTGCCCATTTTTCACATGACTTTCGTGAATGTCCTTTTCGCCACCGAAGGAGTTGAAATACCATCTACACCGCTCCTGCACATTCGCCTTTTCACCCCGATTCATATGAAACCCATATTCCCCATATTTCGCTTCCTTTTTCGAATGTCCTTGCTGCCACCGAAGGACTCTACATCTACAGTACATTCGTCTCTTTCCATCCATTCTTCTCACATACATATAAAAATCCTGGATTGCATAGACAACCTGCCCAACATACTATTTTCATACAAAACCCCGACATTGAATAATGAATCGATTGCTCTCGAGTCGCAATCACAAATCGCCCAGTCGCTGTTTAGCAAAACACAGCGAAATTAAAAATTGATCGCGACGACCAAGATAAGTATGGCCCGGTACGCGACGGCAATTAATTCAGAAAAGAGTTAATAGCGGACAATCGTAATTGGCGACCGGTCACAGTGACGGCTGAATCTCAATTAATTTCAAGGAACGTGCTGAAAAAAAATACCAAATTGACAACAGTAGTACGTCCGTTGCCGCTCCTGCCGTCCATCACCACAGCGGCCCCAAACTGCGAGCAGGACGCTTCCACGTCGTCGAGAACTGATTCCCTTGAAACCTTCGCGGACAGTTTGGCCCTAACGAATCTCGACGTTTCCACACGTTCCAGATCGTTCCTCGAGTTTCCAACCTTCTCGAATCCATCATACACGTTTCTGATCTGGGCGCCCACCTGCATCCGTTTAAACTTCATGTAGTCTCAAGGAAGCTTCTCGCCATTAAGCTTCCAGACTCCCGCAGACTGCTCCTCCAATTGTGGCTTCAAGCTGTCCTTCTGCGGTTGCAACTGTTGTCACTTTCCGCGGTGACTCCTCCAACCTCACCAACTGCTCATTCAACTTGTCCGATTGTTCGGCCATCTTCGTTGTCGGTTCATTCAACGGTGTTGTCGACTCCTCGAAATTCGCTGACCGCTCGTTCATCTGTGTTGCCATTTCACTCCGCAACTTCTCCGCCCTCGGTGACTGTTCGCTTTCGGTCCGGCTTTTCACTCCCGCAGTGGCCTCGAATTGTGTCTGTGATTCGATCTTGACGACTCCTGACGTTCCGACGCGCTCCCCTCGGCAACCGTATTGAACCCGCCATCCATTTTGGCGTCCTACTGCATGAGGGCTTGTCCGAACTTCTTGGAGGTTTCTCGTTGCCTCCCGTCGATCATCCTGTGGAAATGGTCGGATTACTCATCAAATCGCTTGGACATCGACAGTAGCAGCCGCATGACAGGGCTCCAGTCTAGTATCGGATTCGCTCCCGACCCGTTGAGATTTTTCGTCAACTTGTCCTTATCCGGAAATTCGACCGTGTGCGGCTCCTGTCCGCCGGCTCTTATCACTTCCTCAAAACACACAATTGCGCAACTTTCCGGCGCTTCACTTTAAAGTTTCTTGAAACTTCTCGTGCTTATTTACACCACTGTAAACATCCCGCACGACTTTCACGAAATACACAATAGCGCAAGTTCTATCCTCTCAGAACTTCCGGTGCTTCACTTTAAAGTTTCTCGAAACTTTCCGTCACTTCCGTAAATATACCGCACGACTTTCACTTTTCAAACTAACGTTCACTACACGCATGCGAATATCCCACTTCTGACACCAATTGTCCTCTGATGAGCGAAACCAGGCTCGTTGGATATTCTTGTGCTGAATAATGGAAACACTTTGATTGAAAAACACACACTTTATTTATTAAACGAACTAAACACGCGTAACTAACAATTAACGTCAAACTAGCTCAAACTATTTGTTAACGGCAGATAACAATAACGACTATCATTCTTTCCGCTTCATAACGATCCGACTTCCACTGAGTGTCGAGTATTACTTCTTACTTCCTCTCGTTCTTGGTGACATCTGCCTTTATATATTTAGCTGCTAATCCATGCATTCGTCAATTAGCGAAGACTCTAGACGTTTCGAGATGTTCCAGTCTCGGGTTTCCACTACTCAACGAAGGTTTGAGAATTCGCTAGTGCCCATTCAACTGAGACTTGTTATCGATCATTCGAGATCATGACGGAACTTAGTCCAGTGTGTGTCGTAAGAGAGACGTACTTCGTACATACAACAATATGTTCCACATATTTTATACCCCGAGCCATTTCGCCGATGAAAAGTGCTGCTGTCAATTTGGAACATTCCTGTTTCGTGAATATTAGGAGAATTCTCTCTATTGCATTTAGAGAGAATTTTCAAATCTCTAATTTCCGGCATTTCCGCTTTAGGTAGTCCATTTCCGCTGTAGGTGGTAAGAACCTAGAACCCACTCGGGGAGATTTTTAGGTCCTAAAACGGTAATTTCTTGAGTTTTGTGAAATTTCTCTCTAATTGAATAGAGAGAATTCTCCTAAATTTTGCGAAACAGGAATGTTCCTTTCTGACATATTTTATTTCACCGGTACACAGATCGGGTAAAAAAATGACATGTTCCATACACTTTGTTACACGAACCGTTTCGCCGATGAAAAGTACTGCTGTAGTTTTTTTCATTTCACGCGATCTGAATACCAGCCTTAGGCTGCGCGCAAGTTGGCACACGTTCGTGTGTCGCGTTCACGTGTCTTATGTCAAACGGTGTGAGTCTATGGTTTTCAACCAAAGACACGAATCTGTCAATTTGGCAAATGCTCGGCTGTTGTCGTATCACCAAATTGGATTCATTATTGTGCGTTAACGCCAATAATTTAGTATGAAATATGTGCTTATGCACATCCTACTACTCTCCAGTCGTTTGTTTCGCCACTCAATCCTTACCTAATTATCTGTTTTAAAGCACAATAATGAACTCAGTTTGGTGATACGACAATAGCCGAGCATTTGTCAATTTGACAGATTCGCATCTTTGGTTGCAAACCATAGACCCAAACCGTTTGACAGCAAACACTTCCTTCTATCTCTCTTTCTGTGGCCGTTAGTGAAAAGAACTTGTGGTATTCCCTTGTAAAATCGTTTGTCGGTTCCTAGAAAAGAGTATTTGTGTGATAAATTAGCATCCAAAGTTTTGCTTACGAGCTGTCAAACGAGGTCCCGTTTGTAGAGCTTCTCAGTGTATATATGTGTATGTATGTGCATGGTTAGGATCTATGCTGTGGAGACTTTAAATTTTTTTAATTTTTTTTTATGGATTATAGTCTGCGCAAAGAACGCGGCTTCTGCTGTCAAATAAAGTTGACCCAATGTATTTCAGATGGCGATTAGTCTTCGCGAACAACACGTCGCTCACGAAGACGAGTTCAACTTTGTCGGAACCAACGAGCCGCGAAGTGTCAATTCACATATGCATGTGTCTTAAAACTGTGGGCGATCATTTGTATTGTAGGCCAGTCAATTATTTTTATATTGATAAAATGATAGCTTATTCTGATGTATAAGCTTGCCAGAATTAAGTATGCAATTAATTATCTGTTTTTGGGCCTCTTCTACTTATAGGCCAGTAAAATTAAGCCAATTTTGGGGCTTTTTAATAATAATGTGGGAAAGATCTGGAAATAATTCTAATCCCTTCTATAGATACTGAATACATGGGAACTGAGTTTGCACGGTCGTAGAAGGTGGCCTTAACTTTTGGAGGGCGAAAATTCGAGAAATTTGAGCCCTTTTTTTTAATATTATTATTATAACTCCTAACCGGTGCCTTGGGTCGAAAAAAACTTGCAGGAGTAAATTAAAGACCGTTGAATTCTGCGTTCAATGCACTGCTTAAAGTTGAAATTCGGTTCAGTAGCGTAGTCAAAATCAACAGTCAAAAATGACGATTTAATGATTTATACTGAAAATTTTGGTTATTGGTATGTTTAAAACTGATCAAAACGCTGTTGCACGCAGAGCGAGCGAAGCGAGCATTCATGTTTGTGCGATACTGAGGGTTGCGATCCCTAAAGCGCGGAGCGAGCGGAGCCCACGCAAGAGGATTTGAAAATATTTAAATTTTCCATGTCTCCAATATTCCAAACATTCAGTGTAAATTATGAAAAAAAAAAATAAAAAATAAAAAAAAAAATTAAAACTTAAAACAATTTTTTTTTTAATTCTTGACTTTTAGAGTAACGCGAGTGAAAATTGACAAAAATCCGAGTGAGAAATGATTTCCCCAGCCGGGGCCCTGGAAACTAAAAGGTTGCCCAATTCACATTACGTCGCATGCTATATACTACTGTATGGTAGAAAATGTTGAAAATGAAACAACTGACGATACTAATACTGAAGATAGTGACAGTAACTTTTTAATACCATCAACATTGTCAAGTACTGATGCAATTCAACTGCCAACAACCAGGTGTGAAATACTTTTAAATAATAGCATTGCAGAATGGGCAGTGCAAAACAAAATGCCTCACAGACATTTAACGGACTTACTTAAAACTCTAACCAAGTGCGGTATCCAAAATCACAATCGGCGCGAACTCTTCTGAAAACACCAAGATCAAAGTTGGTGTTGACAAAAAATGCGTCCAGGAGAATATTATCACTACGGCATCCAAAATTTCTTTTTATCGGAAAATGTCCATGTTAACGAAGGGGTAATCGAAATTGATAACGGAATAGATGGAGTTAGCCTATTTAATAGTTCTAAAAGAGAATTATGGCCCACTATTGTATCGGTTACCAAAACGAAAGGTTCGTGTTTATTTTTAATAGGATGTTACAGCGGGAAATTAAAACCTTCTAATGTTAACGAATATTTAACTCAATAAGTTAATGAAATAAGAGAACTTCAGACGAATGGCATCAAAAAGCATGCTCACAGCAATAATGAAAAATAAAACTAAAAGATGTCGAAATAATATATTTAAAATAAATGAAAATATTGCATAGATTTCTGCAATGATACCCCATGAGTTTTCCCGAAATGGAAGAACACTTGATAATTTATCCTTATGGAAAGCGACAGAGCTTCGAATGTTTTTATTATATACTGATATTGCTGTTTTGAAAGACGCTGTCCATAATTACATATATAGTAAGTTAATGATAATACCACAGTTTGATCAGAATATTTTGCTTTATTGGCTAAATTAAGTGACCTGTTTGTCCGGTAGTTGAATTAAGAAGAAGGTAGTTATCCATATCTAGACTACTTTACACCTCTGCTGCGTCGGTGGAATGTACAAAGAGAGTTGTTTCTCTCAGCGTATGTCAGGGATGAGACAATATCGTTTGAAGGCGCCGCATCGTGCTAACTGTTCCCCTTTTAATTGTGCGTCCTCGAATCAAAAAATCAAAATTCGTATGTAGTCGTTTCCCAGTCCCCGGTTCGACAAATGCGGAAGGTAGGTATGACTACAGGATCATCTTCAGGAAAGACATTCGGGACTATGTCGTTTTTCCATATCATTTTCGTTTACCAGTCTCCGGTTTGACGTATGCGAAAGGTGGTGTGAGCTCATGATAATTTTCAGGTTGGTGCTGAACCCAAGGTCTGGGCGTTCGTCACTTCCACTGAAACGAGTAGCTGTTGACAGTTCCTCCGGTGAACGTATTCACTCTGATAAATTTTGATGACAGTTAACTATTCGACTGGAGGCATATGATGGCAGCTAATACTTTTAGGTGTTGGTTTCTAGATACAGATAATGTCTGGTCTCTCGGACTTATGAATAATTTAGCGAATAATTGTTTTGCTTCCACTTTTTCGAGACTTAAATGTAACATTACAATAACATTTTTTTTTAAATATTGAAATGGTGATTGAGATGAGATTTCATTTATAATATTTTTAGTTTATATTTTATAAAAATTTTAATTTAATTCATATTTTATTTTTGATTATAGTATTATTGACGAACTATTACTTATATTTACATACTTACATTAAGAATTCTAATATTTTTTCCTAAATTATCAGATAGAATATAATTTTCTCTAAACTTTCGTTTTTAAATTAGTTTCATTGAAAATTTATAAAATAAAATTGTTGGACAATAGATATTTACAAATTTTTATTTTGCATTAGGTATTCAATTCAATGCTTTTTTCAAGTGAACTATCTCATTTTCTAAAACTTATATTATAATCTTTTTTTACATCATTATTTTTTACATTTGACTAATATGAAATTATTATACAGTTTTTCGTTACCATGATAAAAAAGAAAAATAATGAATGCTTTTATTAATTGAAGTTGTGAGATGCTTGATCGAACTTTAATTAATTTTTTTTTTGTAATTCATGGATTAGGGGAGAGTAAAAGGATTATTGGTAGGGACACGTTTCATTATAAGGACTGGGGTTTTAGAAAGGAATTGTGGATATTGGCTCATTTGGGATAGATGAACCGATTCAGGATATTAGTATCTGCTCCTATTAAGCCAAATCTGAATTGCTTAACATTTAATTATTTTCGTATATCGTATATCGCTTTTATGAACAAATTTTTCTGTTTCTGTTATTACAAAAGTTGGATGGTTTTGCTTGACAATTTCTTGTCTATATCGAGGAGTAAGCTTTGAACCTACCCGTTTATTATGTATTTTTAACAAATATTGTTTGGCCAATTTCGAAGCCAATAATAGGTTCCCTATTTTTATTGTGATAAGCTAAATCCCTTTGTTGTTTGGCTTTCAGAATTTGAACATTATCCCTTCTGGACTTTTCTAATTGTTCAGGATTCGTATATATATATACGAATTCTTCCATAGAATACATACTTTACCTCGATTGGTTTTCTTTTGGTTACACTATGAACACTGCAGTTATATTCATATACCGATTGCTCAAGAAGTTCGTTGAAGTTTCGATAAACACCTTTTGTCTTCAAACACCTCATAAGCTCTGTCAAGGTGGAATGAAACCTTTCCACTTGACCGTTCACTTCACTTTTATATGCAGGTGTACGATACACGCTAATATTTAGTTGGTCTTGCATTAATAACATAATCGTCGCAGAATTTAGAGATTTTTCTCCGTCAAGAACGATGGCCTGTGGAACTCCGAAGAAGAAGAGTTATCTCTCGTAATGGACCTCTGACGTCTGCGATGGCTTTTGGCTTTAATACCCTTGCTTGTGCAAATTTAGAGAATTTGTCTATAGCTGTTAATACTAAGGATTTTAGAGTAGAGCATATATCATTATGCAAAATTTGACCGGAATTGGGGAATCGGTGTTGGTTTTAGAATAGGATTGGCGGGATGGCGCTCGTATTTGTTTTCTTACAAACTACGTACTGTTTTATCAGCTTTTTAATTTTTGAGCTCATTTTAGGAAAAGGATAGTGTTCAATGATTTGCACCACATTTTTCTTATCATTTCGATGTGCTCTATTATGGACGCTCAGGATTAACTCTTCCTGTTCCGACTCAGTCCTTATATCTATAACTTCATGTTGAGTAAACCTTATTTTATAACTTAGAAATTGAACTGGGTGTATTTGCTGAATTACTCCCATAATCTGTTCGCTTGTTCTAATTCCATTAATGAGGCTAGGGTTTAAATATCTCTTAAAAATATCAATAAGCTTTTCACTAGAGTATTCAGATTCGGTAAAAGTGTGTTCATAATAGTTGGAAAAGGGTTTTTCAAATTTATAATTTGTTTGACTGCCTAAATTAAAGACAAGCCGAACTCTAAATGCATTAAGTGGAGTTTCTACGCAAGGCATTAAATTATGCGAAGAACTTTCATCGCTATGGGCTGTCGTAGACATTGGATTGACATTGTTTACTTCATTATTGCCCTTGGGAATTCTAGAAAGCGCATCTGCTACGACATTTCCTTTACCAGGCTAATAAATGAGTTCATGATTGTACTCCTCCAAGATAGCTTTCCATCGTTTCATCTTAGAGTTTGTATATTTATTACTTAAAGCATAAGTCAATGGTTGATGGTCAGTAATTGTCTTAACTTTTTCGAACCATACAAATAGCTACGCAATGAATTCAACGCCCAAATGATCGCTAGCATATCTTTTTCATTTGTAGCATAAATCAAATGAACAATTTTGTTCATGGAAAAAGTACTTTATTCATGCAACTTACGACTACGATTACAAAACAAAACATTAAGCCACTACTCGGTGTTCGTTCGACTATTTATACTTATATCTAGGACGATAAGAACATACTATCTAATTATTATCCTATAGTGTAATGACCATGTCGCATCTTGCTATCATGGTGTTAAGGATGAAACTCTTATCTTGTTTACAAGTTCTTAGAATCTATTGGTTTGTAGAATAAATGTGTTTCTTCCTTATCGGGTGAGTCACTGATATCGGGTGAGTCACTGATATTATGGGGGCTAATAGGTTTACATATAACTCCTCCCCTCTTAGATTGATCAATGTCCTCATGATCATTATTTACAATTACTTTGATTTTTTGTTGACTGTATTTAAAATAGAGGATCAGTATTGTAACAATGATAATTATTAAGATAATTGATCCTAGTGATATATTTAAATATAAATGTTTCTCATATGCAAATTTGATTTCTTTTATTTCCTTAAGATTTTTTATATGTTTAAGATGCATTTCATTTTCTGGGTAAACTATTTCCAAATCTTTTATATTATTGTATAATGGTATTGGGATAATTTGTTGTAATTTCTCATTAGTATTTTTATAGATTATATTAGATATTTCTATGTAGAAATTATTAAAATTTATAATGTAATGGCCATTTAAAATATATTTATGTTCATTACAGTTTTGTTTTATGAACAAATTGTTTGCGTTTTTAATTAGTAATTGACCTTTTTCCAATTCTTCTATAGTGAATTCTTTGTTAAAAATTTTATTACACTTTATTTCGGAATTTTCTGTAATACTAGTTAGACATTCATGGTGTATTTTATATTTTCTTAGTACATTTGTTTCGAAGGGAAACATTTTATTATCAATCTTTATGAATTGATTAGTGTTTTATGCAAAATCGAATCAAATTTAAATTCCGATACCACGGACTCGAACCTGGCAATTATTAATTTAAACCAATTCAATGTTATAAAAAATGTATTTAAATTTTCCAATTCAATCTATAAGGCGTATTTCAAATTATTCAATTTATGATGTTGACTGTTCGATAATTTCTAAGCGAATGAATCCACGTACAAAATTTTCCATATATTCTATCACACCGAATATATTCTTTGTTCCCGAATACATAATAATTGACAGTTAAATGCGGTTTTGGCGGAATGTTAATATATAACGATAATAAGCCATCTGGTAACAAATTTTGGAACCGACGATGAATTACATTTCACAATAGTCTCCTAATTTTAGGTTATGGTTGTGTTGACATTTAGTTTGTTTACATTCTTCATTCATTCATTCTTTACATTACGAGTAGTGTAGCTGCAGGTCAACATTACAATCAGATAAATATTAATGTAATATTCTTTAGAGTATGATTCTTTGTGCTTCTTTTCATCTGTTTCAGCGCGTCGAGTCCATCCTTCTCGGCGGAGATAGTAATGACGAGTCCTCAATGAAAATGATGGATAAGGATGCGGAAATTCTCGTGGTTGCAGTGGTTCCAGTTCCGACGGATATTTGCTGTTTTGGATGTATCTGCATGCAGTCCTCTGCGTGATGATTAACTATGAACTGGAACGAAGCTAGTTAGTGTCAGGTAAATATTTATGTTATTGATACTTTGTAATGTTTATTTTCAGGTCTTCGATGGGTCCTGAACAATTAGTTTCTATCATAATTTCATAGTTTACATCGTTTGGTGTGCCGTATGCTTCGTACACTTGAAATATTTCTTTTGTATATATAGAGGTATGGCATCTGCAAATACAATTTGATTATGTTTTGCTAAGATGCTTATTTTAATATCTTGTAACTTCTCTAAGTGTCACCATACACTGTCGAACTCGAACTCGAGCTCGAACATGGCCTGTACAAGTTGAACCAAAGTCTCATTGAATTTTAATGTTTGTGTCGCCGTGGTGGTATACGTGTTTCAAATATTTCGTAGATGCACTGAGTTTTTCAAAGACAAGAAGATCTTGTTGAAAAGGGATTTCAGGTAGTGTGGAATTTGAGGGTATATAGTAGTTGTGGGTGGTGTATGAGATAAGAGTGTGTGGTTTATGATGCAAGGTTGTGCATATGATTTATGTATATTGATGCGTATACATTTTTGTTTCTGAGAATAATAGGCGGCAAATGATGTATCATTATCAGATTTAATAGTCGTATATTAAATAGAACTAGCGAAAGGCGCATATGAAAACAATGATTAAAAATGTACAGTGTGTTCGAAGCTCGAAGGAGTTTTGTGCAACGATAGAGGGTAAGTGCATCGCATCGAAATATTATAATGTATGACATGATATACATTATCATTAAAGAATGTACGTGGTATGGGATTTCTGGCATTACATGATGTGTGGAAATTTATTTGATTTTTATATACATAGTAAAAGTGCATAAGTGTTAAGACAGAGAATATATTCTTTATTGATTGGTGCAAATGATACAATTATCTATTATCAAAGTCGTAATATGTTTGTCAACAATTTAGTACCAGAATTATAATTTTTTTCACTATATAGTTATTGGGTGTTTATATTGTTATTAAATTTCACGCAATTATCCTTTATGAGATATTAAAAATTACGGATTGACATGCATTTCAATGTCACCATTTACTTATTCAATTACCTGCAACAAAGTTTGCATCCTTACCTGTTGAGCATTCAGATGTTACAAATTACAGGCATGATTCTTAAATTACCAGACTCCTAAAATATTTAATTACCCATTTTATGGACCACAACGAAGGGTAGAAATCAGTTAATGTTTACACTGAGACGCAATTCAATTCGTAAGCATTCAACATTGGTTTTAAAAGATCATTAGTTTGCAAATTGTGTTTATTATGGACCGCGTTAAACATTCCACATTATGAATGTACATGAATGACAGGTAATGCGTGAACAGTTGATTTCGAATGAGGTATTGAAAATACTCTTGGATTTGGCGGGTTGAAACGAACACGATCCTTATAGTAGCCACACACGATCGAGCTCAGCCACGACCAAACCATCATCGAAATCGTGTGTGGCCACCATTAGTAATACAAAACCATTAAGGGTCATAAATTCTTCAACATTGCAACGTTTGTCACGATATCTGCGTGTAAATTTAGTGTAACAAAAAATATCCCTTCTTGAATAAGTACATTATCTGTTTTGAAGAAAACACAGATCAAACTACCAAATTTCATTGAATGGTCAATTGGATGCTCTACATGTAAGGACGCAAAATCTTATTCCAGGTAAATGATCCAACACCATACTCCAATTCACCATACATCACACGTATATCTCGTAAATAAAGCCACAAGTCATATGCTACATACGAGTATTTTAATGATAATGTGCATATATCACACGCCATACTTTAAAATATTTGCTTGCAGATGCACTACCCTCTCAGTTATCTCAACCTTATTATTTTAAGATACGAGTATTTCACACGTTTCCTAATTATTAAAAAACATTGCAATCAAATTTCTTCTATTCTATTGTATATTTGTTTTCGTATACCAATATTATGCCATCATGCATAATTCTCCTCCTACTATTATCAAAATCTTTTCCCCCTACCACATAAAAAAAATATATCGAACAGCATTCATCATATTATATCCATACGAATTCCATGAATTTTGCATCTCCGTCAATTTCAACTCAATTGTCTGAAATTACCTTCTTTCTAAAAGCCACAACGAAAAGGAACCATTTCATAATTTTCCGATTACATTTGATGCAATGCAATCGTCGCAAGAAACCTGTATTCAACACCATCTGATCTACCACATTGTCTTGCCTTTGAAAGAAAATCCCTGGATCACTACTCTTCAAGCGATGTGTTAAAATTTCCTCCGAATGACCCAAATTGCTTCACACATATCTGAAAAAAATTGCCTGTTGAGACCATGTTCGAGCTCGAGTTCGAGTTCGACAGTGTATGGTGACACTAATGTTATATTATATTTCTGTATTTCATATGCATTCAACATGAATCTTGTCATATGTTGGTTTTTCGCATTTGCTATATTGTCTTGAACTTGTTCGATTATTATTTTCCAAGTGATCTAATAGATTGTTGAACTGTATATTTTCAATGAGTACTTTGATATTATCAATATTATGACTTTGGGTATCGATAAAATCATATAGATATTTTGTTTCATTTATGTAGTATTTGGCTTTGAAGAGTTTTTAAATTGTTGTTTATATCCTCGTTTATTTGAATTTGACTATTCATTGTCTCAATCATATTTTTATTATTGGAAGTATTGTAATTGTGTCTAAGTAATTCGATATCTATTCTCTGTCTTCCTCATCTAAGATACCAAAAAGATATTTAAAACCAGTACCTATTGTATTATATTCATTAATCCTCTACTGTATCTAGTGGGATATAAGGTTTGTAATTTAATGGATAAGTTTTCTTTCCTAAGTTGAATTGATTTGTCCTTTGACGTTACCAATTCTAACGATTTTTCTATGTCTCCTAAATTGATCAAGTGCAAAACCTTATAGTATTCTGAAATTAAATTTACTTGTTCTTTTTCCAGTATTATGATTCCATTCCTATTATTAGTTTGATGTACTTGGATCATTCCTGTTATTGGCCGTACAACTGCTAGAATTATTATTATTAGTTCAATGATTGACGTTTCTAATTTTCCTATTCTTTTTCGTAAGTGACTCATTTTTTTCTGGGGGTCCTGTAAAGAATTTTGTAGGTCTTTATACCCTAGTTTTAGATTGTTTTTGCTTATTTCATGGTTTCTATAAGATATTTTGTTTTCTTTGTTATCTATTGGTACATTTTTGTATTTTGGTAAGTCTTTATGGCGAAGCGCTTCGTAATTTTTTATGAACGCTCTTTTATGATTGTACTCTATATTTTTCCTTTTCTTGTTAAAATAGCTAAGCCTTTTTCGTTTTACTTCCAAATTTCTCTGAGAAATTGCCTGTCTTTGCTCTTTATTCATGTTGAACTGAATATTATATGGTTTTTCTTTAAGAGTTGAATGAATCGTGGAATTATATTTTTCTAATGCCTTATACAAATTTATTTTGAATGGGTTTTCTTTCTGAGTTAAACTAAGTATCCTGAAATGTTCCAACATACTACTATGGAATCTTTCGACATCTGCGTTGCCTGTATGTGTATTTGGTTTAGTAAAGTGGATTTGGATATCATTTTCCCTGCAATAATTTTTATACCCTAGACTTATAGTATAGGGTATATTGTTTTTGTCACGACGAAAATATGTAACACCTTAAAGGAGGCTCCGGAGGTATAGCAATGTATATATATAAATGATCAGGGTCACCTCCTGATTCGATTTAGCCATGTCTGTCTGTCTATCTGTCCGTCTGTCTGTCTGTCCGTTCGCACGATAACTTTCGATAGAATGAAGCTAGAGCCTTGAAATTTTGGTCAAATGTTGGTAGTATGCTCTAGTTGGACGGTATTGAAATTGGGCATGATCAGGCCAAGAGAACGTCTACCTCCCCTACATATGTAAAATAATTAAATGTATCTATAACTTCCGATTAAAAAATCATGAAAAGCTCTAGCTTTGGTATATTGCTAGTAAGGGTAATCTTATACTCTCCTTGGAAAATAAAATCGATCAGTTGAAAACTAACGGTAATTTTCTTACAAAGAGCCCCGTACTACCCTACTTTTCAGGTTTTTTGTCTATAACTCTTGAACCAATTGACATAGACATCTGATTTTTGGCACGTAACCCCGAGGGAAGAAGATGCTTAAGGTCCTGTAAGTTGGGGATAATCAGATCAAAGGAACACCTACCTCCCATACAAATTTCAAAAAATTAAATATTCATTTAATTACGATAACTTTCGATAGAATGATACTATCGAGTTCAAAATTTGGTGGAATGTTGCTAGTAAGACCTACTTAGTTGGTATTGAATATGGGCAAGATCCGACCCAAGGAACCCCCTGATAGAATGAAGTCAGTGACTTGAAATTTTGGTCAAATGTTTGAAGTGAGATTGAGTTAGTTGGCATTAAAGATGGGTAACATCTGACCTAAGGAACTCCTACCTCCCCTAGAAATGAAACTTAAAATAAGCGATAAATTACGACAAAATAAAGCTAGCGACTTGAAATTTTGATCAAATGTTTGTAATAGCATCCAGTTAGCTAATATTGAAAATACGTCAAATCCGACCAACAAAACCCTTACTTCCCCTACAAATGAAACTTCAAATAAGCGATAACATTCGATAGAGTGAAGCTAGAGACTTGAAATTTTGTTTAAATGTTTGTAGGGTGATCTAATTGGTTGGTGGCAATGATGAGCAAGATCCGACCCAAGGAACCCCTACCTCCCCTACAAGTGAAACTTCAAATAAGCAATACCTTTCGATAGAATGAAGCTAGCGACTTGAAAAATTCGACAAATATTTGTAGAATGGGTTAGTTAGTTAATTGATTTTGAGAATGGTCAAGATCCTACTGAATGAGTGCCAACCTCCCCTATGAACTGGCCATATAGCAGACCCATTCTTAATGCATATGGTCGTTGCCAATTGGTACTTTTGGTATCTCCACTAGGTCTGTACAAGTCTAGGGTATATACGTTTCGGCCTGGTTTATTTCGGTATTGTTAAACTCATTGTCTGCAATAATTTTGTTTGATGTAAATACGCTAATCTTTCTTGAAGTTTTTCTGTCACTGTAATCATTGTCTTATCTTCCAGTTCAGATATATGAGCATATTTTGACATTTTATCTATACTTGTTAGGAAATAATGATGCTTTATATGGAATGTATCAATATGAATTACCTCGTTAATATCTTTGGGAGTTTCACTAAGTTGATATTTCATCTTAATAGGGTTCCTATCATATTTACATATATTGCATGTTTCGCAATTATTAATAGTTTTTTCTATTTCTTTGAATAAGTTTGGGTGATATACCTCATCTTTTAATTCCTCGTGATTCTCAATTATACCTCTGTGATTCGTTTCTTGATGTTTTTGTTCGATAACTTTATGTAGATTTTCTATATTAAATATATCCTTTAGAAATTTTGTTGTTTTGTAAAATTTTAATCTAGTGTTATGAGAAAATAGTTCTATTAATTTATTTTGGAGTTTGTTGTATTCACAATATTCCAATCGGCTATATATGGCTATTACCCCTTTATATATAGGTATATATCTTCTTAATATGTTAGATAATTCTTCTGGATTATTAAGAATAGTTCTGGAAATAAATATTCTTTTTTTATTGAAATGTATTTCCAACTCAGTATGAGGACTTTCCTGCAATATGACTTGCTTTTTATATTTATTTACACAGGTATCTTTTATGAAAATATGGTCGTTTCGTTCTTCCCTAGAAGTATGAACAGTAGCCATAGTTGCATCCTCGTTTTTTTCAACGTGGTTTATCTCATCGTACTTTATACGACTTAAAAAATCAGCAACTTTATTTTCCTTACCTTGAAGATATTCGATTTCGTAATCAAATTCTTTTAGGTTAATTTTCCAACGAATTAATTTTTGATTTGGTTCTTTTAGATTATTCAACCAAACTAGCGGTTTATGATCGGTTTTTATTTTAAATTTTACTCCATATAAGTATGGTCTGAAATACTTGGTTGCCCATACTATTGCGAGTAATTCTTTTTCGATAGTCGCATAATTAGTTTCGTGACTGTTTAGCGTTCTAGAAGCATATGCTATCGGATGGCTATTTTGAGATAAAACGGATCCGATCGCGAAGTTAGATGCGTCTGTTGTTAACGTAAATTATTTCTTAAAATCAGGGTATTTTAATATCGGGTCTGATATTAGAACGGCTTTAAGTTTTTCGAAACCCTTTATGTATTTTATGTAATTGATATTCAGTTTTTGATCTTTCTTTAAACATTGTGTTAGTGGGATTGCTATTTTTGCATAATTGGGTATAAATTTCCTATAATATCCGGTTATTCCTAGGAAACTTTTAATTTGTTTCTGTGTTTCCGGAATCTTAATACTTTTTATATTTGTTACTTTTTGCGGGTTTGGCTTGATTCCATCTTTAGTTAGAATATGGCCTAAATACTCCGTGTCTTTTTGTAGAAAACTACATTTATCTGGTTGTATTTTCAGATTGTATTCTTTTAATTTATCAAATATTTTTTTAATAGAATCAATATGTTCTTGTAAGGATGTGCTAAATATAAGTATATCGTCGAGGTATACGATACGTATTTTAATTATATAATCCTTAAGGACATGATTAATCATCGTTTGGAAGGTAGCGGGTGCATTTTTCAATCCGAAAGGCATTCTCACGAATTCGTAATGACCCGTATTAGTTGAAAATGCGGTTTTAGCCCTATCTTCGGGTTTGACCAAAATTTGGTGGAATCCCTAGGCTAAATCCAATGTGGAAAAGTAATTTGCTCTACCAAGTTTATCAAGAATAGATTCTATGTTCGGAATTGGCATTTTGTCATCTATCGATTTTTCATTAAGCTTACTATAGTCGATGACTATTCTCCATTTAGCTTTACCACTATTGTCCATTTTCTTTGGAACTATCCATATTGGACTATTGTATGGAGAAGTTGACTCTTGGATAATTTTTTGGTCCAACATTTGGTTTATTGGCAATTTCACTTCTTCTTCATGAACTTGAGGGAAACTATAAATTTTTGAAAATATAGGTTTCTCATCTGTCGTAACTATTTCATGATAAACGTCTTTTACGTTTGTTTAATTTGTTCCTTCCTGATAGAAGAGACTTTTATACTCTTTTAGTACTTTACTTAGGGAATTTTTTTCTTCTAGATTCAGATGACTAAGATTAAATTTGTACTATTCAATTAGATCTACATAATTAACGTATTCGAATGGGCATGAATAGGTAAATGGAATTTGCTTTCCGTTTACTTCGAGACTACTCTTTCCTAAATGAAGTGTTGCATTCATATTTCTTAAAGTATTGTTCCCTATTACTCCTTTGAAAATTTTATTCCCTAGATCAATTACATTCCAATAAATGTTAGCATCTTCATTGAATTCAGAAGGTAAACCTGTCAAAGTTTCGTGGGTTATTACTTGTGATCCAGTTATAGTTTGAACTTTTAGAGATTGACAGAGTTGTAATAAATTATTTACTTCGTGTTTGTCAAGAAGATTAATTGTGCTTCCAGTGTCAATTAATATTGGAAGTTGCTTATTATTAACCGTTAGTATTACTACCAGTAAAATCTCTTCGAGGCGAGTGTTGTAAAATTTACATCCATACCAATTTCTCGGTTTCTAGATACTTGTGTTGAGGAATTTATTTGAGATTTTGTGAAGGAATTTTCACGAGAATTATCATTTGCTTGGTAATTACTACGAGGATTGAAAGGTCTCTTTACTACGGATAGTACTATTATAATTATTTCCCTGATGCCGTTTACTACATGATTTCAATAATCTAACTGCGGATTCTAGGTCTGTCACGTTTTTGGTTTCTAATAGTACAATATTACTTGATTTTCACTTAGACACGATTTAAATTTCTCTAACACAAAGGACTCATTACGTTCGGGACTAAATGCTTGCGGTTTATTTTCATCCAACTAATATTTTCGTTTGATCTTTACTCCATGTTGGATTGGCTAGCTTTCTTATTTTATCTCGGGCTCGTCCTTGAATTTTTGACTTGACGATTTTCATCAGATACATCTTCTGTGGTTCGTCGTTTACCATGCTGATAATGGTATCCCCTTTATCTAGAAAACACTCTAGGTCATACTCCTCGGTTCCAGTGAAACTTGGAATGCTTCTTGCTTCCCGTAAAATATCGTTAAAGTTGATCGACATTTTTGGACACTTTGATTTATATTTTTATATTAGCTTGCTCGAATTTCTCGGCAAGAGGCGAATTCTTTTAAAATTCTGCCTGGGCTATGTGATTCCCTTTATTAAATTTGATTTTAGTTTAATGTTAACTTACTCGAATTTCACGGCAAGAGGCGAATTGCGAATGCAAGAATTTTTTATTAAGTTCCTTATTCGGATACGCCTGTTTCAAATTGACATTTGACAACGAGTTAACTTTCCCGATCAAATGGTTAATTTTAACTTTACGTTGGGCGCATCCTACCGACTGCGCCAATCAAATGAACAATTTTGTTCTTGGAAAAAGTACTTTATTCTTGCAACTTACGACTACGATTACAAAATAAAACATTAAGCCACGACTCGGTGTTCGTTCGACTATTTATACTTATATCTAGGACGATAAGAACATACTATCTAATTCTTATCCTATAGTGTAATGACCATGTCGCATCTTGCTATAATCATGGTGATAAGGATGAATTTACTCTTATCTTGTTTACGAGTTGTTAGGATCTATTGGCTTGTAGAAGAAATGTGTTTCTTCCTTATCGGGTGAGTCACTGATATTATGACGGCTAATGGGTTTACATATAACTCGTACGACTTTTCAGCTTTAGATAACGTTCGCGGAATGAAGGTGATTGGCCTTCCACCTTGTGACAACACTGGGCCTACGGCGAAGTTAGACGCATCTGTAGTCAATTCGAACTCTTTTGTAAAGTCAAGGTGCACTAAAACTACGTCCTGCGGAACATGTGTGGTTTTGATTTTTTCGAAAGCTTCCTAAGCATATACATTTAAGTCAATTTTTTTGTTTTTAGAGGTGGTCTTTGAAGCGCGTCCATCTTCCCCTCTTAGAAGGGATGTCAGGGGTTGTGCCAGCTTAGCGTAACCGCGAATAAACCGGCGGTAATAACCTGACATTCCTAAAAATGTTCTTAACTCCTTTAAAATCGCTGGTATTGGGATTCTGGTAATGGATTCTACTTTTTTGGAAAACTGGCACTTGTCGGGCTGAATTTTCATATTCATTTCTGAATTTTCATATTCATTCGAATGGGCATGAATAGGTAAATGGAATTTGCTTTCCGTTTACTTCGAGACTACTCTTTCCTAAATGAAGTGTTGCATTCATATTTCTTAAAGTATTGTTCCCTATTACTCCTTTGAAAATTTTATTCCCTAGATCAATTACATTCCAATAAATGTTAGCATCTTCATTGAATTCAGAAGGTAAACCTGTCAAAGTTTCGTGGGTTATTACTTGTGATCCAGTTATAGTTTGAACTTTTAGAGATTGACAGAGTTGTAATAAATTATTTACTTCGTGTTTGTCAAGAAGATTAATTGTGCTTCCAGTGTCAATTAATATTGGAAGTTGCTTATTATTAACCGTTAGTATTACTACCAGTAAAATCTCTTCGAGGCGAGTGTTGTAAAATTTACATCCATACCAATTTCTCGGTTTCTAGATACTTGTGTTGAGGAATTTATTTGAGATTTTGTGAAGGAATTTTCACGAGAATTATCATTTGCTTGGTAATTACTACGAGGATTGAAAGGTCTCTTTACTACGGATAGTACTATTATAATTATTTCCCTGATGCCGTTTACTACATGATTTCAATAATCTAACTGCGGATTCTAGGTCTGTCACGTTTTTGGTTTCTAATAGTACAATATTACTTGATTTTCACTTAGACACGATTTAAATTTCTCTAACACAAAGGACTCATTACGTTCGGGACTAAATGCTTGCGGTTTATTTTCATCCAACTAATATTTTCGTTTGATCTTTACTCCATGTTGGATTGGCTAGCTTTCTTATTTTATCTCGGGCTCGTCCTTGAATTTTTGACTTGACGATTTTCATCAGATACATCTTCTGTGGTTCGTCGTTTACCATGCTGATAATGGTATCCCCTTTATCTAGAAAACACTCTAGGTCATACTCCTCGGTTCCAGTGAAACTTGGAATGCTTCTTGCTTCCCGTAAAATATCGTTAAAGTTGATCGACATTTTTGGACACTTTGATTTATATTTTTATATTAGCTTGCTCGAATTTCTCGGCAAGAGGCGAATTCTTTTAAAATTCTGCCTGGGCTATGTGATTCCCTTTATTAAATTTGATTTTAGTTTAATGTTAACTTACTCGAATTTCACGGCAAGAGGCGAATTGCGAATGCAAGAATTTTTTATTAAGTTCCTTATTCGGATACGCCTGTTTCAAATTGACATTTGACAACGAGTTAACTTTCCCGATCAAATGGTTAATTTTAACTTTACGTTGGGCGCATCCTACCGACTGCGCCAATCAAATGAACAATTTTGTTCTTGGAAAAAGTACTTTATTCTTGCAACTTACGACTACGATTACAAAATAAAACATTAAGCCACGACTCGGTGTTCGTTCGACTATTTATACTTATATCTAGGACGATAAGAACATACTATCTAATTCTTATCCTATAGTGTAATGACCATGTCGCATCTTGCTATAATCATGGTGATAAGGATGAATTTACTCTTATCTTGTTTACGAGTTGTTAGGATCTATTGGCTTGTAGAAGAAATGTGTTTCTTCCTTATCGGGTGAGTCACTGATATTATGACGGCTAATGGGTTTACATATAACTCGTACGACTTTTCAGCTTTAGATAACGTTCGCGGAATGAAGGTGATTGGCCTTCCACCTTGTGACAACACTGGGCCTACGGCGAAGTTAGACGCATCTGTAGTCAATTCGAACTCTTTTGTAAAGTCAAGGTGCACTAAAACTACGTCCTGCGGAACATGTGTGGTTTTGATTTTTTCGAAAGCTTCCTAAGCATATACATTTAAGTCAATTTTTTTGTTTTTAGAGGTGGTCTTTGAAGCGCGTCCATCTTCCCCTCTTAGAAGGGATGTCAGGGGTTGTGCCAGCTTAGCGTAACCGCGAATAAACCGGCGGTAATAACCTGACATTCCTAAAAATGTTCTTAACTCCTTTAAAATCGCTGGTATTGGGATTCTGGTAATGGATTCTACTTTTTTGGAAAACTGGCACTTGTCGGGCTGAATTTTCATATTCATTTCTGAATTTTCATATTCATTTCCCCTAATGCTGTTAATACTAAGTCCAAATTTTTCAGATGATCATCTTCACTTTTACCCTTCACAATAACGTCGTCCATATAAATTTCACACCTTTTCCCAATATGCTCTCTTAAGCCTTCATCTGATGTTCTTTGAAAGGCGGCTGGCGAATTTTTGAAACCCATCGGAGCTCGAGTAAACTCATATTTCCCATTATTAATAGAAAATGCAGGCTTTTCTATATCTTCCTCTCTCAGAGGGATTTGATGAAATCCGCTCCTCGTGTCAAGAACAGAGACAAATTCACTATCTTTTAAATTTGGTATCGTTTCTGTTATTCCCGGAATCGGATCTTTCTTTTCTTTCTGAGCTTTCAAAAATCTTCAACGATACGGTATTTTTTCCCCTGAAGCATCAGGCTTCTTGGGTACAACCCAGATTGGAGAATTATATGGAGACTGTGATAGTCCAATCACATTGTCGTTGAGGAGTTTTTTTATTTCCTTATCTACTACGTCCTTAAGGCACATCGGATATGGATAGGGCTTAGAATAAACGGGTGTATCCGTTGTTGTTCGAATTTCTGCCTGATATTTCGTCGTATAAGTAAACTTTTCGTCCAGTTCAGATAATACCTTTGAATGTTTATCAAGCAAAGCAAGTAACTTATCTTTTTGGGAGTGTGTCATGTGGGATGTCAGAATACTTATAAAATTTACGGACTCTGAAATATGTTGTTTAAGTGGGACCTTGACGTTCCCATTAATAATCATATAATTTTGATCGGTGTATTACCGCACCTAGATCCTTTAAGCTATCGTTTCCGATTATACCGCCAAAGGATGTGAGACCCGAAAGTATTAAAAATTTAAGCTTTTTACTGTTTCCGAAGAGATCTATTAAACCATGGTGTGTAACTTGGATGCTCCCACCTATGGAATTAACTGTGAATGCACTTTCATTTAGTACTGGGATTCTGAAGTATTGGGGTTGAATGTAATTTTTGTTCAAGCCCGTGTCTATTAAAAAGTTTACGACTTTACCGCTCTTCGCAGCGTACTCAAAATATGGCAGCGAAGAGCACCTTAATCTAAACAAGGTATGATACCCTTCACGTGAAGCGTTGTGTTTTGTGGCACATTTGCCACTTTGAAATTAGTAGTAAAACATGTTCCGATTTCACTGTTCCTATAAGAGGTATATGAAATAGTGGGCCGATTTCAACTAAATTTAGGAACGTGGCTTCGCCGTCAATATGATTTAATAATATCCAATTTTGTAAAGATATCTTCAGAAATGAGAAAGTTTTTCTGACAAAAACTTGCTTTTGGAACTGTCGTTCCTATGACAGCTATATGATAGAGTAGTCCGATTTCAACCAAATTCGGGAATGTAATTTCACTAAAAATACCATTGATTATTGTTAAATTTAAAAACAATATCTTTAGAAATAAAAAAGTTTTTCCCACAAAGACGAATTTTTGGACCGGTCGTTCCTATGGCAGCTATATGACGTAGTGGTCCGATTTCAAGCAAATTCAGGAATGTGATTTGATTAAAAATCCACGGGCAGTGCCTGAGGCACTGCCTAAGTTTTTACGTGATAATGTCAAAGTATTTTAAAGGAAAATTAAAAACAAAATGTCAGGGAAACTTTCCCCTTATTGAGAAAAATATGGATCATGTATATGACTGTGTCACAAAGAAGATATTGATTGCGTTCAGGATTTCATAAATTGAATATCTGGACATCTGAGTTACACAATCGTTGTGTAAGTCAGAAATTCAGATTTACATAAACCATGAATAATGGAAATTAACCGGGAAAATTGGTAATTCCCCCCCCCCCCCCCCCCCCTATTTAGAGCCGTCGTAGGGTTAGGTAGCGCCTTCAACAACACTCCACAGCATTGGTCTCATCACCCCGATTCAGGCGACACCCGTATTTCCTAGATTTCACTTCATGTCCAAGAATGTGTTCATCTCAACACCATAGGGTTAAAAGCGCCTTCAACGATACTCCAGAGCATTGGCCTCACCCGTATTTCCTAGATTTCACATTATGTCCAAAAGTGTGCTGGTGTCAACATCAAAGCGTTCAATTTCCACTTTCGTCCCACATTTTCTCGACAGACTCCCCATAGACGTTGTCACGTCAAAACAACAAATTTGTAGCATTCTATCGTTTCTAGAGTGATAAAGCTGGGCATCCAACTCGAATACGACAACATCGATCATCAAGAAGAAGAACGTTGGCTTATGTCATTTGGTCATTTGTTTGTGTTTACTTGTCATTCCATCTCTGACACGCCGTGCGTGTGGCTGTGCCACCCAGCCACCGTGGCCATTATCTTTTGTAGCCTCTAAATTTTTTGTCTTTGTCCTTCAGGTATGTCTCTAAAATTGTGCTAGTTAATAAAATAAATTAATACCTAATACTACGTGAACTTCCAACCTAACCATGCGGTTAGTGAATTAATGAGTGAATTTAAATGTAGGAACTATCATGAAATCATTTATCTAATACGACGCGAAATTAAATTTAACAAGTAAAATTAATATATAATATTTTAAATATTAAATCTATAGTGCAGTTCTGCAGAAATGAAATTTTATATCAATATTATCAAATATATTGAAATAAAAGTGATCGACCACATGGCTCACGCCATATCGAAAAACAGTTAATGTCAACATTACAAGTGATTTCCGGCCTTTTCATCGGAATTCATAGGGTAAGTATACATTTTTTGTTGTGCTAAAATTTTAGTGGATTGATGCGCCCCAAAATGCGGATTTTGACGACGATGTTGACGAACCGGACGAAAGTTTCACCGCCAGGCATCTAGTCCTGTCAGCTGCAGTGAAACTTTCGTCTGGCTCGTCAACAACTCATGCAAGACCCACATTTTGGGGCGCATCAATCCACTAAAATTTTAGCACAACAAAAAACGTATACTTACCCTATGAATTCCGATGAAAAGGCCGGAAATCACCTGTAATGTTGTCATTTGACAACCACTTTGAATTCACTTTTTGGAGCACTTCCGGGAGTTTCCTCTGAACTCACCGGCCCAAGGATTTGTCCCATGGTAGTGCTGCACCATTCACACTAGCCAAATTGGCGGAAAATTAATGAAAAATGCGAAATTTCCCGTGTTGCACTTTCATAACCACACTCATGTCTCGCGTAGTTTCGAGCAGTTCATTTTGGTCGGAAGTTCGCGGCACCTTGCGTTTTTTCCACTTTTATTTATCAGTGATAAGCACTACTTTCAATTGCACTTAAAATCGCGACACAAAAATCTCTTTTACGCACGAAAATCGCCAGATTTCAAAAGGTCGACCGCACGCGTTCTCCACTTTGTTTACATATGGTTCACTGCTTGTCATGACGTCATTGCTTTGACACTCCGGCCTGAGAGTAAAGATGGCGGTGCTGCTAGCGGCGAGTCCCCGGTGTTTGTGCGTTCCGTGTTTAGTTTCGTTTTCCGCGTTCAGTGTTTATTTGTTAGTAAAATTTCATCTAGTGATTCGAGAAAAAAACACGTGCGCGATGAAAGTGTGTCGTGCGGTCAAAAGATGAATTTTGTCAAGTGTGAATGTGTGATGCTCTGCGACTGATCCCCGAGGCTGCGGCTTCGACCAAATTGCTGCAAGTGTCCAGAAAGTGTGTTTTTAAAGGACTAAAATGCCGTCTGGCGCAATTCCAATTGTAAACATATGTCGTGCCGGGGACATCGTCGTGTGCAGTCACTGCCTTGGCGAAGGAAATAATGACGTACACGATCAGCTGAGCGGAGGCCTGTCTATCTAGATGGCGTTATGCCATTGTGAATAACAGTTAAATGTACCGGTTTCACCGTTACCAATAAAAATTAAATTTTAATTCATGTAACTGTCGTACATTGTATGACTATTTATTTAACATAACTCTAACGAGAAAATTTAACCTGGCAATACAATCCCTGGGATTAGCCAACCGACGACGTATGTAGCCTCACCTGTGGACTACTGTTAATAGTGGTGACATCAGGAACAAAGCACTGCGTTGTCAAACGAGAAGGAAGAAGAAGTGTTTTTTTGTGCGGTGCCATGAAATCGTTTTGTTTGTTTCGCTTATTCGCTTTGTTTGTTTGTTTTGCTTTTTTGTCCGCGAGTTTACTTATTGTTTGCTTGTTTGATCCGCGAGTTCACTTATTGTTGGTAAGTAGGATTATGCCCGGTTCACATTATTCCAGTAACCAATCCAGTCCAGTAATCCAGTCCAGCGCTGGACTGCTACTGGAATAATGTGAACCGGCACTGGACAGCTATCCAATCCAGCAATCCAGTCCAGTAATCCAGTCCAGTGACTGGATTGTCGGTCTACTTTCTCATTCCAGCTCGCATTATGCCCGGTTCACATTATTCCAGTCCAGTAATCCAGTCCAGCTATCCAGTCCAGTGCTGGACTGGATCATATCGTCTACATGATTCCAGTCCAGTAGTCTGGCGAGTGTGTTGTTGATTCGGTGACTATAGTAACAATGATTTTTGGGCGAGCTGGAATCAAAAAGTAGACTGACAATCCAGTCACTGGACTGGATTGCTGGACTGGATTGCTGGATTGAATTGCTGTCCAGTACCGGTTCACATTATTCCAGTAGCAGTCCAGCGCTGGACTGGATTACTGGACTGGATTGGTTACTGGAATAATGTGAACCGGGCATAAGGCAAAAAACCAATAGTATACTGCCAACAATTCAAATTGCACCGCCCGCAAAAGCTTGGTTGACGTTTCATTTCCGTCCCAGACTTTTTCGACATATTCCCCATAGACGTTATCACGTCAAAACACTATTGGTTAGTGTGAAATTTGAAAATGATATCTTTAGAAATAAAAGAGTTTTTCTCACAAAGACGAATTTTTGGATCGGTCGTTCCTATGACAGCAATACGACGTAGTAGTTCGATTTCAACTAAATTCGTGAATGTGATTAAACTAAAGATACTATTGGTTAGTGTGAAATTTGAAAACGATATGTTTAGAAATAAAAAAGTTTTTCTCACAAAGACGAATTTTTGGACCGGCCGTTCCTATGGCAGCTATATGACGTAGTGGTCCGATTCCGTTGGTTCCGACATATATACAGCGTGCAATGGAAAGAAGACTTTGTACAAAATTTCAGCAAGATAGCTTTAAGACTGAGGGACTAGTTTGCAAAGAAACAGACAGACAGGCGGACAAAGCTTAATCGATTCGTCTCATCATACTGACCAAGAATATATATAGTTTATATGGTCGGAGATGCTTCCTTCTGTGCGTTGCAAACTTCATGACAAAGTTAATATACCCTATCACATCCGTGAAGGGTATAAAAATTACCTGTTACGATTTGATGCAAGGCGCAGTGCCACTGGATCGCGCGGTACTATGAGGCAAGCCCCAACGTAGACGCAGAGTGCGTATATGTATTGTGTGTGTATCTGGAGAGGCAAACGTGACCGGTGATGCGTGGCGGAATGCAATGGCGTTCTCATTAAGATCGGGCGATCGTGGCGATTGGTGCAAGTGGCGTGTTATTATATGGCGTGTTAATCTAGAATTTGGTGTGTGATTAACATACTGGTGTAATAACTGGCGGATAATCAGAAGTGCTGGTCTTTTATTTGAAATTTAGAGAACTGCTCAAGGATTTAGCTAACAAATCAGAAGTGGGATTGGAAATCCAACGTGCGTATCGGACAAAATGCTGTTAGGTGTATACATTAAAATTAGTGGCGGGAGATTTACATATAGACAGTGCGACAGGAACGGGCGTGTTAGCGAAGTGTTGTTGTTGTTGGCGATTTGACGGTTAGTAGTGTGAGGTGTCGCGGCGGAGCGGAATTGAAAATTTGTTGGCGATTGTGAAATTGGTGGCTGGCGGTGGTTGAGGCAAAGGCAGGCGTGCGAGGTGAATTAGTGGCGGAACTTAGTGAATTAGTGGCGGACCTGGTAAATCAGTGGCGGACTTTACAAATTAGTGGCGGAACTTAGTGAATTAGTGGCGGAACTTAGTGAATCAGTGGCGGACCTGGTAAATCAGTGGTGGATTTTGCGAATTAGTGGCGGACTATAGCTGGTGGCGGACTTTGTTGGCGTCGAAGAAGTCGATTTGGATTGATAGCGATGATAGCGACGAGACATTGAAGAATAAAAGTGGTGGCGATGTTGAATTGGCGGGCGTTAGTTATGATGACAGGGCGGGTACGAGTGTGAGCGCGGTGGCTGTTAGTGATTCGGGAAGGCGAATGTCGGTGACGGAGGAGACTGAGGCGATTGATGGCGAGAGTTACGGGATCATCACCCTAACACCACCATTACACCCTAACACCATCATTACACGTGCCGGTAACAGAGCATCGAACTGTGTATCAAAAGTGTAAATTAAATAATTTCGTAATCCAATTCCGACACATGCCAATTCATTATTGTAACCTAATTCCAACACATGCCGGATGACAATGTCATCAATTATAACAAATAAATTGTAACTGAATATTGGAAGATTGTCATTGTATTCTGGAAGTTCATAGCAGCAACGCTGCTCAAATAAATTGTTAAACCAAAAAATTAGTTTTTTTTGCAATAAGGATCACCACGATCCTTAATTGGCGCAGTCGTTTAACTAAAAGGCGGAGGACGTGATTTCATCGAGTTCGTGCGGATTCTTTTTTAAAATCGTAGATTCCGACGGTTCATCGGGTTCGCGAGAGGAAATCGCTTACGATTTGGAAAATTTTCGCGGTAGTGTGAAGTGCAAGTGACGAGGGATCATCGTTGCGACTGAAAGCAGGCTTGGCGAGAGGACATCGCTTCTAAAAGCAGACACTACACCAGACGAGCTTTACAACTGGAACAACCGTAATGAGGACAGCTGCCATACTTCTCCTGTAAGTTGAAAACTTTGGATCAATGCCTCTTGTTCCTAAAAAGAAATCCTCCTCCTTCAAACCTTACTCCACGCTCCAAAGTATCTTTAGAAATAGGCTTAATAACTCGAGAGAAGAACTAGGAAATAATAGCGAAAATTTGAGTACCATTTTTGGAAGTGAAAGTGACCAAACAACCAGAAATTTCGTTCGCTCGTTCAGTTTATCAAAGCTAAGTGATTTGATTGATATTCGTGATAATATAAAATCAGGGAATAGTGAAGTTACCGTGTCGGAAATGGCAAACCCGGACCCATGTCCCAATCCAATTACCCTCACCGGTATGGATATATTCAACTCACTGCGGGTTCCCGATGCGATTAAGGACCTTCCAAAGTTCGAAGGAAACCCCAGATTATTGTTCGATTTCCTCGACAACGTCGAAGAAATTCTATGCCTCATTCAGGTTACAAATGGCACACCCTATGGCCAACTTCTATTAAGGGCCATAAGGAATAAAATAGTCGGGGATGCAAACGAAATCCTCAACATGTATGGAACCCCATTAGATTGGAGTGCCATCAGAGGAAACCTCATCTTACATTACGCGGATAAAAGAAACGAGACGTCACTTATAAAAGATTTACACAATCTAAAACAAGGAAGTGATTCGATTCAAAAATTTTACAGTGAAATTGTTGAATTGCTGTCAAGTATGAATAATCATGTGAACATCCATGAGAAAGACATAAATGTTGTGAGTTCAAAGAAATCGTTATTTTCTGAAATGTGTCTGAATACATTTTTGTCTGGTTTAAGAGAACCCCTTGGTTCAACGATCCGGGCCATGAAGCCAGACACACTAACTACCGCGTATGCATATTGCATAAAGGAGCAAAACATATATTACTCCAAAACTGATAAATCCCATTTAAATTCAGACCAAAAGCATCAACCTCCAAAGTTATCCAGTGCAAACAGTCTATTTCGACCCCTAAAGCCTCCAGTCCCATTTCCACAGCAGAGGTCCTTGCCTCCAATCCCATTTCCGCAGCAGAGACTCCTGCCTCCAATCTCATTTCCACAACAGAGACCCTTCTTCCAACAACCGTTCCAACGGGGTAACCAACCTATTTCGAGACAAACAAATTTTCATAATTTCCAACGGGGAAACCAGGCTATACCCAACAGACAACCAAACTTCCCAAATTTTTACAATTCACAAAACCAATTCCCTACAAACTTTCGGCACGCCCAGCCCATGTTAAATAAACCAAACAATGGTTCACTCCCCAAACCAGAACCCATGGATACATTGTCAGGTGCTATAAGAGGAAATCAGCCTCAGTATAATCAACATCGAAGTGGGTTTTTCAAGCAAACTGGTCCTCCGAAATTCGTCTCAGAAGAACTATTTAGTGCTGCAGAACAAGATCATGGCTCATTAAACTCGGGCAATGACACAGAGTTCCAACAAACAGGGAACCCTAGCAGTGACCTGTATAATGTAGAAAACTATTACTCCCAATATTATTATGAGGATGAAGACAATGCTGCCTATTATATCCCCAACGGGAACGAACAACAAAACTATGGAAGTAATGGAAGTGGAGTATACAATGCCGAAGTAGATGATGCAAATTTTCCATCCAGCGCCTCGAGCGACCAATCGGGTACTTAGACGTTAACAAGCACGGTAATACCCTCCCGTACATAAACATCTCATCTCCCTTTGGTCGACCATTAAAATTCTTAATCGACACCGGTGCATCTTCCTCTTTCATTAATCCTGAATACGTAAACCCACAGGATATTAAACTAACCAAACCCATTTCTATTATCACTGTTCTTGCGAAGCATGAAATAAATAAAGAAGTCACGCTTCCATACTTTCTGGAATTCAATCAACCAGGTAGCGCAAGATTCTTGATCTTTAAATTTCATGGTTATTTCGACGGGCTAATTGGCATAGATGTCCTAAGTGCAATTGGCGGCAAAATCGATCTTAGTAACAATACACTAATTACAAATAACACTTCTATCCCTTTGAAATTCAAACCTAATTTCACTTCCCAGAAATATACTCTTGGACCTAGATCCAAAACAATCATCAAATTACCAGTCGACACCAGAAATGGTGACATTTATATCAAGTCCACCAAATTGTCAGACGACCTCACAATCTCCGAAGGACTATACACCGCAATCGAATGGCATGCTATGATTGAAGTAATGAATACTTCACATTCAGAACAAACTCTATTCCTCGAACATCCACTAATGGTAGAAAACCTTTCTCTCAAATATGAACAAATAAATAACCTTAACGTAAGCTACGACACAGAAAACACGACTCTTTCGGCTCCAAAAGACATTATAGACTTACTTCGCGTTTCCCATTTAAACCTTGAAGAAAAGAAAGAACTCTTTAAACTTTGTCGTGAATTTGACGACGTCTTTCATCGGGAAGAGCAAAATCTGAGTTTCACTAATCAAGTGAAACATAGGAAAAGGACAACCGATGAAAATCCTATTTACACAAAATCCTACAGGTACCCATTTGTCCATAAAGAGGAAGTTCGGAAGCAAATCTCAACCATGCTCGAACAAGGCATCATACGCCCAAGTTATTCACCCTGGAGCTCTCCAGTCTGGATTGTGCCAAAGAAACCAGACGCTAGTGGGAAGCAAAAATGGAGACTAGTGATAGATTATCGCAAATTGAATGAAAAGACAATTAGCGATAGATATCCGCTTCCAAACATAAATGACATCTTGGACAAACTTGGCAAATCGATGTATTTTTCCACCCTTGATCTTGCGAGCGGGTTTCATCAAATAGAGATGGATCCACAAGACATTCCGAAAACTGCTTTCTCGGTTGAAGGAGGGCACTATGAGTACGTGCGTATGCCCTTCGGGCTTAAAAACGCTCCCTCAACCTTCCAAAGAGTAATGGACAACGTCCTCAAGGAACTGCAGGGCAGTGTCTGCCTCGTCTATTTAGACGATATTATAATATTTTCCACCTCCTTGCAAGAACATGTCGAGAATCTGACGAACCGCAAATCTCAAAGTACAACTCGACAAATCGGAGTTTCTGAAAAAGGAAATAACTTTCCTGGGTCACCTAGTCACGACTGAAGGTATCAAACCGAACCCCGATAAAGTGCAAGCAATAATTGACTTTCCTATCCCCAAAACCACCAAAGAAATAAAATCATTTCTTGGACTGCTTGGTTATTATCGAAAATTTATCAAGGACTTTGCAAAACTAACAAAGCCCTTGACGGAATGCTTGAAAAAGGGCCATACCATAGATTTCAACAGTCGGTATGTCACAGCGTTCAATTGTTGTAAAGACATTCTGATGAATGATCCGCTTTTACAACACCCAGATTTTAGCAAACCTTTTGTCTTGACGACGGACGCGAGCAACTTTGCTATTGGCGCCGTTTTATCGCAAGGCCCTATCGGTAGCGATAAGCCAATATGCTTCGCTAGTAGAACGTTAACCGATTCAGAGGTTAACTACTCTACCATAGAAAAGGAATTTTTGGCCATAGTATGGGCCACTAAATATTTTCGACCATATTTATTCGGTCGCAAGTTCAAAATCGTGACCGACCACAAGCCTCTCACCTGGATGATGAGTCTAAAGGACCCAAATTCTAGACTAATACGTTGGCGGTTAAAACTTGAAGAATACGACTACGAAGTAGTCTATAAAAAGGGAATACAGAACAGCAACGCTGACGCTCTAAGTCGAATTAAAATTCCATCAAAGAAGGTTGAAATCAACACCAACGAAAATGTCGATAACGCGAACGAATCGACGCAAAGTACTAGGGGAACTACTATACACTCCGCAGACGAGGATCTTAACAGTGGCATTCCAATTTCCGAGCAACCGCTCAACGAATTTTCTCTCCAACTTGTACTTGAAGCTTCAAACAGAAGTCCACAATCAGAACTAAAAATGCCTTTTAGGAACAAACAACGGCGAATAATTCGCATGCCGGAATACACTGAATCAACAATCATAGACATTTTCAAAAAATTTGTGGCACCCAATCGACTAACTGCAATTCTAACTTCAGACGAAATTTTCAAACTTATCCAAGACGCCTATTCAAATCATTTTTCTCACTCTAAAAACTTTAAACTTATTAGGTGTATGGAACTATTAAAGGAAATCGTAGAAGTCGATGAACAAGACGCACTCATTAACAACTACCACACGAAAAATAACCATCGCGGTATAAACGAAACCCTTGCTCACCTTAAAAGGGAGTACTATTTCCCCTATATGAAACCTAAGATCACACAAATAATTAACAACTGTGAGCAATGCCAGACACTCAAATACGATCGAAACCCTCAAAAACCTAAATTCCAATTTTCTGAATCACCAAAGAAACCCCTCGAAACGTTGCATATGGATATCTACACAGTCGACAAACAATACGTCCTCACACTAATCGACAGATTTTCTAAGTTTGCGGCAGCTTATATCCTAACTGCTCGAAATAGTTTATCAATTATCAAAGCACTGAAACATTTCATTAGCCTCCACGGCGCTCCTGAAAACATTGCCACCTTTGTCACGGATCAGGGAACAGAATTTACCTCCTCAATATTTGCAGATTTCTGCAAACAATATGATATACACCATCATATCACTTCATTCCAACAAACTAGCAGTAATGCTCCGGTTGAAAGATTAAATTCAACCATAACAGAAACATACAGGATAATTTATCACAAACACAGAGACAAAGATCCGGAAGACATTCTAAATGAAGTCATCATAACCTATAATAACGCCATACACTCTTCCACTAACTACACACCTTTTGAGCTATTCTATGGCAGGACATACAAATTCAACAAAAACGCAAACTTCAATAGCAATCACGAGTATTTAGAAAACCTTAATGAATTCCGGAATAAACTATACCCCGAAATTAAAGCTAGATTAGATGAAATATCAAGAAAGAAATTAGACAGGTTAAACAATAACAGAGAAGACCCCAAAACTATTAATGAAGGATCCATAGTATACCGCAAAGAATGCAGGAGAAATAAACTAACCCGTAGATTTACACGACATAAAACAAAAAAGGACAATGTTATCACTATTACTACTGATAAAAACAAGAAAATCCACAAATCAAAGATTAAGAGACCTCGAAAATTTCAGGTACATTCTGGGAACCCTCGGACAGAAAATGGACGTTCTGGACCTGACAACTAAAAACGGACTTTTACCTATCAGACTTGGATACGCACGATTAATCACCTCATACGACAACTTAATACACATAATACGACTAGACGAATATAAGGACAACATCGACCGAATAAACGAATCACTCCGAACATTTGACAACATCACGGAACTGGAAGAAACCTTGAAAATAACTAGGAACAAACTTACGGAAGTTAACAACAAACTCCTTTTTATACTACCTCAGAAGCGAACCAAACGAGGATTAATAAATGGACTAGGTACGATCATCAAGGGTATCACTGGTAACTTAGACGTAAATGATGCTGAAAGAATTAATAGACAAATTAATTCAATACTGAGTAGTGAGAACAAACTAAAATCAGAATTTAGCCAACAAACAAAATTGAATACACAGATGATTGAACGATTCGGAAACTTAACTAAGCATATTAACCAACAACAGGAAACAATTACTAATTACCTCAAATATCTCAACGAAAACTCCCGAAATCAAATCAAAAACGATTACAAAATTTTCAAATACTCCCAATATCTAAATCAGATCAACTACAACATTGATTTACTGAACGAACATCTCAAAGGTATTTCCGAGGCTATCATTTTAGCCAGATTAAATATAATTCCAAAAATGATACTTAGCCCGCATGAAATCACAGAAGTAAATTACATATTCGAAAATCAAAATGTTACTATCACATCAATTGAACAAATTTACGAGTTATTAGACCTTCAAGCCTACTCAAATGGTACAAATATCATCTTCAATATCAGAATCCCATCTATGCCTAAAGATCCTTATACATTATTCCATGTTATCCCTTTACCCATCCAAAAAACAAAAACAATCCAAACAAAACCCTACCTCATCCTAAACAAGGAGCACATCCAAAGTTTTGACGAGAGATGTAAAAACATCGAAAGGACCTTCTACTGTCATCAAACACCGAATTGGAAAAGGACCGCTCAGTCGAAGTGCATCGCAAAACTGATCAACAACGAACCAGCCCAATGCGAACTACATGATCGCGACAAAGAAGTTGAAATCTTCGAGGCAGAACCTAACCACCTTCTTCTCATCAACATCCCCGAAACCACAATCAACACCACCTGTGGACCAAACACCATCAAAATAAAAGGAAGTATTTTAATACGATTCACGAATTGCCAAATTTCCGTAAACGAAATCACCTATAACGCCAGATCAACAACTTTTTGGGACGAAATCAATATTTATCCAACATCATTTAACCAAATAAATTTCACATCTCCCATCATCAACAGACTCCAACTCCAACAGCTTGGAACATACCAATTTTCGAGAAACCCATCTCTTAACTTCCCAGATACTTACGTACTACGAAAGGAATACCTCACCACAACTATTTCATCTGTTGGCGCCATCATTATCATCATCATCATTCTTCAATTTTTAATTCGTCGAAGATCCAGCATCATACTCACTTCTCCGAGAGACCCACTTCCTGCTACAACCTCGTCTTGTGAACCGACCAGGATCCAGTTTCTCTGGCCGTCGCCTCTCACTAAGGGGGGAGGAGTTACGGGATCATCACCCTAACACCACCATTACACCCTAACACCATCATTACACGTGCCGGTAACAGAGCATCGAACTGTGTATCAAAAGTGCAAATTAAATAATTTCGTAATCCAATTCCGACACATGCCAATTCATTATTGTAACCTAATTCCAACACATGCCGGATGACAATGTCATCAATTATAACAAATAAATTGTAACTGAATATTGGAAGATTGTCATTGTATTCTGGAAGTTCATAGCAGCAACGCTGCTCAAATAAATTGTTAAACCAAAAAATTAGTTTTTTTTGCAATAAGGATCACCACGATCCTTAATTCGAGCGGGTTGGCGGACCAAATTCGACAAAACGACCGAAAAACAAACGGCGATTATTTTCGACGAATTGGTGAGTGGATCGCCGCGATCCAGAACGACAGTGGCGGCGGGGCGATTACCAGAGGCGGGGTCACGGATGATGGTAAGTGGCGACATCATCGATCCGTTTGACCCAGATGATCCTGAATGCAGTGTGGTGCAATGGCTGGCGAGAATTGACCAACTGGCAAAGGTCTATGGATGGACAGAAGAGGCGCGGACTATGATTATGCAGCAGAAGCTGGCAAAGGCCGCCAAGAAATGGTTCAACCGATTGGATGAGTACAAATTATCATGGGCGGAATGGAGGGCGAAACTGATCGGGGCGTTTCCGATTCGGCGTGATTTTGCGATGATGCTGGCAGAGTTGGTGGCGAGGCGTAAGCAGGCGGGTGAAATCATGACGATAGCCGGGCCATAAAGGGCGATGGCAGGCGAAAGCAGACGATAGACGGGCGATAGCAGATGATAGGCGGCGATGGCGGCCGATAGCAGGCGATAGGCGGGCGATGGCGGGCGTACGAGGCGATCACCAGGCGAAGTTGGCGGAACAACCTGCTCGATGTTATAACTGTCAAAGGCGTAATGGGCTTGTGAGGCGATTGCCCATATCCGAGACAGGAATGGTGTATGAGGTGTGGCGTGTCAGGACACATGGGGAATAGCTGTCCAAACCCAAGGGCGTTTGCAGGCGATCGATATCAGGTGAGATTAGTTAGTACTAATATTGATGGCGTTGAACTGACAATTGTGGCGGAGGTGACTCAATGTAATTTGGGTTATGTTGAAGTTATTCTTTGACATTCAGGAATAAATGCTCCAGTCGTGGCGCTAGTAGTACAAGGCGGGCGGGTGGAACTAATAAGAACAGATGAGGAACTAGAGTTCGGGAGTTGTTTGGCGAGGATGTACGCATACCGGCGGGACATTTAGTATTGTCGACTGTTGAGGTCGTGGGCGGGCGTTCTGGAAAATATGTAACTATGGCGGCTAAATTGAGTATCTTGGGTATGAAATAGGCGTATTTTCGGAAATTTATAAAAGGATTTTCACTCTTGGCGTAACCGTTAAGTGATTTAATTAAAAACAAAAAGAGGCGATGTGGCGGTGGGGCAATGGTGAACAAGAGGCGTTTGATAAATTGCAGGGTTTATTATCTGGGCGACCTATTTTGGCGATATATAATGGCGAATTGAATACTGATGTGGGCGGAATCATGTTTCGGGAGCGGGAGGCGAGCGAAGTGAAACCGGTGTCGTATTTTGGCGGGAATGTAAAGGCGTAAGAATAAAACATTGGCGGTGGCGGAATCTATTAACCTGTAGATTGTACATATGATAGGTATATATCAAGCTGGCGACTGATTGATTAGCGGTAAAGGCGACTTAAACGATATTTGGCGCCTCGTATAGCAGGATGGTGTTTGGTGATGCAAAAGTATGATCAGCGCCATCTAGATGTACAGGCCTCCGCTCAGCTGGTTTTGACGGCTAAATTACGCAATTATTTCCTTTAATGACGTCATTGTATCCACAATTCAGTGGTCGGCGACTGGTGCTGGCGAGTCCCCGGTATTTGTGCGTTTCGTGTTTAGTTTTCGTTTTCCGCGTTCAGTGTTTATTTGTTAGTAAAATTTCATCTAGTGTTCCGGGAAAACAAACACGTGCGCGATGAAAGTGTGTCGTGCGGTCAAAAGATGTATTTTGTCAAGTGTGTACTGTTCCAAGATGTTCTGCGACTGATCCCCGGGGCTGCGGCTTCGACCAAATTGCTGCAAGTGTGCAGAAAGTGTGTTTTTAGAGGACTAAAATGCCGCCTGACGCAATTCCAATTGTAAACATATGTCGTGCCGGAGACATCGTCGTGTGCAGTTACTGCTTTGGCAGTGAATTAATGACGTAAAATTGACGTCACAGATGAAGTCTAATTCACCACGATCAGCTGAGCGGAGGCCTGTCTATCTAGATGGCGTTGGTATGATGCAATGGGGAAAGATAGGTAGAATTAGTAGAAAGTGGTTGAGGGGAATGCGTATTGGAGTTGTTGACAGCTCAGTTGCAAGATTCTTATACTCTGGATACTGTGACACCGTTAACTGCTAATACTGCTGATTTAGATGTTAGGGGTACTTATCAAGTGAAGTATGGAAGCATATTTAGGATGGCGTTTACTGGTGATAAAGTGTATGTTTGTTTGTATGGTGTGACTTGATTTGGCGAAGAATTTGGGCGAGGATTAGACACTCACTTAATGCTATTGCTACTCTAAAGGCAAAATCGGACCATAATTGAGGCATTGGCGGCCAGTGCAGCAACAGGCGCAGATGGAGGCGAAGGCGGGGGCAAAGGTGGAGGCGAAGGCGGAGGGGAAGGCGGAGGCGAGGCGTAATGGTCCGGGCGAGGCAATTTTTCATATCGAAAAGTGATCACTATAATCAAAAGGCGATGGGCGATTGGCGTAAAGACAATACCGCAAGGCGATTGGCGAATAATGGCGATACTAGTGTCGATGCAGCTGAATTGATGGGTGACGACTCAGACAATTCTGGGCACATGGCTAGTTCTGGTGTTGATGCAGCTGGGTCTCAGGATGACGGTTCTGACCATCTTGGGCACATAGCCAGAGAATTGCACTTGTATGAGACGAACAGATCAGTTGATTCTAGGCGGGCTGATGCTGATTTAACAGTGCAATTGGGCGAGAGGCAAAAGAAGATGTTGGCGAACATAAGACTGCACGGTGGGTGAAGGACAAAAGGCGAAAGGTTGCAACCGATCTGGGTCTAAGGCGACAGGTGTTATGGCGACAGGCGTTATTGCGATAGGCGGCTTTGAATATTACAAAGAGTGGTTTTAATAGGAAGTTAGGAACTAATTTGATGGGCCCTATAGGATTAGTCGAGACCTAGGAAATGATAGGTATCAGATAGAAGGCGGTAGTAGCAATGGGTGCAATAAGGCGATATGTGAGTGCTAATCAAGGCGAAGTGGCGCCTGATGGCGATGAGGCGAATGATGAAGTATTGCGATTGTATTTATTTGATTTATTGGAAGCTACTGAAGGGTAACATGGCGATCGGCGGGTGTATGGCGAAATAGGAATTGGATGAATTCAGGACGACTGATAATTGGCGGATTTGTGATTGGCGAATTGGATTAAATCAGGGCGATTGGTAGTTGGCGGGTTAGGCGAATTTATAGCGATTGGTGATTGACAAATTAAGTGATGTTATGGCGATTGGTGGTTGGCGGACTGGGTGAGTTTATGGCGATTGGTGGTTGGCGAATTAGGTGAACTTATGGCGATTGGTGATTGGTGAGTTTATGGTGATTGGTGATTGACGAATTAGGTGAATTTATGGCGATTGGTGGTCGGCGAATTGGATGAATTTAGTGCGATAGTTAATCGGCCGATTAGGTGATTTCATGGCGAGAGCAAATTAGGTGAATTTGTGGCGATTGGTGATTGGCGCACTGGGCGTGAGTATTTGCGATGATTGGTGAACTAAGAGTATTCATAGGGATTGGCGAATTGGATGAATTTATACCGATAGGTGATCAGCGGATTAGGTGATTTTCTAGCAATTGATAATTAGCTAATTGGGTGCTTGGCGGATTGTGTGATTTATGGTGATTGGTAGATTGGGTGATTTTATGGCGATTGCAAATTAGGTGAAGTTGTCGCGATTGGTGAGTGGCGCACTGGGCGTGTGTATTTGCGATGATTGGTGAACTAAGAATATTCATAGCGATTGGTGAATTGGGTGATTGTGATGTCGGGTGAGGGCGTATCATTGGCGATCACATATGAGTATAGCATTATGGCGTTTGTGTTATAACTGGCGACTAATTAGCTATTGGCGTTGTAGAATATGGCGAATTGGGCGTGTCTGTGGCGAGTGAACATTAGGCGAATAACAAAGTGGCACAACAATTAATGGGGACATTAAATTTTTCAGGAAGGCCGAATGTTACGACTTGATGCAAGGCGCGGTGCCACTGGATCGCGTGGTACTATGAGGCAAGCCCCAACGTAGACGCAGAGCGCGTATATGTATTATGCGTGTATCTGGAGAGGCGAACGTGACCGGTGATGCGCGGCGAAATGCACAACAGGCGATGGATTCATTCCTTCTGGCGTTCTCATTAAGATCGGGCGATCGTGGCGATTGGTGCAAGTGGCGTGTTATTAGATATGGCATGTTAATCTAGAATTTGGCGTGTGATTAACATATTGGAGTAATAAATGGCGGATAATTAGAAGTGCTGGTATTTTATTTGAAATTTAGAGAATGGCTCAAGGATTTAGCTAACATACCTTCTGTGAATTCGAAATCCCTTTCATCTTGTGGTTCTGAGTGCTGGAAATGGTACTGATCAAAATTTTCAGTATGGGAGTTGAGTTCTTGCCGGTATGCTGTTGCGAACCACTGAGATTTGTTGTGACTGCTATTCCATTTCACAGTATTGCCGTCCAGCTGATGACATTCCGTTGACCGGCTAGCGTTCCCGATTGCAAGATATGCTGCAAGGTCGTATCAAAGTACGAATGCTTTGCTATCGGGACGCTATAGCTGAGAGCCATATGATGAGATCGTGTCTGTGTATCGTTTATGCTGCATTAGAGGCAATTGTCTCTGTGTCGTGTAACATAACGATACACAGAGGGAATTTTTGATGCGGGTGATGAGTCCGTGTAAGCGGACAGTCATCGATCTTCGTATGCAGTACTGTTTTGCATAGATGACGTCATGTCTATACAACATAGTTCTGCATAGTTGGTTGCTCATGACGGTGGTACTGTGGGATGGGAGGCAGTTACTTTGGTGAGTGAGGTCGTTGACATTTTTTTGGGAGAACGACAAGCGGTCCTTGGGATTTTTGCTTTTTTTTGCGAATTTGTTTTTTTTTTGGGTTCGTGAGTTGGAAACGGGGAGATTGATTTGGATTTCCGTGATGGATGGTCGTATGTATTTGGTGGACGGTCGGATTTTTTGATTTTTATTGAAGTTTGGAATTTTTTTTTAAAAGGAAAAGAGAGTTTTGGATTGTGAAGGAAAAGGATGTTTTTTTGTGGGGTGTGAAAAAGTTTTGAGTTGAGAAGAAACAAATTGGTGAATCCGAATTATTTTGATAGTGCAAAGAAGTGAAGATTTCGATAGTGACTAGTTCCCGACAGTGTGATGGAAAGAAAACTACATTCGGAACGAATATTCAAGAAATGATTGATTTCCTTTTTTGTGGAGTAGTATAGTACTAGTGGAAATTAGAAGGAGTTTTTTTTTGATTCGAGAAAAATCGGCTTTGAAAGAAAATAACGGAAAGTTAACATTTTGCAATTCTCGTTTGCCAAATTTGAATTTGTATTTGAATATAAAACATAAAGTGATCCGACAAAGCTTGCGTACAGACGGAAAAAAAGGAAAAAAAACACAACCTGTTGTATACGATTGTGATAAAAACGTTCATGGAGGAATTGGATTGGAGATTATCATAACGGCTAATTCGGCGCTTACTGGAGTCCCTTTATGGAGTTTTAATTGAATTATTTTCGCGATATTTTTTTTTATTTATTTTCTTTATATTCTATTTTAATGAGTCATTGCTATTATCTTAATACTAAGACTAAAATCTCAGTTGTTCTCCGAGGAGCGATCGATCGGTCATCGTGGAAAGAAAAACAAGAGTAAGTTTACACGTTTTACTGCAAGTCATTTTCATTGCTTCTTTTCACTCATTTTGAATTAATTTAAATCAATTTTGATCTAACTTGTCGATTGTTTTCACCGTTTTTTTTTATTATCAATTGATTCTATTGAATTTTCTTTGAAATAAAATATAATTTATAATGTCTAACTAAACTTTTTCCTCACTTTGGGTTCTTCCGTTTCCCACATTCCTCCCCTTCCCTAATTCCTTCCCTCTTGACTTACATGTCGATTTTTAGGTGGCTTAACAAGGACCATTGTGCACTAGCTCAAGATCCACGACCGCACGCTGGTCTAGCCGGGACATGAGCCACCGAGCCAGATTGCACTTTGGTCAAAAATATTTTTTTTGTTGCAGTGACGGCGGCTCGACAAAGCCGTGGTTCGCAACAATGCTTCTAAGTCTTGGTCGGTGCTATCGTGCGCAGTGGAATACTCTTTGTTGCTTGTTTGGGCCTTGGAACTGGCGAGATGGCGGCCTTTTCCCAGGCTCATTCCTCATCCTAAACTGGTTTTGGTAATTAACAGCCTTGGATTGTTTGGAGTTGTCTACCTCCATGGGTTCTGCCCTAGGCAGAGGTTTTGGTGGTAGGAAACGGTTTGGTTGAGGTAGAAAAAAGTTCGGTTGAGATGGAAAACGGTTGGGTTGAGGAAGGGAACGATATAATTCATTGTTGTTAGGATGAAATTGAGGGTTGTAATTATTTCTTGGGGTCGGCAAATGCATAAGTTCCGGTAGAAAATTATGCCTTGGGCCAGGCATAGGTTTCAAAATTGCCCTTTTTTGTCGAGATGTTGTGGGCGGAGGGATGGCTTTTGAAGCTTGACGTAATGCGTTATTCGCGTATTGAGTCCGGAAATTGACATTCTCGAGTTTAAGGCATAGATGTAATGCCTGAGGTAAATCAACGGGCTCCTTAATGCTGAGCAATCTCGGAAGATCGCCCTGTAGTCCCCTAATAAAAGTATCAAGAGCTTTATGTATATATGAATTGACAAGAATATCCATAGCTTCATTGCTCATATCTATCGATGAGATTTTATTCAAAATAAGCGATAGGTGGTAATATACCGCCTGGTAAAATTCCTGAATGGTGGTGTTTCCCTGCATTAAGCACGTCATCTGATATTCGAGTGTAGTTAGATCTCTTTTATCGGCATAATGTGTCGTTAAGCAGCGCGATATTCTACCCCAATTCAATGGAGTATTGTAGGATTCTAAAACAACATCGGCCTGACCGACAATTTTATTTCGAACTACATTTAGGATACCAAAGTACTTTGGAGTTCCTATGAGGTGGTTGTAGTTGAGAAGTATCCTCTCTACACTCTTTTTCCAGGAGCTGTACTCTCCTGCGTTCCCGGAAAATTCCCGAAGCGACTTCACGACATCGGGAATTCTATCCATATCGGACAAATTCCCCAATTGATCCGCTGATCAATCTCATCACTCCTATTGGCCGCGGGGTTTAGAATTGAATTTACAATCCTCGGGCATTCTCTTTGCAAAATGTTTGCAATAAGCGCCTCAACCTGCTCCGCCGGTATTCCCTGGGGGCGGGAGGATTGATTTAAAGATTTTGTGGGAAGTTGCCCTCTTCGCCAATTGGCAAGTGAAGCCGCACTGGTCTGATTAAATTTTCCACACCGGACATTTTTTAATTGAATTTAAAAAAAACTTTTAATCACAATCACTAAGAGAATGCACTAGTAATAGTATATGGGAAGAATTTTTTACCGATAACTATCTGCACTCCACGAAAAATCGCACTTTTTACACTATTCTAATTCTAAATTTACACACTATTAGCTATGCTAATACTATTTGGATAAATATTTTAACTAGCGGAGCAAATAATTGCACAAGCAGTTAGAGAGATCGTGCAAGTGCATAGGCATAAGATATGCATGCAAATTCTTATTAGTTATCACTGCTGGGCTGGCTGATAACAATTTGTTATCTCCCGTTTACCTTCATTACTAGGGGGCCACTTTCCAGGCTAATAAGATCGCATTAATTATTTATTGTTATTTATGTTGTTGTTGTTGTTTATTGTTGTTATTTATGATATTATTAGTTCCTTTTTTAGTTAGCTATCACAACCGAGTGTGCAGGTTGGATAGGCGATGAATTTTCCGAATATTTCTGGAAAATATTAAAAATTTTATATTAAATTCACGCACTCCTGTGGTATTATCCGTAATTTAATTTTTTAATTTTGACCGCGAGAATAACTAAGTTTTCCTATTCGTCTTACTTGCGAAAAATTTATTTATCTTTGTTTTTAATCGTTAAACTTTCAAAACATTTTCAACGCGGTCCCTGCCTGGGCGCCAGTTAATGATAATACCACTGTTTGATCCGAATATTCTGCTTTATTGGCTAAATTAAGTGACCTGTTTGTCCGGTAGTTGAATTAAGAAGTTAAGTTCATCAAGTGATCGCACTGAATTAAACAATTTCAATTCCAATTCTTACAGTTTATTGTATTACAACTGAATTAACACTACTGGACTGACTCAAACTGAACTTTACTGTCTTGCTTTAAAACCGACTTGATCTTAAACTGACTCTGAACTTGATCTTAAACTGACTCTGAACTTCATCTTAAACTGACTCTGAACTGACTGAACTGGCTAACTGAACTTTCTGACTTCAATTGATTGCTACCTGTGCCTAAGACTTGCTTTTATACCCTGCTTTTTGTTTACAAAAATGTTTCATGCAATTTCTCCTAGTTGTAAAATACAAAGTTCCATACAATTCCTTAGTTGTGAAATTCATATTTGTTTATAGAATAGTTCTATACAATTCTTTAGTTGTGAAATACAATCTTTGTTTATCATCCGTGCCTTTAAAATCCCAAATGTATTGAAATGTTATTTGGAATCTGAATGTTTACTTTATTCAACCAGAAGTACGTCTATTGTTTACATTAAGTTCATCTCGAAGTCCGGCTGTTGTTTATCTTTTGATCGACTTGTTATTGTGTATCATAAGTTGGACTTGAAGCCCAGCTGTTGTTTATCATAAGTTCGACTTGAAGCCTAGCTGTTGTTTATCTTTAGTTTGGCGACTTAAAGCCCAGCTGTTGTTTATCTTGAGTTAGGGTTGTGTGAATAATTTCATAAGTTATTATCGATACTTTGCAATTATGTTATGACATGGTACATAACAGTAGTAATCCATATCTAGACTACTTTACACCTTTGCTGCGTCGGTGGAATGTACAAAGAGAGCTGTTTCTCTCAGCGAATGCCAGTGTTGAGACAATATCGTTTGAAGGCGCCGCATCGTGCTAACTTATATTACCACTTTTTATACTCTAGATGAAATCTGAGAGTATTATAAGTTTGCCACAAAGTTTGTAACGCTAAGAAATAAGGCTCGCAGAAAAAAATGAATGATACAGAAGTTCATATTATCACTCGAATATTTAAAAACCGGATGTCCGTCTGTCCGTCTGTCCGTCTGTCCGTCCGTCCGTCCGTCCGTGACCTCTCTAGCTCGAGAACGCGTTGAGCTATGAAGTTCAAATTTTGCACACGTTATTTTTGACAAAAAATGAAGGCTTAGTTCGTGAACGGGCTAAATCGCTCCACCCCTTCTACCCCCTCCCATACAAAATGACACATTTTTGAAAATTTACAATAATCAGATTTTCTCAGAAACTATAGAACATATTGCTTTGAAATTTTTAATATATCACTTTTATGATAATTGTAACCTATATTATAAAACTTATTGTAATCCTCACCCTCCTTCTACCCCCTCCCATACAAACTGCACTATTTCATGAAATACGTTAAGCCAATTTACTCAGTACGTATACAATTTATCGGGATGAAATTTTGTACTTAACACTTAATTAACAATATCAGTTAGATTCAAAAAAATTAATCGATTACCCTTACTCCGTCTACCCCCTCCCATACAAAATGACACATTTTTGATAATTTACAATAATCAGATTTTCTCAGAAACTATAAAACATATTGCTTTGAAATTTTGAATATATCACTTTTATGATAATTGTAACCTACATTATAAAATTTATTGTAATCCTCACCCTCCTTCTACCCCCTCCCATACAAACTGCACTATTTCATGAAATTCGTCTTAACGTCTTAACGACTTACGTCTTACGTCTTACGTCTTAACGATGCATCCGAGATTGCAACCAAAATTATTTATTGGCTTTGACCAGGTTCAAATTCATCTAGAGTATTGCATGATTGGGGTTTACCCCAATCGTAGTTCTTTTATGTTTATTACTATACTCAGCCGTCCGCACCCTAGCCTGTGAAAAATCCTGCATTGTAAATGTATCAGTCGCACAGGAAATTTTGGAAGAATTTGTTAATATTTTTCCAATTCTATATGGAGAAGAAAATTTGAGTTACATCGTACATTGCCTACTTCATATTATGTGAATCAGTTAAGCAATACGGAGTGCAGGATAACTTTTCGGCTTATAAATTTGAAAATTTTATTCAGTATATCAAGCGACTAACCAAAAGATCACCAAAATGAATTCTGCAACAGCTTCATAGAAGAATAGATGATGGCATAAAATTTAATAAAGAAAAGTATCCCGATGAATTCTACATGAATTGTAAAAACGAAGCAGATTCGTATTGCCTTATTCAGCCAAACAAGCCGTTCGAAATTGTTGCGCACGGACACGCTGATGGAGTTGAAACAGTCTTGAGTCACTGATTCAATTGTATCGAGGATTTCTTTTGTTGAGCCTGTAAAATCGTCGATATGAGGCTAGAACTGGAAGTTTATAGGAAAGCTGATATCCTCCACAAGTATTTTCCTATCAAATTCGACTGCAATATTTTACTAAAATAATTCCTCTACTTCATCACTGCTTTAATACGTTTTAACATTAAATAAAAATATGTAGACATGGTGGCAACATAATGCTCCATTATCCCCTGTTGTGGAGGTATACGTCAATTCTTTGAACAGCGAGGACATCAAAGCCGGCTTTATAACATCTACACCAGCACAAAATAAAAAAAATAAAAAGTCCATCAGTTTTTGCCAGAAAAACATTCAATGTAACCAAAAAATCTGGTAATGGTGAGTAACAATAATAGTCGAAAACATATTACTTTACTTGGTTATCTTACTAATTCTTCTACTTCATAACTGTTTCAATTTATTTCAACAGAAAAGCATATGAACATGGAGGCGCATCATAATGTTCCACAATCCCATGTTGTCGATCACTACGTCAACTACCTGAACAGCTAGAACAGTGAACCGGGTTTATCCACATTTGTACAAAAATCAAAAACCCCTTATAATTTAAATACAAGCAAAAAAACTGGAATTGGTGAGTTGATGGTAAGGCCAGTTTCACATAGAACGCACGATACACGACATTCTAGCAGAAAGCACCAGTAGTGAGCGAACTTTTTATGTGCGACGATTAAATAATTAATGCACTCGTTTAGAAAGCTTTCTACAAGTATCGTGCGTTCCGTGTGAAACTGGCTTAATAGTCCAGAAACTTTTGACTTGACTCAGTGATTGCCTATTTATTTGTATTACAACAAAAGCTTCACCGTATTCCAGCTCAAAGCGGACGCCACATCCATCGAACAATAACCTAATCGGCTGTTTGTTCGATAAAATAACTGAAATGAGTTCTGACTTAAAACACATTAAGCAGACCCAAAATAAGATCTTGGAAAAGGTAAGCATAAGCATAGGCATCAAAATTGAGCATAAACTAGTAATATGCTAAAATTTTAGATTAGCATATTTGAAGAGAACCACAAAGCTGTCCACCATGCCGACAATAAGCTTTTAAGAAGCTGTTCGGTTCTAATTCAGCAAATAAACAAGAACGTCGCTGAAATAACGGGCGATAAGCGAAGCGAATGCAGCTAACGACGCTCCTACCACTAAGCTCATTGGAGCAACTTTTAGAGATGGATGAAAAGCTTCTCAACGAAAACTTCGCAAGAAACATTGGGTGCATTCGGGAGTCACGGTTGCTAGCTAGGCGCTAACACTTTTAGGCAGCACAAAATTTGTTCGCTGTCTTGGCTTAGCGGAGATTTGACAGTTCGAACGAACTGCCTGTATTCACAAATCATACCACTACTCAAGCGCTCCCATTTTTGTTGTTGTAATTCAATGCAAAATTGGGACAAAAATAGGAGCGCTCAAGTAGCGCTACCGATATGTGAATGCAGGCATGTCAAATTAAAACAGGTGGGCCAGCATACCATTCGGGCGTCACAAGGAAAATTGTTATGTGCTGAATTCGCTATTTCTATGCAGCCCATTACGCTTTTTTCCGTGACGCCCGAATGCACCCATTGTAAGTTTATCTTAAATGTAATATATTGTATATTTATTACAGAAAATTTTATTCTACATTTTAGGAGGCTTATTTGAAAAAAATGAGCATCAACAACGACGTGGAGCAAATTTTTAGAAATGTTGTGACTGACGAAATCATAATCCACTATAACGTCGATGGAGTTTGCAACAAAAGAAAGTTATTGGAACTTAAGTTGTTTGATCAAATTATCTACAGTAAGTGTTGAAGTTTTCACCTACCGTAGAATGTAATGTTTACTGTGAGCAATATACATTTATAACTTTTCTTTTCAGGTTGTTTCGCCCAACGAATGGCAAAGCCAGAATACATTTCCCAATTAACACGATTAATCGACACCTCAATTTCGGTGACGGTTAATCGATGAACCGCGGACATTGTTCGAACAATCGAATATTCGATCATTTGTTCTTCCAACCCTAGTAGCAGGCATTGCATGTGTGTGGAAAACAAAGCACCCGGTGAAGCCAGTTATTTTATATAGCAATAGCAACCACGCTTCGCCGGATCGCAATATTTACGCTACGTGTGTGGATAGACAAAGTACCCGGCGAAGCCGGACAGTCTAGCATAATCCAAATCAAGTAAATTTTCACTTTTTTTTCATATGTATTTGGAAATTTGAACAATTCCATGGTTCGTATAAATAATCTCTCAAAAACAACTCTGTTGTAAAAAAAATCCCCGCCAAGAAAAACCTCTCAACCGCAAAAATGATTGATATGAATACAATACCGCCAAAGTGCTCGTAGCTTTGCGCCCCACTTTAGGGTTGTCATATTGAACGCTGATTGAATTAGTAAATTTCTTTCAAAGCTGATTGGCGGGGAGCTTCCATTAAACAAAATAAGTTGAACAATCTGAAGAAAAACGGGGTAGAAAATGGTCTATTAATCACTTCTGGCCTGAAGTGTATTTTTAGTATTTTGTAAGGCGGAAGCTTTATAACGAGATCCGGGCGAGAAGCCAATAATACTACATAAGAGTGTAGGCATGATCCGCACGCAACTACATAACCATCATTTTATCAGAACGACATCGTTGTCATTATCACTGTCATTTTGTCTATGGCTATGAAGCTCCCCGCCAATCAGCTTTGAAAGAAATTTACTAATTCAATCAGCGTTCAATACGCGAAGCTACGAGTACTTTGGCCTGGCGGTATTGTATTCATATCGATCCTTTTTGCGGTTGAGAGGTTTTTCTTGGCGGGGATTTTTTTACAACAGAGTTGTTTTTGGGAGATATCACATCTTTTTGCATAGTATTGTATATTAGTAGTAGTAATACAGATGGCGCAACGGTAAGCACGTTCGCCTTCTATGTATTGGGCACCGGTTTGATTCCTACTGAATGCGGTCGTCTTCGATAAAAAGGGGATTTACGTGCCGGACTATGAGTCCACTCAGGTTACCCATTTGGGGATAATAGTTTTCTTGCAAAGAATATCATTTTTCTAGTTCAAAGGACTCAAAGTGCCTTTAACAGTAGTTTAGTACATTCGCCTCATCACCCCCAGTCGTACAATACTCATCTTGCCTAGAAATCGCTTCCTTGCCAAGAACACACTTTCTCCTGCCCAAAGGACTCAAAATACCTTTAACAGTCTACTGCATTCGCCTCATAACCTCCAGTCATGTGATACCCATCTTGCCTAAATATCGCTTCCCATCTTCCACACATTGAAAAAAATCATCTTACATCATAATTAGGGACGTTCCAATACCATATAAGTATCGATACCCGCTCAAATGAGTAGTATTTAAATCATTTATTCGATACTACTCATATACTCGTAAGTAGCTTGAAAGTATCGATACTTATAAAGTACTCATATCGATAGTTTTTCTTATGAATTTGAGATCGCGGGTGATTTGGTAACTTAGGAGCACTGTTATTAATAATTATTATCAAAAGATTATTTTAGATTATTAGAAAATGTTTATTCATTTTTAGGTTTAACAACAAAATTGATTTTTTTTAAATAAACATAATAATAAAAATAAAGGGAAAAAGGACTAAGTATTCCATATGCTTATATATGCACATACATCTATACAAAGAGTTTTACTTAATCCAGATTATGTTTCCAAGGCTATTTCCAAATGGATAGTATATCATAGAATTGATATATAGAGAACATATACGAGTATATTCTGATTTAAGAAATAAAAAGTTAGAAAAAGGAGATCATAAACATTTAGGCTTGGCCAGATGCACGCGGATGTGAAAAAAGTGCAAGAAGTAATTATTATTAAAATGCTTAAAATTTAAGTGAAGAACTCTTTATTATCGAGACTGCCCAAGAAGAGCAATTTTTTCAAGTACTTCGGAGACAATCTGTTGACCGTTTCCAGCTGGTAACGTTAGTGCTGTCTCTCTTTCTCTTATTTCGATTTTAATAATGGGTACTCGATAGGTACTTGGATGGAAATGGTATCGATACCCGAGTAAGTATCGCAAGAATTATTCGATGCTAAATGTACTTGGTATCGAAACAAAAGTATCGATTATTTACTTGTATTTACTTGTATCGGAACGTCCCTAATCATAATTCATATCTCATATGCCCTAAATGAAACTACCTAAATCATATACCATACACACAGAGCCATATAGAAGGAGATGAAACCCCCATTTACTGTGCACAAAATTCTGGACGTAATTCCACCACATACAAACTAGTAAAAAGTAAACAAAGAGACACACGCCCTAAACTGCGCAACACCCGCGCAGTCTATATAGAAGCACATAAAGCAATTGAAATGTCATCCCCTCTCCTACTTCTCCTATTGGAACAATAACATTCCAGTCTGTCTCTCTGCCGCGGAACACCCGCCCGATCATATAGAAGCAAAAGAGAGGTAAAATTTCCATCCCCCTTCCTACTTCCTCACTTGTGCCGAATTGCTTCGTTTCTCTCGCTGTTTTTCATTTCCTCTGATTTTCTCTTCAAAGACCACACAGCATGTTTTTATTCTTTCCGGACATCCTAAGATGCAGCCATAAACATTCAGTTTCAATTTTTTCATCACACACTTTTCATTCATGCGCTTGCCACAAGCCACGCCCACAGCCATTACCTCGTAGGTTCTCCTCACCCGACGAGCGCACGGACTTTTGCATCCGTCGTCATCACTACTCACATAATCAAGTGTTTGCGTCTCTCCCCGTCGGCATGCGATCTCTGCGAGTGATTTGCTGTGTCGCATTCAAATTATCAAGAAGACTTAAGCCAGAAACTCTACTATAAAATTTCACATTTTTGGATGTATATTTGTATCTACTGCACGGATCAGAGCAAATGATAGCCTATGTACACCCTTGGGACACAGGCAATCCGTGAGAAAAGAAAGCAGACCTGGATACGCTCCCTACGAGGCTGTAGCCCGAACAAGCATCCGGGGCCGGAGTTACAGAGGTCCGAAAACCCGTATTTGTTGTGTCGCGTAAACATAGTTTTGGTCGCTTTTCAATTTTTTTTTTTCCGATTTTTTCGTTTTTCTTTGGCGGGGCGAGACGCTCCCGCGTCCCTAGATATGAAAGCTACACATTACATGTCCTTTGGAAATAACTTTTATAGTAGGCGCGTTCTTTTGTACTCAGTGGTGGTAATTCGAGTGGAGGTTAAGCGGCGTCCAAAAAAACGGTCCGGGTTAGGTGTCAAAGTGCAATGGACCCCTGGCGTAAATTTATCATAGTTTTTCAACATTTTTGACTGTAAAAATATGGATCCTATCCGGCAAAACATCTACTGTTTTTTTTAATAATTAAATTAAACTACAAAAATTTCTAATTTCCCATTATAAATTCACCATTTACTGATGCAAACTCTTGACATATATGTCGAGTGCAGGTTTATTAATCCGTAGAGCTAACCACTTTAATTAACTTTAACGCATTGTTGTAATTGTGTGTTTTTAACCCGAATTAACGATCGTTGGAGTACAAAAGAATACGCCTAGCCTTGTACAAACTACCTTGTTTTAAAGGTAAAAAAACCTGATTTTCCAGAAACATTTCCAATGTAAAGTTTTTGCCACATTAACTTGGCGCTGTTAATACAAATTATCTTGATCATATCATGTGATTTGCTTTACATGAAAATCACGTTTTTTCACCTTTAAAACGTCGCATTCGCAAATTTTCAAATCTAAGTCCCTAATATTTATATACCGTTCGAAACATAACATAATGGGGCAACTTTTGTCAGCTTTGTAGTCCGGATGGCGCAACGGTTAGCACGTTCGCCTGCAACGCACTGGGCCCCGGTTCGATTCCGGGGATTTACGTGTCGGACTATGAGCCCACTCAGCTGTTAAATGAGTACCCATTATGAGGTAAATAACTCGGTTGAGCGTAGTGCTGATCACATACCTCTGCACACAAAAAAACCGTCACGATCTAGAAAATGAGATGATGCTAACTCATCTCGAGCCCGTGGTTCAAATTGGACTGTTGCGCCAGTTATTTTTTTTTTGTCAGCTTTACAGATTTGTCAGTTCAAAGTACCGTTACGAAATAATCATTTGGATTTTTGATGAAAAATAGATTTCACAATTTTTTCAAAGTTTGAACGGTTGTATCTTTGAAATAATGGTTTTTTTTTAACCGGTAAAACGTTTATTTATACGAAATTTTATGTAGTTTCAGAAAGTAAGATCAAATCTTGGATCGAATAATTGGGGCCTTAGAAAATTTCGAATTTGTTGGACAAGTCAAGAGTTTGGACAGTTTTTTTTTTAAATGCTATAACTCTGTAACGGTTAAAGTAGTACATTAATTTTCTGCAAATGAACCATACTATCTACCATTTAAATATTTACCATCATGAATGGGACACCCTGTATATACAATTTTTATAAATACTGATTTTATCTATATATTAATAGGTTAACAATTTTTGTATGGGAATTTTGTGACGGGAACTCCTCCCAAACTACTGAACCGATTTTAATGATTTATACACCATTAGAAAGGTATTCTTTCAAAGGTGTGTAAATTTTATATTTTATTAAAATTGGCGAAATACTTTAGCTATAATCCGCGACAAACATTGCGAGCTTAGAATTCAAGCTTGGGCAGATGTACCAAGCTTGGGCAGATGTATTTGCTACAGCGTTGGATCAACGGTTCTCGGCTTTGCGGGGATTCGGTTCATGTATATAATGTCGTAAGCTTGGGCAAATGTAAAAAACATTACGAGCTTAGAATCCAAGCTTGGGCAGATGTACCAAGCTTGGGCAGATGTATTCGCTACAGCGTTGGGTCAGCAGTTCGTGACCAAGCTTGGGCAGATGTGGTGGTGATTGCGGGGATTCGGTTCATGTATATAATGTCGTTGCTTTGCGAGGATTCGATTTATGTATATAATGACCAAGCTTGGGTAGATGTATCCGCTAAGGATCATTTCATAAGATTGTGGGGGGAACAGCGTTCATTGGATTGTGAGTGGAGTCGTCTAGAAAAGATACTCATGAAATAAATAAACCGTCGAATTGAAAATATGAATCAAGTATCCAAGTATACTTAATTTTTATGCTGCATGCTTATCAGCGTCGAATTGAAATACTGCCCAAAAAATTGGAAACAGTAAGCCGGTAGTGTATTTTTTTTAAAATCAGTTCAACTACAACTAAAAAAAACATGAAGGGGGTGTACAAGAAGCGCGACTACACACAGTGAAGAAAGAAGAATTATAAAGAAGGCTGCACAATATCACGGACCGTAGGAGCATGCGGCTGCGTCGGCGATGTTTATTTGAGTAAGAAAGCGAGTACAGTGGCAAAAACACATGCTCACGCGCAGTGTCGATGAAATGGAATTCCTTTCGTTTGTTCCACTGAATAATCTGGGCAACATACGTTACGTCTGTGTTTCTAGGAAGAAATAATTGTTATTTCAGAAGAAATAATAATTATTGAAGAATCCGCTAACTGCATTATTCATTTGTAATTATTATTATTATCATTATTTGATGTTTGAATGTTTGGTGTTTAATGAAATATTAATAATTATAAATATTCACCGAAGTTTTCGTAATAAATATTTATTATTTAATTGAAAAATTATTATTTCCATTCTCTGCTAAGTCGTATAGCTGCCATAGTAATGGCTGTCATAGGAACGACCGTTCCAAAAGCAAATTTTTGTTAGAAAAACTTTTTTATCTCTAAAAATATCTTTGTCAAATTTCATATTTAATAAACTCGATTGACGATATTTTCACTTTGTGATAATCCATATTAAATTTCATATTATTCAATCATATTTAGTACCAAACCACATTCCTCAATTTGGCTGAAATCAGCTCACTATTTTCTGTACCTCTCATAGAAACAGTGAAATCGGAACAAGTTTTACTGCTAGTTTAAAAGCGCCATGCCCCATAAGTCAAAATGAAGGTATGATACCGAAGCGTGAAGGGAACATCTTCGGCAAGCTAGCCGGAGGCCACCTTGTTTTATTCCATTTTGTAAGACACTGTAATCATTCTTATACATATATACTCAGTTCCCAATAGCACAATTGCGCAGGCTTCAATTTTCCTACGTCGCTCGTGTGGGGAAGGTGTAACGTCATTTTCGCTATGTACAAAGAAAAAGACCGAGCTTTATAAAATTGTCGATAACTTGGCTACGCAAATTTTGCCACAAGAGAGCAGTAAGTTAACAAGCTATTGGCGAATAGTTGTCGTAAACAGGACCCATTTGGTTGAAGGGACTGGCTAGAGTGGAGTTTATCAAGTGCTAATATATTTTTCTTGAAAAAAAAATCCAAGTTTCAAGTTCAAGTTCAATATATGTAATTACTATCTATAACCGTTATCTAGTTTGAGGATATTATTTCTATCCGGAAAAATAGAAACCCAACTACTTTGCTCTTATGCGTTCGAAAGTTGTCAGATTGTGTTCGGGAAAGACAGTATTGAAAATTCACAAGGGATTTAGAAATTAATCTAATTTTGCTTTTAACTGAAAATTGGACAGATTAGTGTTGCTGGTGAAGCCTCAAATTTGTTTGTGAATATAGTGGTAGCTCGCAGTTTGAATACAATGTTATATCTATGGCTTTCTTTTTTTGGATACGTTCTCATTTATACTGCAAGCGTTGCATCTTTCTTACAACCTGGTGATGTGTTCACAAGCTCATTTTTAGTGCGGTTCCGGCGAAGTGTGGAAAATGACTTTGCTCATAATGTCGCTAAAATATACGGATTCGAGAATCTTGGACCAGTAAGTGCAACTTTTACAGAATACAGGTCAAATTATCGATAGGTCGGTGGAATATGTCGGATTAGTATTGTCGTACCTTAAATGACGTAGACTCTGGTGAAAAATGGCGTTGAACGCGTGGTGTTTTTTATTCATTTCCATATGACTTAGCAACTTCCCGCTTAATACGTCTTTTCTGCCGAAAAAATCAAATATTTCCAATCAAAAAATCTAGATAAGCTTCCTTCATATTTGTTTAGTAGCGTTTTAGCAATTATCGTTTTTGTCATTGATTTCGCATATTACAATTTTTCCATATGCTTGATTGTTCGAAAATGCAAAAGTTGTGTTGTGTAGTAGTCTAGTCATCAGGTTCTAAAGCAAACTGTGGTCTAGTTATGATTTTTTTTTCGTGTATATTTTGTGGGGTGCTGATTACGAATCTGATAAGACTAATTTTCAGGCTTCTATTTGTTCCCGCAAATAAAAATCATCGTTTTTCTGATGTGTTTTACCAAATAACGAAAAAACTCATAAGGTACGAGGAAAATGAAGAAAGATGATCACTTAACAAGCTTTCATCTGAGATAAGTGAGATGAGCTTAGAAGAAAACAGTTACCTAGGTAGGTAGCTAGAAGTATGAAAAATATCGTAGTAGTGAGAAAATAATGTGTTATTGCCATTATCTATTTTTTCTACGTACAACTTGACGCAAATGAAGGTTGATTAAGTTATCAATAAACTCATCCATTTTCTTCGTAGGATATGTATTTTTCCGTTATTTGGAAAAATACACAAAAAACGATGATTTTTCTCTTTGTGGGAACAAAAGATAAAAAATAGAAGCATAAAAAGTAGTTTTTCCAAGTGAGAATATCTCGAAAACTAAATTAAAACTACATCACAATTTGCTTTTTAACAGATCCCATAAGCACTTAATGACTAGGCTATAGGGCTTCTCCGAAACATTCCCTTCTAGCGCTTATTTCAAAGACGAAATAATTGACTAAAAATGAAAAAGTGTTCAACAAACAATCCATAATAAAAAGATTGTTCAAGTTGCAAAATGTAACACAAGCTGTTTGTATCAACGAGCCTTTTCCTCCATTGTTGCTGTGGATGTTTTACAAGAGGAGTTACAAATGCTGGTTCTGCGTGTATCTTTAAAAATCCCAGCTCATTTAAGCTGGCAGAGCAAAAGTAGCAGAGATAATTGAAAGAGGTTTACTAAATTCGGGCGTTTTTAGTCCTGATTTCGTACAGTCGAAACAAAATTACTCCACTTTACTTTTAAAAGTTACGGTAGTGTCTGTCAGCTTAAGACTTAAGCTGGCAGACAACCAGAACTTTTTTCATTTTTTTTTTCAGTCAAAAAACGACGTTTTGTATTTGGTGTTAATTTAGTACAGATGAACAAATTTATTTCACTTTACTTTTAAAAGTTATTTAGTTTATTTAGTGCGAACTTCGTACAGCCGAAAAAATGTAACAACATCTTATTCTAAAAAGTTACGGTACTGTCTGCCAGCTTAAATCTTAAGCTGACAGAGCATCGAAAAAAAATTTGTTTTTGTTTTTTTTTTTCGTCAAAAATTACTCGTATTTCGTGCTAATTTATTACAGGCGAGAAAATTGTCGCACTTTTTTTTAAGTAACGGTAGTATCTTTTTGTTCAAAAACTACATGCAGTATTTAGTGGTAATTTCGTATAGTCGAAAAAAAAAATAGTTTCACTTTTTTTCAAAACTTAAGACTTAATCTGGCAGACACTACCGTAACTTTTGGAAAACACGTGCAATACATTTTTTTCGCCTGCACTAAATACAATAAATAATTTTTGACGAAAAATACAACAATTTTTTTTTCGATGCTCTGCCAGCTTAAGTTTTAAGGTCACCACACACAACAACTATTTTGGCCGTGAGCATGCATCGAACCACGACAAACTCAATAGAAAAAAATCTCCTCATATCCACCGTTCTATGATATTTGATGGTTCGATGGAAGTTCGGTCGTGGTTCTGCGCGATCATGTGTGGCGAGCTTTAAGCTGGCAAACACTACCGTTACTTTTTAGAAAAAGATGTTATTATACTTTTTCGACTGCACGAAATTAGCACTAAATAGGCCTGTATTTAGTACACGTCTTTCAATTATGTCTGCTACTTTTGCTCTGTCAGCTTAAGAGAGGTAAAAATCGCTACATACATAGAGAAATGAATATTAGTAGAAGACAGCTCTACATCAACTGGTGAGTGAGATTGAATCGGCAATGGAGGCGAAAGAAACTGCCTTATGCGCCTTCCTCGACATTGAGGGTGCCTTTGACAATACTTCGTTCACTGCTATCGACAGCGCTTTAAGGGCCAAGGGAGCGGACGTGACTACCGCGAAATGGGTGGGACAAATGCTCTCATCGAGAAGAGTCACCACTACGATTGGAGACTGGTCCCTCGTGGCTAGTGTCACTTGTGGGTGTCCACAAGGAGGTGTCCTATCGCCACTCCTGTGGTGTATAGTGGTGGACAGTTTGCTTTGGGAACTTACATTGCAGGGCTTCTTTACGCAAGGATACGACGATGATCTGGTGATCTTGGTTAGGGGCAAGTTCGAGGAGGTCTTATCAGACATTCTTCAATCAGCACTATGCATAGTACAGGGATGGTGCAACGCAAATGGCCTTCGAGTGAACTCCTCCAAGGCAGTTGCGGTCTCTTTTACTAAGAAAAGATACCTCAGACAAATCAGATGCCCCCTAATGTACAATCTACCCATACCCTTGGCAGACAACACCAAGTACTTGGGGGTCACTCTTGACAAAAAACTACCCTGGTCAGAGAATCTGAAAGTAGTGTCAAACAAAGCCACTAAGGCTCTGCGGATATGCCGACAATATGTAGGCAAGCCGTGGGGAATGAAACCCTCTATCAGCCTTTGGATTTACAAGGCGATCGTTAGACCTATGCTAGAATATGGTGCAGTTGTATGGTGGAAGAGAGCCAATACAGTAACTGGCAGATCTACCCTAGGTAAGATTCAGAGACTTGCTTGCCTCATGTCTACCGGAGTCATTCACTCCTGCCCTTCTGCGGCGCTTGAGGTACTGCTAGACCTTCCACCATTGCACGTTCATGTAATAGCACAAGCAAAGCTGACGATCCTCAGATTGAAGGCTTGCGATGCCCTCACTAAGCTGAATCCGGAACAGGAAAGTTGGCTCAGTGAGAGCTGCATAAGTTGTATGCCATCGGACCATCTGGTGAAAGAACCATCCAGCAACAAGCTCTTCAACACTATAATCTGGAGCAGAGAAAACTGGTTGGAGAATCATTCCACTCTTCTTCCAGATACCATCAAGTGGTTCACGGATGGATCAAAGACGGTTAATGGTACAGGTGCCGGAATAGTGGGCCCTAACCAGGGTATTTCTATACCAATGGGTAAGTTCGCAACAGTATTCCAGGCAGAAGTACATGCCATCGAGTCATGTGCGGAGCTCTGCCTGAAAGCCGAATTCCGTAGCAAGAATATAGCTATATTTACTGACAGCCAGGCAGCCATACATGCGCTAAGCAACTGTTCTGTCTCGTCCAAGTTAGTGCGCAGCTGCCAGAATACATTACAAAAAGTTGGCTCCTCGAACATGGTAACGGTATACTGGGTTCCTGGCCACGTCGGGATTTCTGGGAATTAACAGGCTGATGAGTTGGCCAGGATGGCCTCGGACACGCTCTTTTGCGGACCTGAGCCCTTCTGCGGGATTCCTCTAAGTTCCGTCAGTAAATGCATCAGGGACTGGGAGCGTACTGAGGCCACCGTTCAATGGGACTATCTTCCAGGCCTGAGGCAAGCCAAGATGTTCATATCTGGTTACTCGCGCAGCAGGACATTTGAACTTTTCAAAATGAACCGCGCGCAGGGTTAGAAGTATTTGTGGCCTTCTAACTGGACATTCTTGCCTAAGGGGTCACTTAAAGATCATGGGCATAGTATCGGACGCTAGCTGTCGTTTCTGCGAGGCCGATGATGAAACGTCACTGCACGTTCTTTGCGAATGTGAGGCACTGGCCCAACGTCGCCTAGTACACTTCGGCATCGACTTCCCTGAAGCAGACGACATTGCTTCGATGCCGCTCACCCTTCTAAGCAAATTCATTAGCGCGATCAAACTTGATCCACAGGCCTAAGCCTGTTGCCAGACCTGGGGCTATAGCACAATAGACCATTTGGCCTCAGTGCTAGTGGGCCTTTTGGCACCCGCAATCCCTCTCACAATCTAATCTAATCTAGTAGAAAAGACATGAGCCAACAATTTTGGTGCACGTTTACTTGCAATTGGAAATTCTCCTTCTGGCACGGATTTTGTTCTATCTAGACCAAGGAGTCCTCAATCTTTCTGCCGTCATGATCACATTTGAAAAAAAATCGCACGCGATAGCATTTTATGAAATTCTTTTTGGGCCTTCGTTCTGTCTTAGATTTTTTAGCTGGGTAAGGCTGTTTCCTCACTTGTCGGTACGGTAGCGGTGCGGAATCGGCATGCCCGGTATACGCCGTACGGAAAACTTATCGAGTGCCTATATTTCAATGAGTGTTTCCTGATTGGCTCGGTATTTGCGGATGCGGGGAGGGACCGAGCCAATCAAGAAACACTCATTGAAATATAGGCGCTCGGTAAGTTTTCCGTACCGCGTATACCGAGCATACCGATTCGGCACCGCTACCATACTGACAAGTGAGGAAACGGCCTAAGGCGTTACAAAAAATTAATAAAAAAAACATAAAAGAACTACGATTGGGGTAAACCCCAATCATGCAATACTCTAGATGAATTTGAACCTGGTTAAAGCCAATAAATAATTTTGGTTGCAATCTCGGATGCATCGTTAAGACGTAAGACGTAAGTCGTTAAGACGTTAAGACGTATTTCATGAAATAGTGCAGTTTATATGGGAGGGGGTAGAAGGAGGGTGAGGATTACAATAATAATGTAGGTTACAATTATCATAAAAGTGATATATTCAAAATTTCAAAGCAATATGTTTTATAGTTTCTGAGAAAATCTGATTATTGTAAATTTTCAAAAATGAGTCATTTTGTATGGGAGGGGGTAGAAGGGGTGGAGCGATTTAGCCCGTTCACGAACTTAGCCTTCATTTTTTGTCAAAAATAACGTGTGCAAAATTTGAACTTCATAGCTCAACGCGTTCTCGAGCTAGAGAGGTCACGGACGGACGGACGGACAGACGGACAGACGGACAGACGGACAGACGGACAGACGGACAGACGGACATCCGGTTTTGAGATATTCGAGTGATAATATGAACTTCTGTTTCATTCATTTTTTTCTGCGAGCCTTATTTCTTAGCGTTACAAACTTTGTGGCAAACTTATAATACTCTCAGATTTCATCTAGAGTATAAAAACGTTGTTTTTCGTAATTTTTTCGAGAGTCCGCTCATTTCGAATTTTTCGGGACTAGTACAGTTAAGGATGTAAAATAAGAGAAAAAAAATTATGTTTATAATTTATATATACCAGAATGTCGGAGAAAATTGATTCTAAGGTTACATAATCCAATTCAAAAAGCCAATGCCTGACACATTTAACAAATCTTCCAGATGATGCTATTGATCTAATTGAATGGGGAAGTTTCTTAAAAAGACGACATGAAGAAACCAAATAAAAATTAAATGAAACCGGAAAATAGAGAGCTACGCCCGCAATCCGAGGGTTTTGTAGTGTCCCATGCCAATAGGAGATGAACTGTCCTACTTTTGGAGATGCTTAACCATTCATGTTAAGACAATATTGCAAATTGTAAGTTTGCATAAAAAATATTAAAAATAAATTGTTTGAATAATTATAGAGAATAGAGTCAGCGACGAGCATACCCCCCTCCCTCCTTCCCCCCTTCCCCTCCTCCCACCTCTCCTACCAATCATTACCCTTTTGAAAATGGTTGACCAATGTACTAGTATGTAGTACAAGAGACCTGCTATGTGCATTTTTTGTATGGATGATATCAAAATGACCAAATCTAAATGAATGTACTACTATTAAATATTACGTGATTATTACGAAATTTGGAGATATTATTGCACATGGTGTTGATTATCGTCGGCCATCAATACTTTCGACCTCGGATGAGTTTGAGAAATGCAGGGGTGTGCTAACTGTAACTATAGAAATATACTATTATTAACCTATTTTGAGAAGATATCAAAATTCCATATTTTGTTTGTTTTCTGTGCTAGTTGAAAGCCATCTTCCTGTATGTTTTCATATTTCTAAGTGTAACGGTCTCGAAATGGTAAGGGGGTGGGACAAATTTGAATATGATCTCATATTTTCCCCTCTGCCTCTTTTCCCCTTTCTCCGAATTTGATTTTCGCCAAAAATGGGATGTACTCTGTAGTACCTTTCTCATGATACCCCACTTGCCTATATCAGATGAAAAAAATGTTGACCACCCTAATTTTCCTAGCGTTGCCATACGGCAACGCAGAACATATACTCACATAGTAATTAAAAACACTTGAACGCAACGACCGATTTTTATAAAATAAACAAATGATGGCTTCGAAGGAATGAGCCTTTCTTGTGGAGTCAAGAGGATTGTATTCTGTGCTGACGTCTGATAGTGATAAGAAGTGAAAGTATTGTGAAAAAATAAAACGTGAAAAATATTCGAAATGAGCGTCCATCAAAAGTAAGTAAGCCTATAATTTCGTTTGTGTTACGATCTGGAAACTAAAATTTTGAATTCCTGTGCTGTTTCAAGTGCTTAATATTGTGAAATAACAAATTTTGTAAAAGTTTTATATTTGTGGCTGTTATTCACATTGTTTTATTATTGTTGCCATATGGCAACGCTAGGGGTTCAAGCATATTTTACTTTATGTGGAATCACAGCACAATGTTTATTGAAAATTCGAAAGAAACTTTATGAGCAATGATTTTTTTCTTCTACTTGCAAAGACAATTAACCCTTAAAGATATATTGGATATTTTGGAGGAGTCGAGTGGTGACGGACTGGGCACCAACACTGTGCGTGCAATGTACATTGAACCACCCGAAGATGAAGGGAACCTAAGCGGAGAGGATGATGCCGGGGAGGAGGGAGTGGGATTACCAGATAACCTCTGTGCAGCTCAGTTAAGAGCTGGTTGCGAAGTGGTGTTTGAAAACGCGGAAATATTGAGCACTGAGTTAGAAGCAACCACAAGTAATGACTCATATAGCGATGAAGCTGGCCCCTCAACTAGACCATCAGAGAAACGTTTACGGCTAACTCAAGAAGAAACCACGAGGAAATATGTATATTGCGCCGAACCTGGTCCTTCAAATAGACCACCAAGAAAAGGGTTAAGCCAAATAACCCGTACGGAATCGAAACATGTCTTGCCAAGTGCCAATCGAGACACTGTTTTCAAGTGGATAAAAGGTTCTGATCCAGGAATGAGTCCAATTTTCCCCGATCCAATTTATGAAGATTGTCGATCTCTTCGTCCACATGAGCTATTTGAGATGTTTTTTGACGATCCCTTATTGGAACATATCAGCGAGTGTTCTGCATTATATGCGAAGTTCCACAATCGAAACATTGCAAATTTTTCGATTTCTGGTAAGTTCTTACACTTTTTTTTTAATTTCATAATTAATTATGATTATTAATTTTGTCATTTTAGAACTCCGAACATTTATTGGCATTTTAATCGTGACTGGATATTCGACATCAACCAAATATGGGGTATTTTGGAGTAACGAAAATGATCTCCGCAATGACATGATCTACAATAGCATGCGGAAGAACAGATTTGAAGAAATTCTTCAAAATATTCATTTTGAAAAACTCTTGCACCCTCCACCTAACAACTCAGATAAGTTATGGAAGCTTAGACCACTAACGGATCATTTAAAGGCAACATTTGTCGAAAACTTTCACCCGGAGCAAAACTTATCTTATGACGAAAGTATGAATCCGTATTTTGGCCGGCATGGGTGCAAGCAGTTTATAAAAGGGAAGCCAATGAGATTTGGTTACAAGGTATGGTCCCTTTGTACTCCATCTGGATATCTGGTTAATTTCGAAATATACCAGGGGAAAAATCCACGTTCGGTAAACCAGTACGAAGAACGATTTGGGAAGTGTACTGCTCCACTGATGTCCATGATTGACGATTTTTCTCCAGAAGTTCGACATCTACCTTTCCACTTTTTTTTTTGATAATCTATTTACCGGACTGCCAATGTTGACTAATTTGAAACTGTGTGGTTTCAATGGGACTGGCACAATCCGAGAAAATCGTATTCCTAAAAGTTGTCCACTTAATTCAAAAGAAAAACTAAAAAAAATGAAAAGGGGACACTCCGAGTCGATAATGATAAAGGAAAGTGGGATTCATATAATAAAATGGGTTGACCATTCGGTGGTTTGCGTCGCTTCGACCGTTTATGGAATCGAACCTTTGTCAAGCACTCAGCGCTGGTCCAAAGAGGCCCAAAAAAAAGTTAGCATTCCTCGACCAAGTGCAGTTGCGGAATATAATAAGTACATGGGTGGAGTAGACAGGTTCGACCAAAATGTAGCAGCACATCGAATTGGTTATCGAGGAAAGAAATGGTGGAGCTGTATTTTTACATGGATTATTGATGCAGCACTGGAAAATGCTTGGCAACTTTATCGCAGAAAAAGCTCAACCACATCGCAGCTACAATTTCGCCGAGATATCGCAGTTTTTTACTGCAAACACTTTGGTGTAGAACCGAAAGGAACTGGTCGACCGCCGGCTCGAAATCTTGATCCAACCACAGAGTCAGTTACGAATCTGTTGCGATTTGACAGAATTGACCATTGGATTGCTAAAATAGAGACTCGAAGAAGATGTGGAGGTGAAAAATGCAAAGCTATCGTAAGAACGCAATGCATAAAATGCAACGTTGGTTTGAGCCTTGATTGCTTCCAAAATTACCATACAAAGAATTGAAGAAAAGTTAATCATCACAAATATATGTAATATAAGTTTTCTATAATATTTTTATAAATTTAGTTGTAGTAGTGAATACCGATTTTTAAAATAAATTCAGAGTTTTAAAATAACGATTTTTCATTTTCCAGTCAACCAGTACCCTACCGTTCCTAGCGTTGCCATATGGCAACATCCGGTTCTGGGTACCCCCTTTACCGAATCAAAAAAATAATGATGCAATTTATCGTTTTGGGCCTCCAAGAGTATCTGTATAAAATTTCAAAGCGAAATTCGAAAAAAAATAATTCTGGAAAATTCGGGTTTTTCCCCTGTATGGGAACCTCCCTTAAAGCAGCAACCCACCTACCTCCCCCCTTAAACTTCTCTCCCCTACCACTCCTATACCACCAATCTCCACCCTTTCAGAAATGGTTAACTCCAATTCACTTTACGGAAAACAATAAACAATATTCAAGCATGCAGTACTAGTAGTCGTATGTAACCGGTTATGTGCATTTTTTGTATGAATGGCATCAAATCTCAAAATTTAAATGAATGTACTATTATTAAATATTACGTGATTGTTATGAAACTTGGAGGTATTATTGCCTATGATGTTGGTTATCATTGGCCATCAATATTTTTGACCACGGGTGCGCGTAAGGGGTGCAGGGGTGTGCTAACTGCAACTATAGAAATGTACTATTATTAACCTTTTCTGATGAAATTTCAAAATTCTAGAAATCTAGGTTTTCTACGCTAGTAAAATGGCGCTTTTCTGTAAATTTTCATATTTCTAAGTATAACGGTCTCGAAATGCAAGGGGGGGGGGGGGGACAAACTCGGATGACATATTTTCCCCTCTCCCTCTTTTCCCGTTTCTTCAAATTTGAAAAAAATTCCAAAAATGGAATGTACTCGACGGTACCTTTCTTATGATACCCCACTTGCCTGTACCAAACCAAACCAAAAAAAAATTTCAACCTTCATTTCCCCTCTATGGGGACCTCCCCTTAAAGTTGACCTATTACGACGATTCGCTTTCTCCGGCGAATTATAGTAATTCTACACATTCCTACAAAATTTCATGTATGTAGCTTCAGCCGTTCGTGAGATATTCCATGGACAGACGGACAGACAGACATTTGACCGATTTCATAAGGGTTTTGTATTTACTACAAACCCCTAAAAAGGTGGTGGTACGTGAAAAGGGGACAGATACAACATTCGCAAAGTTTCTACGTAGATTATATTCGGAGATTCATCTAAAATTAAGATTTCCCGATCTGGCAAAGAATGTTTTCAACACTTTGAAACAATACAAATGATGAACTGGAAGAATATTCAAATCTCGAAATAATGGGAAACTAGGTTGTCTACGGGGCTTCCTGCAAATAATTTTTAATGCGGCTTTTTGTAGAATAAGAAGGGGTTGAATTTTATTCAAATTAGTGCCTCCCCAACAGGAAATGCCATATTGAAGCTTAGAATGGAAAATCCCAAAATAAATAATGGTAAGTAGTGCATCAGAACAAATATTACTCATGTAATAAAAATATCTGAGTGAGCAGCGAAAATATTTAATTAAGTCAGGCGTATGGTTAGCAAAGCTCAGTTTAGAGTCAAGTGTTAGCCCCAAGTACTTAAACATATTAACAATTTCTATTAAAAAACACTTAGCATTGCAACTTAGGGATTGGTTAGACGTAGAATTAAAAGAGGTTGAAACGCAAGAGCAAGCATTCAACTTAAATCGTTGACACTCCGATCCATGGAACCAAAACTCTGCATTAGTTTCAGCTATAGACGATAAATTGAAGAACATAATTTTAGTCTTAGAACTAATGCTCAATCTAGCTCAGCAAACCAGATCCTGAATAGATTAAGATCCCAATTAATATCAATAGCCAAGTCCAAGGCACTTTTGGAATCGTAGGTACAGCCTACATCGTCAGCGAAGGCAGTAAGTGAACCTTTGAAATCTAATTGAAATAGAGAATTAATGTACACCAGAAATAAATTTTCTACAGCTGAACATCCCGTGAAAGATAAAGACTTGTCTCTACTGGTTACTGATGAAGACTAACTGCGACGGTGGAGAGAGCACTTCATTGAGGTCCTCAACAACACCTTTGGACATTCGAACTCATCTTCACTAGAAGTAGAAAATATTCCGCAAATAGCAATAGTTGATACCAATCCACCATCTAAACAGGAATTAATTGTGGCTATTAAATCGATGGAAGCGGGTAAAGCCTCGGGGATATATGGAATTCCAGTGGAATTCTTTAAGGCGGATATCAACGCTACTGCGGGTATTCTTCTCCCTCTTATCCAAGAGTGTTGGGAAACCGAAACTTTCCCTAAAGAATGGAAGAAGGGCGTCATTATTAAGATCCCGGAGAAAGGTAACCTGAAGGATTGTAATAATTGGCGTAGAATTTGCCTCCTCCTCGCAGTCTCCAAACTGATGACAAAAATAATTTTAAACCGGATCAAGCAAACAGTTGACCGTACATTGAACCATGAACAGGCTGGTTTTCGCGAGGGCTTTTCATGTAGCGACCACATCAACACCCTCCGAATTATTGAACAATCCGCAGAGTGGAGATCCCCATTACATCTCATGTTCATCGATTTCGAGAAGTCGTTTGACAGCGTTGAGCGGGAATACATCTGGAAGGCTTTATATAGGAGAGGTATACCAGATAAAATCATATCCATCATCAAGGAGTCCTACAGCGGAGCCCAATGTCACGTCTTACACAAGGGTAAGCTTTCAGATCCCTTCGAGGTACATAGCGGAGTGAGACAAGGCTGCATTTTTTCCTATATTGTTTTTGATTGCCATTAACGACGTACTTTGCAGTGCGCTTCGTGAATACCAGAGCAAAGGTATCAGATGGAACCTGTTTGAATACCTTGAACACATGGATTACGCTGACGATATTTGTCTTCTCTCAAATATATCGGATCATCTAGTTCAAATGACGGATGCCCTGCACCGCGAAAGTGGCAATGCGGGGCTTAAAATCAATGCTGCCAAAACTAAGTAATTGAGCTTGGATCCAGGAAGACAGAGCGAAATTTGTGTTTCGGGGCAGACGGTGGAAAAAGTGGACAATTTTTTACTACCTCGGAAGCGTAGTTACAGCAGATGGTGGAGCGGATGCTGATGTACAGTCTCGCATCAATAAGGCTCGGGCAGCTTTTTTCAGTTTAACTCCTTTCTGGCAAAACAACAACATCTCCAGACGTACCAAACTCAGGATCTTCGAAACCAATATAAAATCTGTGCTTCTTTATGGCTGTTCAACTTGGAAGGTGACCAGGGCGATAACAACTAGATTGCAAACTTTCGTGAACCAGTGTCTACGGCGCGTCCTGCATATACGCTGGCCGGTGGTCATTTCTAACGACGACCTCCTGTTCATTCCTGGCCAGGACAGGATAGGCAGCTCTATAAAAAGGCAAAAGTGGCAATGGATAGGTCACACCCTCCGAAAGGGGCCGGAAAACATTGCTAAACAGGCCCTCGATTGAAACCCACAGGGAACCGATGCAAGTCGCCGCTTTGGACGACCTAGAAACACCTGGAGAAGATCAGTTGAGGTCGAGGCTAAGTCATTAGGCAAATCCTGGAGACAGTTGAAGGCGATGGCGGCGAACAGGACGAGGTGGAAAGTCGGCGTGGTTAATTCCCTATGCGTCACAAGAGGTTGACAGGATCCAGCGAGAGAGAGAGAGAGAAATAAAATCGGACCCAAAACAGAGCCTTGAGGCACTCCCAAAGTCAAAAATGTTATGTCACTTCATCATCATCATCGTGGCGCGACAGCCCGACGTCGGGCCTTGGCCGCCTGGATCATTGTCCTCCAATTATCTCGGTCACGTGACCGCGTCCTCCAATTTTGGGAGCCCAGCAGCTGCGCGGCGTCCACACCTACTGAGCTCTCCCAACGAGATCTCGGTCGTCCTCGCAGTCTCGCTCCGTCGACTCGTTCTGCATTCATTACTCTCTTAGGCATGCGATCATCGTCCATTCTTTGTACATGCCCTGCCCATTGAAGTCGTTGTAGTTTGACGATTTTCGAGACTTGCAGCTCATCGTACATTTCATACAACTCATGGTTGTACCGGATGCGCCATCCATCTCGATCGCAAACAGCCCCGAAAATTCGCCGTAGAACCTTACGTTCGAAAGTGTCTAGCATGTTTTCGGAGGCTTGAGTTAGGGTCCATGCTTCGCAGCCATAGCATAGCACTGGTCGTATAATGGTTTTGTACACGCGGAGCTTCGTGTTTCTGTGCACATGCTTCGATTTCATTATGGGGAGGACCGAGAAAAAAGTCTTATTAGCTAACTGTATCCGTCGCTTGATTTCGTCAGTTTCGTTGGCGTCCCTTGACAGGTTGCAACCCAGGTAGATGAAGTTGTTCACGAACTCGATGTTGAGGTCCCCCACGTTGATGCTCGGTTGTGCAGGTGTCCTTGTCACCGATTGCATCATTATTTTAGTTTTACCCTCGTTAATACGTAATCCAACTTCCTTTGCAGCAGTATCGAGCGTATGCAGAAGTTCTTCTGCGTCAGCCAATCTTCGGGACATGATGTTGATGTCGTCGGCGTACGCTGCTAATTGTGTCGACTTGATGAGTAGCGTCTTGCTGTTGTCCAAATTCATGGCCCGAATAACGTATTCCAGTGCTAGGTTGAAGAGCGTCGGTGCCAGTCCATCGCCCTGTTTCAAACCAGTGCGTGTTTCAAATAGATCAGTAAGTCTATTCTGGATCCTGACTTGTGAGACGGAGTTGGTCATCGTCATCTTTGTCAGTCGCACTAATTTTGCTGGTATACCAAATTGCAGCATGATGTTGTACAGTACTCCACGATCGATACTGTCGTATGCCTGCTTGAAGTCGACAAAGATTTGGTATACGTTTACGTTGTATTCCCAGCACCTCTGGAGTATCAGTTTGACTGAGAAGAGCTGATCGGTTGTGGAGCGACCAGGTCTGAAACCGCTTTGATATTCGCCAATGACTCGTTCTGCGTACGGTTTTATTCTATTTTCCAGAGTTTTCGTCAAAATTTTATAGGACGTACAAACTAGTGAGATGCCCCTGTAATTCTCACACCGCAATTTATCTCCCTTTTTATGAATTGGACAGATGATGCTTCTGCGCCAATCGTCTGGGATCTCCTCGTTCTCCCATACTCGCAGGAGTAATTGATGTATGGCATCAACTAGACTCGTTCCACCGAATCTTAGCAGTTCAGCTGGGATCTCGTCAGCGCCCGGCGCTTTATTTCGTTTTAGTGACCGCAACGCGAGATCAACTTCCTCTACTGTCGGGGGTTGAATGGGTGGGCCTAGATCAACAATATCATCGAGAGCTTCCTGTGTGGGGATGTTAGATGGTCGGTTTAGAAGCTCTTCAAAATAAGAGGCCCATCGTTTGTTAATACCATCGGTGTCGCTGATGATGTTTCCATCCTTGTCCTTACAAAGGCTGGTCCTGGGTTGGTAGCCGTTCTTAATTGTATTTACTAGTTTGTACGCTTGTCTGGTGTTCCTATTAGCTAAGTTTTCGTTTATGTTCAGCAACTGCTCGTCAAAGTATTTACGTTTCTTACGTCTAATTATTCTATTCGATATTCGCCGTAGCTCGTCATATTTTTCTCTTCTGGCTCTGGTTCCTCGTTGAATCCATTGTCTGTAGGCCTCGTTTTTCGCGTCAAGTGAGTTTTTGCATTCTTGGTCGAACCAGTCATTTCGCGCTCGCCGGGCTTTATATCCCACGACCTTCTCTGCGACATCCTTGATGGTACCCTTGAGTTCTTCCCAGAACCCATGGACGCCTGTGTTGCTGATGTTGTGTAGCACAGGTGATAGTTCTTCCTCAAGGGCGGTAGTTTACGCCACCGCTGTAGCATCACTCAAGAGCTTATCAACCGCAAAGATTTTGGGAGGGCTGAATCTTGACTGGTGCACTGAGGAAATTCTACATCTGTAGGTCGTCTTCACCAAGTGATGATCTGAGTCGCAGTTTGCTCCTCGATAGGAGCGGACATCCATGACACTAGACGCCCATCTCCTGCAAATGAGGACGTGGTCAATTTGGTGAATGCGTCGATGCGGGAAACACGTAGAGCTTACGACTAGATTCCTGCTGCAGGCGAAGTCGATAAGTCGCTGGCCGTTATCGTTACATTCTTCATGGAGGCTGTGGCCTCCAGTGGTCCCCCGATGCCAACTTTCATTCCCGACTTTCGCGTTAAAGTCTCCCAGCAGCAATTTGACGTCGTTTGTTGGAAGTGAGTCGAAGAGAGTTTCAAGGCGGGCGTAGAACTCGTCTTTTACTGCGTCTTCTTTAACTTCAGTGGTTGCATGCACATTGATGAGCCAGAGATTGAAGAATCGAGTCTTGATGCGAATGGCACACAGCCGTTCATTTATGGGTTTGAAGTCAGTAATATGCGGTTTGAGGCGATTGTCCACTATAAATGCTACTCCAAACTCCTTGCGGCCCGATGGTTTGCCACTTGTAAAAATTGTGTGCGATTTCTTGTCATTAATCTCGCTGCCAAGCCAATTTGTTTCCTGGACTGCAGTAATGCTCAGTTTGTACTTTTCGACCTGTTGAAGGAGGGCCTTCTCGGCCCCCGGTTTGTTCAGGGAGCGTACATTCCAGGATCCGAAAGAATAATCCTTTATTCGTTTGCGTGGTCGTCGTTGTTGATCCGTCCAATCCGAGGCTTTTGTTCCAGGTTTCTTGACATGGAGTGGTTTTTACAAGGACGAGTTGTCAGCACGTCGCTTAACCCCATTCAGGGGATGGCCTCGGAGATAGCTGCTTCAGATGGTTTAATAAACGTGCTGGAGCCCACACAACTATGTAGCAGGTCCAACTACGCAAGTCATTCCATCCTACTAGACCTGAGACGCTTAGGTGTTTGTCAGCCATTCAGGCTACAGCTATCTGCCTTTTCCAAACTGTCTTATCGCTAAGACATTGGCCGTCAGCGAATTGATACACTGCCGTTACCAGGGGGCGCCCACGCGGAGGACTATGAAAAAGGTCTTTGCCCCCCAATGTCACCAAATGCCAAATGTCACTTCTGATACTCGTATAACCAATTTTTACTCTCTAAGATCTATTTGAGAGATATTACTTAAACCACTTTAGCATAAAGCCACGAAAACCAGCTTGTTCAAGTTTTCTTAATAAAATGTCATGATTAACTATATCAAAGGCTTTTTGTGATATCAACAAATAAACCTGCCGTGAATTTTTTACAATCAACATTTGAAAAGATTCTAGAACAAAAGTGTAGAAGAGCATCTTCTGTAGATTTTCCTTGTTGAAAACCAAATTGCAACGGGCTAAAAAACTTCGTCAGATTTAAAAAAGATACTACGCGTTTCTTCATAATTTTTTCAAACACCTTACTCAGGACTGGTGAAATAGGTTTATAGTTGCACATATCCACTGCTGCACCTTTTTTGAACAGAGGAACAACGTCTGCGCATTTAAGAGCATCAGCAAATATGTCTGAAAATATGCTACGGTTGAAAATAACTGCCAGAACATCTACAATAAAGCAACCGATCCGTTTTAATACAATATTAGAAATGCTGTCATAGCCGCAAGCCTTTGAATTTTTTAGAGATCCAATGACGCTTAGAATCTCTAAGGGAGTAATGGGCACAAAAGCAAAGCTAGATCCTTGAGGGTTAACACCATTGTTCCTAGCACCCGAACACAAGCCACAATCTGATGGAGTTACTTCTACAGGTAAATTACACCCTAAAGACGTGAAGTAGTTATTGAAAGCATTGGCAACATGAAACTGATCAGAAATTAATCAATCGTTAACACAGATTACATTTGGTTTGTTACTGACACAAGACTGGTTCAAAATACTATTAATAACTTGCCATTTGCCTTTTAAATTTCCCTTCACAAAATTAATTCGCTTTTTATAGTAATTATCACGACATTTAGGTATATCCTTCTTGAGTTGAATAGACAGTTTCTTAACCTTTGCTTTTAACTTAAGATTGTTTGGATGTTTGGTCAATTTATTTCGTAGCTTATTTTTAAGTTTAACCATCTTTAGAATTGTTTTAGAAATCCAAGTCCTCTTTGCAGTTCTTTTCAAAAGTACTATGAAAGTGCACGCAGAAATATGTGCACAAATTGATAAACAGTGAATAGGATAGTGAAGCATCATTTTCTGCGTAGACCTCATTCCGTAACTAAAAAAAAGCTTGCTTTTCAACTTTAAAAAATCGATTCTTTTTTCTAATTTAGGTCCGTTTTATTTAAAATTATTCACTTTTTGAATGGCAAAGTTTACTAACAACCCGGTCATAGCGTGATCAGTTATATTAAAATTGAAAATACATTTTCACAAGAGCTCACTGAAAAGTTAGCCAATCTACCATAAAAGTGATCCAAACACGTGCCCGAAGCCAACTTAGTAGGCTCATTGATAAAGCTGGTTAGTCCATGCGAAGCCAGGATAGCCAAGTAGTTAGATACCATTTCACTACTACCCAACAAATTGAGATTGAAATCCCCTGATATTATCAGATTACTCGATTTGAGGTTCCCAAATAAACATGAAAATTCGTCAATGAATGTCACAACATTAAATTTTTGCAATCTATAAATACAAAATACATATTCAACATGATGAAATCCAACAGAGACTTGGAGAACATCAGCGTTAAGGAAGTCAACGCATTTTACTTCATTGACAACGTAGCCATTCTTAATAAAACACCCTACACCACCTGCCGCATAACTTTCATTTGGATTAGCAAAGAAATTGAAACCAGGCAAATGATAATCATTTAACTCAAACCCATTATTTTACTTTGCCTTAACCCCTAGTGGGGCATAGCGCGTCAACTACTCCTGCGCGCCATCGTTCTGTTCTGGACAATGGGGCGCAACTCCCCAAAAGACTTATCCAGCGCGCTACACTCCTTTGCCACAAATCGTCGCCATGTGATTCTAGGACCCCCTCTTGGTCGGCCTTGGTTGGAAATGGGTTCCATTTCATAGCATGCAAAGCCATACATTTATGACTCTTCCGCAGTGTGTGACCTATCCACTGCCATTTTCGCTTGCGTATCAATTCGTCGATTGGCATCTGCCCCGTACGCCGACTTACCTCTTCATTCGATATTGTTTCGGGGCAGAATATTCTTAGAATTCGACGAAGACATGAGTTGACGAGAACTTGCAGCGTTCTGGTAACTCTTACGGACACTTTCCATGTACTGCTACCATGCAAAAGCACTGATAGTACCAGGGAGCGAAACAGGCCCAGCTTGGTCTTGATGCTGAGATAACTGCTCTGTCAGATTTTGGACAGCATGCCATATGCGCGTTTAGCCTGGTTGATACGACGAGCGATGTCCTGCTCCGTACCACCATTTTCGGCAACAATGCTACCTAGGTAGACGAAGTTGTCCACCTTCTCCACAGGCTGCCCATTAATATTGATGGCAATAGGTGTCGGATTTCTTTTTCGCAACGGCGGGCTAACAACCTTGGTCTTGTTGGTATTAATCTTTAGCCCAACCTTGCTTGCCTGCCTCTCGAGATCTAACGCCATTGCGGACGATCCATGATTTTGTGGGAGAGTAGGCATATGTCGTCAGCGTAGTCAAGATGTTGTAGATAAGATGTCAAAGTTCGTTGAATTCCTCTGTCGAGTCCGGATAGGGCTACATGCAACACATCGCCGATCACTATGAGGAATAGGATCGGTGAGAGGATGCACCCCTGCCGAACTCCACTGCGAATCTCAAAGTCCCCCGACACCTTACCTTTATGCAAAACGCGACATTTCGCGCCGTCATAGGTTGCCTTAATAATAGCCACAAGCTTCTCAGGGATGCCTCTCCTGCGCAAGGCCGCCCATATAGATTCCCGGTTCACACTATCGAAAGCCTTTTCGAAATCGATGAAAAGCAAGTGAAGCGGAGAATCGTATTCAGCGCATTGCTCGATGATGATTCGCAAGGTGTTAATGTGATCGACACAAGAGAATCCGGATCGAAAACCAGCCTGCTCTTCATCAATTGTGCTTTCTAAGTGGGCCATTAGTCTTTCCAGGATGATTTTAGCTATTATCTTGGCAACGGCAGGAAGCACACAAATGGCTTTCCAACTATTACAGTCTGTGAGGCTACCCTTCTTTGGAAGTTTAATGATCAAACCGTCGTTCCACTCAGTGGGAAAGGTCTCTGTATTCCACGCTTTATCAACAAGTGGTTGCAGAAAATCGACAGTTACGCTTGGCGCTGCTTGATAAAGTTCGGCTGGGATACCGTCGAGTCCGGCGGCCTTTCCTCATTTTAGTGCAATAATTGCATTGACTATTTTCTCTTTAGTCGGGGCCATTGGCGGATCCACGAGGGGGTTTTGGGGGTCAGAACCCCCCCCCCCCCCCCCCCATAAGATCCAGTACTGAATCGAAAATTTCAAACACACCACACATAAAGGACCAGAAATTGTAACTGTAGTGACTAGGCCACAGCCGAAGAGGAGTTGGTGTGTTGCGCAATTGTTCTCTTATGAAAAGTTCGTCTAAAGGAAAAGATAGTCTCTGATTGTTCTATGGAAAAGAAATAGCAATGTAAACACAGGACACAGAGCTCTCATAGCATTACTGCAGTAACAAGTGTGTGTCAAAATCACATTTTACAACAACAATGTCATGTGCGCACTACGCGGGCTGCCCTACCTACGACACAATGTGCGGCCGGCTCTCTGAACCTGAACAACATGTTGTAATGAACCATATTAAGGTCTGGTAGTGCTGCTCCCACCGGCAGATCGAAGCAGCACCTGATGGATAGTGATCTGTTGGTGGCACGAAACCAGAGGCCGAGGGTCCCATTATACCCGCACCCAGATTCGACCGCGTGGGCGTCTGATCCGTCCGCCAACCATTCCATCCTTATCGACTATTTTTTTTCATTCCCCATTTTTACCTCCCCTGGTTGTATTGTCTTCCCCAGGCCTATGAATTTTTGTTAATACGTAAAGGACAAGGGCAACGAGCGGCGAAAAACCCCACCCACGTCTCCCGAACTGAGCTACAGCAAGCATAGGCCGCTGCTTAGCTCATTGAGGGGCCTTTTTCTTCGCCAGATGGCACGGCCCGACCTTCACGGTCACTATGCATATACGCCCCGACTCGGGGCAGTGGACCGTAGACGCACATTTTGATGGTTAGCTAAATTATCTATATGCGGGGGAACTCCACTGGAGGTTATCCGGTTCAAGACCGCGGCGAAGTGTTTTTTCCACCGCCTCATTTGATCTTCTTCCAAGATAAGTAGCTTTCCATCACTATCCTTCACCGGATTTTGGAAGGAGTTACGACCACGATTTGAGGTTCCCAAATAAACATGAAAATTCGTCAATGAATGTCACAACATTAAATTTTTGCAATCTATAAATACAAAATACATATTCAACATGATGAAATCCAACAGAGACTTGGAGAACATCAGCGTTAAGGAAGTCAACGCATTTTACTTCATTGACAACGTAGCCATTCTTAATAAAACACCCTACACCACCTGCCGCATAACTTTCATTTGGATTAGCAAAGAAATTGAAACCAGGCAAATGATAATCATTTAACTCAAACCCATTATTTTACTTTGCCTTAACCCCTAGTGGGGCATAGCGCGTCAACTACTCCTGCGCGCCATCGTTCTGTTCTGGACAATGGGAAGACTTATCCAGCGCGCTACACTCCTTTGCCACAAATCGTCGCCATGTGATTCTAGGACCCCCTCTTGGTCGGCCTTGGTTGGAAATGGGTTCCATTTCATAGCATGCAAAGCCATACATTTATGACTCTTCCGCAGTGTGTGACCTATCCACTGCCATTTTCGCTTGCGTATCAATTCGTCGATTGGCATCTGCCCCGTACGCCGACTTACCTCTTCATTCGATATTGTTTCGGGGCAGAATATTCTTAGAATTCGACGAAGACATGAGTTGACGAGAACTTGCAGCGTTCTGGTAACTCTTACGGACACTTTCCATGTACTGCTACCATGCAAAAGCACTGATAGTACCAGGGAGCGAAACAGGCCCAGCTTGGTCTTGATGCTGAGATAACTGCTCTGTCAGATTTTGGACAGCATGCCATATGCGCGTTTAGCCTGGTTGATACGACGAGCGATGTCCTGCTCCGTACCACCATTTTCGGCAACAATGCTACCTAGGTAGACGAAGTTGTCCACCTTCTCCACAGGCTGCCCATTAATATTGATGGCAATAGGTGTCGGATTTCTTTTTCGCAACGGCGGGCTAACAACCTTGGTCTTGTTGGTATTAATCTTTAGCCCAACCTTGCTTGCCTGCCTCTCGAGATCTAACGCCATTGCGGACGATCCATGATTTTGTGGGAGAGTAGGCATATGTCGTCAGCGTAGTCAAGATGTTGTAGATAAGATGTCAAAGTTCGTTGAATTCCTCTGTCGAGTCCGGATAGGGCTACATGCAACACATCGCCGATCACTATGAGGAATAGGATCGGTGAGAGGATGCACCCCTGCCGAACTCCACTGCGAATCTCAAAGTCCCCCGACACCTTACCTTTATGCAAAACGCGACATTTCGCGCCGTCATAGGTTGCCTTAATAATAGCCACAAGCTTCTCAGGGATGCCTCTCCTGCGCAAGGCCGCCCATATAGATTCCCGGTTCACACTATCGAAAGCCTTTTCGAAATCGATGAAAAGCAAGTGAAGCGGAGAATCGTATTCAGCGCATTGCTCGATGATGATTCGCAAGGTGTTAATGTGATCGACACAAGAGAATCCGGATCGAAAACCAGCCTGCTCTTCATCAATTGTGCTTTCTAAGTGGGCCATTAGTCTTTCCAGGATGATTTTAGCTATTATCTTGGCAACGGCAGGAAGCACACAAATGGCTTTCCAACTATTACAGTCTGTGAGGCTACCCTTCTTTGGAAGTTTAATGATCAAACCGTCGTTCCACTCAGTGGGAAAGGTCTCTGTATTCCACGCTTTATCAACAAGTGGTTGCAGAAAATCGACAGTTACGCTTGGCGCTGCTTGATAAAGTTCGGCTGGGATACCGTCGAGTCCGGCGGCCTTTCCTCATTTTAGTGCAATAATTGCATTGACTATTTTCTCTTTAGTCGGGGCCATTGGCGGATCCACGAGGGGGTTTTGGGGGTCAGAACCCCCCCCCCCCCCATAAGATCCAGTACTGAATCGAAAATTTCAAACACACCACACATAAAGGACCAGAAATTGTAACTGTAGTGACTAGGCCACAGCCGAAGAGGAGTTGGTGTGTTGCGCAATTGTTCTCTTATGAAAAGTTCGTCTAAAGGAAAAGATAGTCTCTGATTGTTCTATGGAAAAGAAATAGCAATGTAAACACAGGACACAGAGCTCTCATAGCATTACTGCAGTAACAAGTGTGTGTCAAAATCACATTTTACAACAACAATGTCATGTGCGCACTACGCGGGCTGCCCTACCTACGACACAATGTGCGGCCGGCTCTCTGAACCTGAACAACATGTTGTAATGAACCATATTAAGGTCTGGTAGTGCTGCTCCCACCGGCAGATCGAAGCAGCACCTGATGGATAGTGATCTGTTGGTGGCACGAAACCAGAGGCCGAGGGTCCCATTATACCCGCACCCAGATTCGACCGCGTGGGCGTCTGATCCGTCCGCCAACCATTCCATCCTTATCGACTATTTTTTTTCATTCCCCATTTTTACCTCCCCTGGTTGTATTGTCTTCCCCAGGCCTATGAATTTTTGTTAATACGTAAAGGACAAGGGCAACGAGCGGCGAAAAACCCCACCCACGTCTCCCGAACTGAGCTACAGCAAGCATAGGCCGCTGCTTAGCTCATTGAGGGGCCTTTTTCTTCGCCAGATGGCACGGCCCGACCTTCACGGTCACTATGCATATACGCCCCGACTCGGGGCAGTGGACCGTAGACGCACATTTTGATGGTTAGCTAAATTATCTATATGCGGGGGAACTCCACTGGAGGTTATCCGGTTCAAGACCGCGGCGAAGTGTTTTTTCCACCGCCTCATTTGATCTTCTTCCAAGATAAGTAGCTTTCCATCACTATCCTTCACCGGATTTTGGAAGGAGTTACGACCACGATTTGAGGTTCCCAAATAAACATGAAAATTCGTCAATGAATGTCACAACATTAAATTTTTGCAATCTATAAATACAAAATACATATTCAACATGATGAAATCCAACAGAGACTTGGAGAACATCAGCGTTAAGGAAGTCAACGCATTTTACTTCATTGACAACGTAGCCATTCTTAATAAAACACCCTACACCACCTGCCGCATAACTTTCATTTGGATTAGCAAAGAAATTGAAACCAGGCAAATGATAATCATTTAACTCAAACCCATTATTTTACTTTGCCTTAACCCCTAGTGGGGCATAGCGCGTCAACTACTCCTGCGCGCCATCGTTCTGTTCTGGACAATGGGAAGACTTATCCAGCGCGCTACACTCCTTTGCCACAAATCGTCGCCATGTGATTCTAGGACCCCCTCTTGGTCGGCCTTGGTTGGAAATGGGTTCCATTTCATAGCATGCAAAGCCATACATTTATGACTCTTCCGCAGTGTGTGACCTATCCACTGCCATTTTCGCTTGCGTATCAATTCGTCGATTGGCATCTGCCCCGTACGCCGACTTACCTCTTCATTCGATATTGTTTCGGGGCAGAATATTCTTAGAATTCGACGAAGACATGAGTTGACGAGAACTTGCAGCGTTCTGGTAACTCTTACGGACACTTTCCATGTACTGCTACCATGCAAAAGCACTGATAGTACCAGGGAGCGAAACAGGCCCAGCTTGGTCTTGATGCTGAGATAACTGCTCTGTCAGATTTTGGACAGCATGCCATATGCGCGTTTAGCCTGGTTGATACGACGAGCGATGTCCTGCTCCGTACCACCATTTTCGGCAACAATGCTACCTAGGTAGACGAAGTTGTCCACCTTCTCCACAGGCTGCCCATTAATATTGATGGCAATAGGTGTCGGATTTCTTTTTCGCAACGGCGGGCTAACAACCTTGGTCTTGTTGGTATTAATCTTTAGCCCAACCTTGCTTGCCTGCCTCTCGAGATCTAACGCCATTGCGGACGATCCATGATTTTGTGGGAGAGTAGGCATATGTCGTCAGCGTAGTCAAGATGTTGTAGATAAGATGTCAAAGTTCGTTGAATTCCTCTGTCGAGTCCGGATAGGGCTACATGCAACACATCGCCGATCACTATGAGGAATAGGATCGGTGAGAGGATGCACCCCTGCCGAACTCCACTGCGAATCTCAAAGTCCCCCGACACCTTACCTTTATGCAAAACGCGACATTTCGCGCCGTCATAGGTTGCCTTAATAATAGCCACAAGCTTCTCAGGGATGCCTCTCCTGCGCAAGGCCGCCCATATAGATTCCCGGTTCACACTATCGAAAGCCTTTTCGAAATCGATGAAAAGCAAGTGAAGCGGAGAATCGTATTCAGCGCATTGCTCGATGATGATTCGCAAGGTGTTAATGTGATCGACACAAGAGAATCCGGATCGAAAACCAGCCTGCTCTTCATCAATTGTGCTTTCTAAGTGGGCCATTAGTCTTTCCAGGATGATTTTAGCTATTATCTTGGCAACGGCAGGAAGCACACAAATGGCTTTCCAACTATTACAGTCTGTGAGGCTACCCTTCTTTGGAAGTTTAATGATCAAACCGTCGTTCCACTCAGTGGGAAAGGTCTCTGTATTCCACGCTTTATCAACAAGTGGTTGCAGAAAATCGACAGTTACGCTTGGCGCTGCTTGATAAAGTTCGGCTGGGATACCGTCGAGTCCGGCGGCCTTTCCTCATTTTAGTGCAATAATTGCATTGACTATTTTCTCTTTAGTCGGGGCCATTGGCGGATCCACGAGGGGGTTTTGGGGGTCAGAACCCCCCCCCCCCATAAGATCCAGTACTGAATCGAAAATTTCAAACACACCACACATAAAGGACCAGAAATTGTAACTGTAGTGACTAGGCCACAGCCGAAGAGGAGTTGGTGTGTTGCGCAATTGTTCTCTTATGAAAAGTTCGTCTAAAGGAAAAGATAGTCTCTGATTGTTCTATGGAAAAGAAATAGCAATGTAAACACAGGACACAGAGCTCTCATAGCATTACTGCAGTAACAAGTGTGTGTCAAAATCACATTTTACAACAACAATGTCATGTGCGCACTACGCGGGCTGCCCTACCTACGACACAATGTGCGGCCGGCTCTCTGAACCTGAACAACATGTTGTAATGAACCATATTAAGGTCTGGTAGTGCTGCTCCCACCGGCAGATCGAAGCAGCACCTGATGGATAGTGATCTGTTGGTGGCACGAAACCAGAGGCCGAGGGTCCCATTATACCCGCACCCAGATTCGACCGCGTGGGCGTCTGATCCGTCCGCCAACCATTCCATCCTTATCGACTATTTTTTTTCATTCCCCATTTTTACCTCCCCTGGTTGTATTGTCTTCCCCAGGCCTATGAATTTTTGTTAATACGTAAAGGACAAGGGCAACGAGCGGCGAAAAACCCCACCCACGTCTCCCGAACTGAGCTACAGCAAGCATAGGCCGCTGCTTAGCTCATTGAGGGGCCTTTTTCTTCGCCAGATGGCACGGCCCGACCTTCACGGTCACTATGCATATACGCCCCGACTCGGGGCAGTGGACCGTAGACGCACATTTTGATGGTTAGCTAAATTATCTATATGCGGGGGAACTCCACTGGAGGTTATCCGGTTCAAGACCGCGGCGAAGTGTTTTTTCCACCGCCTCATTTGATCTTCTTCCAAGATAAGTAGCTTTCCATCACTATCCTTCACCGGATTTTGGAAGGAGTTACGACCACGATTTGAGGTTCCCAAATAAACATGAAAATTCGTCAATGAATGTCACAACATTAAATTTTTGCAATCTATAAATACAAAATACATATTCAACATGATGAAATCCAACAGAGACTTGGAGAACATCAGCGTTAAGGAAGTCAACGCATTTTACTTCATTGACAACGTAGCCATTCTTAATAAAACACCCTACACCACCTGCCGCATAACTTTCATTTGGATTAGCAAAGAAATTGAAACCAGGCAAATGATAATCATTTAACTCAAACCCATTATTTTACTTTGCCTTAACCCCTAGTGGGGCATAGCGCGTCAACTACTCCTGCGCGCCATCGTTCTGTTCTGGACAATGGGAAGACTTATCCAGCGCGCTACACTCCTTTGCCACAAATCGTCGCCATGTGATTCTAGGACCCCCTCTTGGTCGGCCTTGGTTGGAAATGGGTTCCATTTCATAGCATGCAAAGCCATACATTTATGACTCTTCCGCAGTGTGTGACCTATCCACTGCCATTTTCGCTTGCGTATCAATTCGTCGATTGGCATCTGCCCCGTACGCCGACTTACCTCTTCATTCGATATTGTTTCGGGGCAGAATATTCTTAGAATTCGACGAAGACATGAGTTGACGAGAACTTGCAGCGTTCTGGTAACTCTTACGGACACTTTCCATGTACTGCTACCATGCAAAAGCACTGATAGTACCAGGGAGCGAAACAGGCCCAGCTTGGTCTTGATGCTGAGATAACTGCTCTGTCAGATTTTGGACAGCATGCCGTATGCGCGTTTAGCCTGGTTGATACGACGAGCGATGTCCTGCTCCGTACCACCATTTTCGGCAACAATGCTACCTAGGTAGACGAAGTTGTCCACCTTCTCCACAGGCTGCCCATTAATATTGATGGCAATAGGTGTCGGATTTCTTTTTCGCAACGGCGGGCTAACAACCTTGGTCTTGTTGGTATTAATCTTTAGCCCAACCTTGCTTGCCTGCCTCTCGAGATCTAACGCCATTGCGGACGATCCATGATTTTGTGGGAGAGGAGGCATATGTCGTCAGCGTAGTCAAGATGTTGTAGATAAGATGTCAAAGTTCGTTGAATTCCTCTGTCGAGTCCGGATAGGGCTACATGCAACACATCGCCGATCACTATGAGGAATAGGATCGGTGAGAGGATGCACCCCTGCCGAACTCCACTGCGAATCTCAAAGTCCCCCGACACCTTACCTTTATGCAAAACGCGACATTTCGCGCCGTCATAGGTTGCCTTAATAATAGCCACAAGCTTCTCAGGGATGCCTCTCCTGCGCAAGGCCGCCCATATAGATTCCCGGTTCACACTATCGAAAGCCTTTTCGAAATCGATGAAAAGCAAGTGAAGCGGAGAATCGTATTCAGCGCATTGCTCGATGATGATTCGCAAGGTGTTAATGTGATCGACACAAGAGAATCCGGATCGAAAACCAGCCTGCTCTTCATCAATTGTGCTTTCTAAGTGGGCCATTAGTCTTTCCAGGATGATTTTAGCTATTATCTTGGCAACGGCAGGAAGCACACAAATGGCTTTCCAACTATTACAGTCTGTGAGGCTACCCTTCTTTGGAAGTTTAATGATCAAACCGTCGTTCCACTCAGTGGGAAAGGTCTCTGTATTCCACGCTTTATCAACAAGTGGTTGCAGAAAATCGACAGTTACGCTTGGCGCTGCTTGATAAAGTTCGGCTGGGATACCGTCGAGTCCGGCGGCCTTTCCTCATTTTAGTGCAATAATTGCATTGACTATTTTCTCTTTAGTCGGGGCCATTGGCGGATCCACGAGGGGGTTTTGGGGGTCAGAACCCCCCCCCCCCCATAAGATCCAGTACTGAATCGAAAATTTCAAACACACCACACATAAAGGACCAGAAATTGTAATTGTAGTGACTAGGCCACAGCCGAAGAGGAGTTGGTGTGTTGCGCAATTGTTCTCTTATGAAAAGTTCGTCTAAAGGAAAAGATAGTCTCTGATTCAAACACAGGACACAGAGCTCTCATAGCATTACTGCAGTAACAAGTGTGTGTCAAAATCACATTTTACAACAACAATGTCATGTGCGCACTACGCGGGCTGCCCTACCTACGACACAATGTGCGGCCGGCTCTCTGAACCTGAACAACATGTTGTAATGAACCATATTAAGGTCTGGTAGTGCTGCTCCCACCGGCAGATCGAAGCAGCACCTGATGGATAGTGATCTGTTGGTGGCACGAAACCAGAGGCCGAGGGTCCCATTATACCCGCACCCAGATTCGACCGCGTGGGCGTCTGATCCGTCCGCCAACCATTCCATCCTTATCGACTATTTTTTTTCATTCCCCATTTTTACCTCCCCTGGTTGTATTGTCATCCCCAGGCCTATGAATTTTTGTTAATACGTAAAGGACAAGGGCAACGAGCGGCGAAAAACCCCACCCACGTCTCCCGAACTGAGCTACAGCAAGCATAGGCCGCTGCTTAGCTCATTGAGGGGCCTTTTTCTTCGCCAGATGGCACGGCCCGACCTTCCCGGTCACTATGCGTATACGCCCCGACTCGGGGCAGTGGACCGTAGACGCACATTTTGATGGTTAGCTAAATTATCTATATGCGGGGGAACTCCACTGGAGGTTATCCGGTTCAAGACCGCGGCGAAGTGTTTTTTCCACCGCCTCATTTGATCTTCTTCCAAGATAAGTAGCTTTCCATCACTATCCTTCACCGGATTTTGGAAGGAGTTACGACCACCTGTAAACTCCTTGTTGACACTGTATGGACATCCAGGGCTTATTCTAGCAATCCGGGTTTTTGCCAATCCCAGTTTTCATTTATGTGACTATCTGGGTGACTAGTTATCTCAGCTGCTTTTTGCGCAAGATGGTCATTATATTGTTGTAAGACAGCTGGATTGTTTAGTTGGGCGGTATTGAATGTGCGGCGCCTAGATCTTTCGTCGCTAGGACGGCGCACGGCTGCAGTATGCTATCGAACATTAGCGTTCATAAGGTAATGGTCATTCCCATCCCAATATCAGCACCCTTCTTGTTTCACACGTTCAGGAGGCAACTCTTGAATCTTTTGCTAATGGCGAAGTGGTCGATCTGATTTTGTGTTCTGCGCCGATCAACAGAGGACAAACTGATTTTGTGGTGGTCCTCATGCTCATAGTAAATTGTAGATAAATTACTTTAGTTTAATAAAGCTTTGCAAGGTTTCTTGTAAGACCAATTTAGGAGATACTAAAAAGAAACTGGACAAGCCAAACAATTAGGCACCTTTTCAACATGGTGGCGGGGTCCGTGGTGTTAGGGAGGAAATAGAAGACTCGAATTTCTAAACAATGTACAAACTCAAACAATATACTGAAAATCAAAACTACGCTAATTAAAGCAACCAATGTCATAACAATTTGACTGATCAAAGTAATTTAACCTTTGCAAAATCAAAGAGTTTTTTTTAATAAAAACGCAATAACTGAAAAACTATACCCGGTAGTATATTCTAGTAAAGACTGAATCGCGGGTAATACGCTACCCTATAAATAGAAAATAGCCCGTAGAAATTAGATAAACTGTTTATTAGATATGGCCTTGGAAAATAAAATAAAAAAAAAGTAAAAAATAATTTTTTAAATTAATTTTTTTTCATTAAAGGGCTGTAAATAACCCGAAATTTAAAAATTAGTATGATATAATGTTAACACAAATTGTTTACAACAAAACAGGACGTTTTTATTTTTAATAAAATTAATATAAAATATATTAATAGTTATAAAGGTGAAAGTTCGAGGAAAACAAGATAAACAGCAAAATCTTGATTGAGCGCTCCATTTTTTTTTTTACTTTTTCGAGCTGTATCTAATAAACAAAGCATCTGATTTCCACGGGATATTTTCCATTTTTAGGGTAGGATATTACCTGTGGTTCAGTTTTTACTGGAATATACTACCTGGTGTAGTTTTTGAGTTGATTTTGGAAACGTTAAATTACTTTGGTCAGTCGAATTTTAACACTGGTTGCTTTAGTAAGGGTAGTTTTTATTATATAGTTTGAGTTGGTACATTGTTTAAAAATGCGAGTTTTCTATTTCCCCCACCACCATGGACCCGGCCACCATGTTGAAAGGTGCCTTATTGTTTGGCTTGTCCAGTTTGTTTTTAGTACCTCATAAATTGGTCTTACAAGTAACCTTGCCAAATTCTATTAAACAAGAGTAATTTATCTACAATTTGAAATTAAAACAAGCCGAAGGTATGATATCTACTACATCGTGACTTAGGGTGCATTTGCCACTTTGAAATTAGTAGTGAAACTTGTTCCGATTTCACTGTTCCCATGAGAGGTATATGAAATAGTGGGCCGATTTCAACCAAATTAAGAACGTGATTTGGTAGTCAATATGATTGAATAATATGAATTTCCGTAGAGATATCTTTAGAAATAAAAAAGTTTTTCTAACAAAAACTTACTTTTGGAACGATCATTCCTATGACAGCTATATGAAAGAATATTCCGATTCCAACCGAATTGGGGAATATGATTTAGCTAAAAAATACTATTTATTAGTGAGAAGTTTGAAAAAGATTTTTTAGAAATAAAAAAGGTTTTCTCACAAAGACGAGTTTTTGGACCGGTCGTTCCTATGGCAGCTATAGGACGTAGTAGTCCGATTCGGTTGGTTCCGACATATTTATAGCGACCAATATAAGGAAGGCTTTGTGCAAAATTTGAGAAAGATGTCTTTAGAAATAAAAAAGTTTTTCTTACTAAGAGGAATTTTGGACCGGTCGTTCCTATGGCAGCTATATGACGTAGTGGTCCGATTCCGTTGGTTCCGACATTTTTACAGCGTGCAATAGAGAGAAGGTTTTATACAAAATTTCAGCTTAATAGCTTCAAAACTGAGGGACTAGTTTGCATACGAGTAGAACCAGACGGACAGACGGACAAAGCTTAATCGACTCGTCTCATCACCTTGACCAAGAATATATACCTATATATAGTTTATATGGTCGCAGATGCTTCCTTCTGTGCGTTGCAACCTTCATGACAAAGTTAATATACCCTATCACATCCGTGAAGGTGTAACAGTTCTGCTGCGTAGGACGAAGCCTACATGAGGACGGAAGTCAAGCTCTGGTCGTGCAGACCGCGCGTGGCGCCTAAGTGCCAAGACTTCCTCAAATGTGACCAGTTCGCGTGTGCTGGATAGCTAGCTCAACTATCGGTAGTCGGGGTGGGGTGCATGGGTCACACCTGCCTCGCAGTGTTACAAAACAAAAATCACGCGCATGCCCGGGTGCCTAGACAGACGAGCCGTACCTAAACATATAACAATACCTGAAAACGGGTACGACCCACGAAAACGCCACTGTCCCCTGACGAACACGGGAGCCCCTTGATGTTTCAGGGGCTCCGCGCTCCCTCCCCTCCGTCGGGCTAGGCCGCCCTTAAGTTCCTAGCCCCCAAAGCGAACAAATACCGAGCGAGAAAGCGGAGCGAGGGCCCAGGAAGGGGGAGTCGTGAGCCGGAGACCGTGGAGGACGGTCGCGTTTGAATTAGCCCGCGTGAACTGCGAGGGGTTTTCGTCTCGGCATTTTCTGGATATTGTTGATTGTTCGGTTTGGCTCCGAAGTCATTACGTCAACGGTTCGATTGTGATCTCGTGATCGTGATATAAAACGCTGGCGTCGAACGTTTTTTTTCGAGGTAGATTTCGTGGGGTGTCGCCATCTTTGCGTAGCAAACTTTTCACTCCCGTCACGTCATTCTGGGTGTTGCGAACGAGCGACTATATGGTGTGCCCCGGCGGCTAGATGGAGATGACGAATCATTGCTCTGCCTGTATTCGGTTCGCGATCGGCTTGTGGTCGGTTTTCGCATTGACAAATCTGTCAAGTCCAAAGAGGGGAAGTGACTTCACTTCTGCAAGTAGAGGACGAGCGAGAATCAATTGTCGCAAAGTGTCGTCTGTGTAGCTCGAGACGAGAACAACAAAGGGGATCGAGTGTGAGTGTGAAGAGTAGCAGCAGCGAAACAGGAGCGTGACCGCAACCTAAGTGGCACGGCGTGAAAACACCGGAAAATAGGGAGAAAAGTCAGTTCGAGGCGAAAAAGAAAAAGGTCTTTGGATCCATAACGAAGATGTAGTGTCATTCCTGCAGTCTCTTGCCCATCCACACACAACACGCGAGGGCATTTGATTTGATGTTGCTTTCATGCGGTCGCTCCCCTTGTCCGCGTGAAAAAGGTGTCGAGGGCAAGCCAAGAGATGTTTGACATTTGTGCGGGTCGTGAGACGAGAAATAGTGTTGAATCGCAGTGCCCAGTGAGTTTGTGAGTGCACGCAATTCCCCCTGTGTGTGTACGAGAGTTGCGTGTGTGAATAACAGCCGCGCACACTGAAACGTACTTGACTAAAGCCATTTCGGCGTCTTAAAACAAACAGCGAACCTTCCGAGTGAAGTGGAACGCGCGATCTAATTTTGTTTACCAACAATCGACGGGGACTAGAAAAACAGTCCAAGATACGCTAGTAGCAAGACTGAACGGTTTCTTTTGAGCAAGAGATTATTAAGAAATTGGTTTTGGCTGTCTGGTTGGACGTGTGATCTCACCCAATTTGATTGCGATCGTTGCTCAGTGACCTTTAAAGTGCTGCCGCTCGTTCCAGGGAATCTTTGCGCCCCAGCACAGTGCTCAGTGGGGTAAGGTGCTCAATATCCACCGGCAAGAGTCAACGCAGAATCGAAAATAGAATCCGTGCCGCCGTTAAGAAGAGAATTTCAATACATCTGACCCCAGTACGCATCGATGAAGGGTGGGAAGATAAAGAGGTATGTTGATATGCGGACGAAATCATAGCGGACCGTTGCCAATGTTGCATTAAAAGCGACAATTGCCTAAATTAGCGACAAACTAATACCCGATGTGTAAGATTTGAGATTTAATTTTAATGCCTGTGTAGTAGAGCAAATCTAGACAACATGAATACATAAATATATATCTTTTATTAATATTTGCCTTTATTGAAAATGCACACACACCCCCCACACACACAAAAGAAAAACAGAAATTATATGTTATTATTAAAGTCTTAATTTTAATGTTTCTTACTATAAACTTCGACATTTTTCCAATTTATTTCATTTTTGTTCTGTTCTGGCTTTTTATGCAAAAGAAAAGTATAAAAATTCATATGTCGTTTCGATGTTTTTTTTTAGAAAGAAAACAACATATTTGTAATATGCAATATTGAAAGAAACTTAGAAACAATACAAAAAAAAAACGTCTTGAAGGTAGAATGTCGTAGATTCGATTCTTTATTCAAAACACAAAATTAATTTCAATTGGAGTGATTAGTATTCCCATAAACGTGTGTAGTAAATTTATATTATTAGATCGTATGTTTATAAGATTATATTATTGCATGATTATAAGACTAAGTATTATTTTCGCATAGATTCCGTATATCTATGGCATCAACTAATTCGGTCCAGCTATAGTTTCTAAAGGTTTTTGTTAAAACTGACACTCAGAGAAATCACTATTCAAATAACTTACATTAGAAATCATGTTATTTTATTAGGAAGACTATTTGAAACGGGGAAAGCGTTTAGGGTTAATTCCTGAAAACATTTATATTTTAAGACTACTAAATCACCTTGTTTATACAATAGTTTCGAGGAGGTACAGGTTTTTTTAAATATCTCTCGTTTTGCTTTTGCGTTTGCTCATTATGTTTGCGCATATTTCCGAATTTTATTTAAGTTTCGTTCAGTATTACCACGAGAAATCATTCAAAAATATTGTTCGATTGAAAGTTAGACATAACTTTAAATATCAAATACAATATTGTAATTAAAATTAAAAGAAAAAAAGAAAAAGAGGAATAAAAATGAATTCGAAATAGAGACAAATTATTTTGCTTCCTGGCTTCCCCTTCCTGGGCCCTCGCTCCGCTTTCTCGCTCGGTATTTGTTCGCTTTGGGGGCTAGGAACTTAAGCGCGGCCTAGCCCGATGGAGGGGAGGGAGCGCGGAGCCCCTAAAACATCAAGGGGCTCCCGTGTTCGTCAGGGGGCAGTGGCGTTTTCGTGGGTCGTACGCGTTTTCAGGTATTGTTTTATGTTTAGGTACGGCTCGTCTGTCTAGGCACCCGGGCACGCGCGTGATTTTCGTTTTATAACACTGCGAGGCAGGTGCCCCATGCACCCCACCCCGACTACCGATAGCTGAGCTAGCTATCCAGCACGCGTGAACTGGTCACATTTGAGGAAGTCTTGGCACTTAGGCGCCACGCGCGGTCTGCACGACCAGAGCTTGACTTCCGTCCTCATGTAGGCTTCGGCCTACGCAGCAGAACTGTTACAAAGGGTATAATAAAACTCCTAGCTTTTATACTTATCGAGATAGAGCTTTTGGCATAAATCGATGAGCCGCCATTTTTTAATTTTTGCTCATAACTACTCCAAAAATGGGCTGAATTGAAAAATACTAGCCATGTTAAGCTTACAATAAAATTATCCTCAACTTTTGCAAATTAGCTTTTCCATTTGGAGCATCCGTTGCGAAGAGCTTGAAAACTGATAAGGTGTGGTTTTACTCCGAAGCCTCGAAAATTGTCGTTCCTTGACTATCGATTTTGACTACGCCACTGAACCGAATTTTAGCTTTGAGCAGTGCATTAAGCGGAGAATTCAATGCATTTTAAATTACTACTAGAAGTTTTTTCGAGCCGAGGCATCGTTTAGGATTTATAAGGAAAATATTAAAAAAAGTGCTCAAATTTCTCGGATTTTCGCCCACCAAAATTTAAGCTCATCTTCTATGACTGTGCAAACCCAGTTTTCATGATTCAGTATCTATAGAAAGGATTAAAGTTATTTCCAGATCTTTTCTCATTTTTATTAAAGTCCCCAAATTGGCTTAATTTTACTGGCCTATAATGTTTGTGTTTGCAGATTAGTTTATCTTCCTGGGTCTGCTTTTAAATGCTTACGATGGTAAATCAGTATGTCTGGCATTCATTGCCGATTGGGTACAATACATGGTAATATTGACACCAAATGCTACATTCGTTAGGTTGTAATGAGATTATTCTATCCAGTTCATGTTCTCAAGCTGTGAGTTAAGGTCGTGCGTTGTGCTATACGGCTTCCTCAGTACAATATATGAAATATGTACGTACTTACTAACATTATAAGGAATCTATATATTTATATACATATATGTACTAACTATATACGGGCGAAATTAGGTAAATACAATAAAAATAAAAATTTCTTATTTATACCTTAGACTTTATAAAGTATATGGTATATTTTGTTTTTGTCGCGATGAACGTATGTAACACATTAAAGGAGCCTCCGCAGGTTATAGCAATGTACTATATATATAGTATATATAAATGAACAGGGTCACCTCTCGATTAGATTTAACCATGCCTGTCTGTCTGTCCTTCTGTCCGTTCACACGATAACTTTCGATAGAATGAAGCTAGAGGGGCCTGACATGTTGATCAAATGTTTGTAATGGACGGTTTGGTGGGCATCCGATGCCCGTGGGGACGGAGCCTTAGGTAGCATAATGACCGTGAAGGCCGGGCGAAGAAAAAGGCCCCTCATAGGCCTGGGGAAGACAACACAAACAAGGGAGGTAAAAAAGGGGAATGAAAAAATGAGGCGATAGGGATGGAATGGTTGGCGAATGGCTTAATGGATTTAAGCTTATTGGTAAAACAAATAAGTAAGCTTCGGGCGTGCCGAAGCTGGGAGATACCCTACTCCTAGTAGACCAATATCAATGAAACTTGGCCACAGAAAGTAAAATGTCGTACAATTTAATTCAATAGATAGAAAGATACTGAATCTCTGGCGATAAGATAGATTTTCAATTGTGTATCTGGCCACCTGAAATGCCTGTCCGGCCATACACGATCCGGAATTCCTCAAGGCCAGGCCTGATCAGTTTTTCTGGACAGGAATTCCGGATGGAATTGAGCCAATCTGGAAGGCCAGTTTCATCAGTTTTTACGGACAGGAATTCCGGATGGTGTCTGCCGGCTTAAGGGATTATATGACTGTTGTTTCTTATGAAATTCACACGGACGTGCGAGTACATGGAGCTCACCACAATATCGTTTCTCTGTCCCCATGTAAGTGAACAACAGCGCAGCCGCCGATTAAATCTTGGTTGTAGAACGAGAAGAAGAAAACGGATGGTGTGCATGAGTTTCGGGATTTGAAAATCTATCAAGATTCAATCAATCAATAAAAGGTTTATTTTCAAAATAGTTAATGGTACAATACAATACAATACTTAGAGTTAAACCCTAAAGTTACGTTACAATACAAGATGAAGTAATCCTAATTTGCATACGGCTGTGCCAGAGTGGCTTATGCCTGAATTCGATACAATTTAGAAAAAAATTTATAAGATAAAATGAAAGTTGACTATATTTTATTCGGCTGCAAGTATAAATGCAGCGACTAATTCCTCTTTAGTCGGGGCAATACGGCAATGCGCATACGGCCTACGCACATTTTGATGGTTAGCCAAATTATTTATACTACTACTACTTGGATTCTAAGCTCGCAATGTTTTTTTACATTTGCCCAAGCTTACGACATTATATAAAATACATGAACCGAATCCCCGCAAAGCCACGAACCGCTAATCCAATGCTGTAGCAAATACATCTGACCAAGCTTGGTACATCTAATACATCTGCCCAAGCTTGGTACATCTGCCCAAGCTTGGATTCTAAGTTCGCAATGTTTTTTACATTTGCCCAAGCTTACGACATTATATAATATACATGAACCGAATCCCCGCAAAGCCACGAACCGCTGATCCAACGCTGTAGCAAATGCATCTGCCCAAGCTTGTGTAACAGTTCTGCCTGGTAGGCCGAAGCCTACATGAGGAAGGTAGTCAAGCTCTGGTCGTGCAGACCGCGCGTGGCACCTAAGTGCCAAGACTTCCTCAGATGTGACCAGTTCGCGCGTGCTGGATAGCTAGCTCAGCTATCGGTAGTCGGGGTGGGGTGAATGGGTCACACCTGCCTCGCAGTGTTACAAAACAAATAATCACGCGCGTGCCCGGGTGCCTAGACAGACGAGCAGTACCTAAAAATAAGATAATATCTGAAAACGCGTACGACCTACGAAAACGACACTGTCCCCTGACGAACACGGGAGCCCCTTGATGTTTTAGGGGCTCCGCGCTCCCTCCCCTCCATCGGGCTAGGCCGCGCTTAAATTCCTAGCCCCCTAAGCGAACAAATGATGAGCGAGAAAGCGGAGCGAGGGCCCAGGAAAGGGGGTCAGGAAGCAAAGAGAAAGCGTTCTATCTTGACTTCATTATAAGTAGTATATTTCTTATTTTCTTAACGCTTGTATGTAATGTTGCATGTATATAATTGTTTAATATTGGCAAAAATCACATCCCAGTGATGTAAAGGTTCACTGGGATGTGATTTTTGCCAATATTAAGCAAAGCAAGTACCTTTCTCACAAAATCATTGCATATATTTATATATTTTAATTTATATTGTTTTTAATTTTCATTAATTCAATGGTCGTATTCTGCAAAGCGAAGAAAATGTTCAAGTCGGTATTTCAGAATTCGAAAATATTCGCAAAAAGGAACCTGGCTAGGATTGCTAAATTTCAAATGAAAGGCAGCCTTTGATTTGCAAACCTACTTAATGTTAACATACGCGAACTGTAATATATACTATGAGATAGTAACCTTTGGATCGACAACTCAAGTTTACGTTCAATTTACTTATTTATTACTAATAACCACCAATGAATGATTAGACAGTTAAGTAATCAACTGCAGGTAGAATAAAATAAAGTTTCGATTAAAGCCGAAAAAAACTCCAATGTTAACGCCTCTTTTATCAATATCATTAGCATCTCTAAATACCTATATTTGATTACTGTTTGGTAATCTTGAGAGTTACATGCGGTTCATACTAAAATAAACTAATATCCTAATCACGCAGAATTTTTAATCGGCGGTACCGAAACTAAAACAAAAAAAAAATTGATATCATTTTTTTTCTCTCTTTTCAAGGTTCGATACCTGTAGTTATGCTACTTTTGCATAACTACTTATTCACCACAATGCAAATATGTCGATATAAACAAAAATTAGGCGTCATTTCATTATTACATTTAAGTTACAAAATTTAATTTTATTTCTATATTTATACTCGTACCCTAGACTTTTAGTATAGGATATATTGTTTTTGTCACGACGGAAATATGTAACACCTTAAAGGAGGCTTCGGAGGTATGGCAATGTATATATACAATATAAATGATCAGGGTCACCTCCTGATTCGATTTAGCCATGTCTGTCTGTCCGTTCGCACGATAACTTCCGATAGAAGGAAGCTAGAACCTTAAAATTTTGGTCAAATATTGGAAGTATGATCTAGTTGGTTGGTATTGAAAATGGGCGTGATCAGGCCAAGAAAACGCGTACCTCCCCTACATATGTAAAATAATTAAATGTATCTATAACTCCCGATTAAATAAACATGAAAAGCTCTAGCTTTGGTAAATTGCTCGTGAGGATGATCTTCTACTCTCCTGGAAAAATAAAATCGATCGGTTGAAAACTAACGGCAATATTCATTTAATTACGATAACTTTCGATAGAATCACACTAGCGAGTTGAAAATTTGTTAGAATGTTGTTAGTAAGATCTACTGTGTTGGTATTGAAAATGGGCAAGATCCGACTCAAGCAACCCTTACCTCTACTACAAATGCAACTTCAACTAAGCGATAACTTTTGACAGAATCAAGCCAGCGACTTGAAGTTTTGGTAAAATGTTTGAAGTGAGATTGGGTTAGTTGGTATTCAAGATGGGTTAGATCCGACTTAAGGAACCCCTACCTCCCCTAGAAATGAAACTTAAAATAAGCGATACCTTACGACAAAATAATGCTAGCGACTTAAAGTTTTGGTCAAATGTTTGCAATAGGATCCTGTTGGCTAATATTGAAAATACGTAAAATCCGACTAACGAAACCCCTACTTCCCCTACAAATGAAACTTCCAATAAGCGATAACTTTCGATAGAGTGAAACTAGAGACTTGAAATTTTGTTTAAATATTTGTAGCATGATCTTATTTGTTGGTGGCAATGATGAGCAAGATCCGACCCAAGGAACCCCTACCTCTCCTACAAGTGAAACTTCAAATAAGCAATAACTTTCGATAGAATGAAGCTAGCGACTTGAAAAATTCGACAAATATTTGTAGAATGGGTTAGTTCATTGATTTTGATAATGGTCAAGATCCTCCTGAATGATTGTCAACCTCTTCTATAAACTGGTCATATAGGAAACTCACTTTTAATGCATATGGTCGTTACCAATTGGTACTTTTGGTATCACCACTAGGTCTGTACAAGTCTAGGGTATATACGCTTCGGACTCCGTTTTTTTTTCTTTTATACAGGGAGAAAGTATGCACGCGAAAGAACCTATACTTGCTCTACTATACACACCTATCGAGGCGATTAGGAAATTATAGATTCCGACGAAATTGTACCAAAATTTAGATGCATATTATAACCTAATTAAATCCGACATACACACAGGGATTTCAAAGTTAAGTCCTAAGCAAACATTAATGACGAGATCATTTTTCGTACAGTACATTCTCATTTGCTACTGTTTATCTTTCGTACTCGTGTGTAGCACTAAATCGAATTGCTCGCCACTTAATTGAACGGCCGGGATAGTTGAGACTTGCGGTTATTTTGCTGACTTTGGTTTTTCCTGTATTCCTGTATATGTAGATTGTTGTGGAAGCGCCCATCAAAAAATTGAAGGCTTATCTAAGGCTTATTTTGGAACACCTGATACCTTACTAAATAAGCAAGCATTTAGTAAGCATTTCTCTTTTCTCAAGAGATAATGCTTATTTCATACTTAACTTAGCATGGGCCATGTCATTGGCATTAAGGTTTAAAGCTCAAAGCTCAGTTTTTGCATATTTAGGCCATACAGAAAAGATTTAATTATAGAGGATAAGAAAGCATATATAAATATTACAATAGGGTAAATTTAATGATGATAAAACGTATTTATTATGGCTTCAAAGTAAGGCTTTTTGATGATGAGTGAAATGCATATTCGTCTCTTGCAATAACTCTTATTTAAGGTTTATCGGAACGCATAAAAATCCATTCAAAGTAAGGTTTCTTTAAGAGTAACAGAAATGTATATCTGATCCTAGCAATTACTATTATTTAAGGACTAAAGAAATGCATAGAAGTCCATTCAAAGTAAGGTTTCTTTAAAAGTAATTTAAATGCAAATCTGTTCCTTATAATTACTGCCATTTATGGACGACAGTAATGCATAGATATCTATTCAAAATAGGGTTTCCTTAATGACTGAAATAATTGTATATATATTCAGTAAAGTAAGACTTTTCCATGAAAGATGCGAATGATTACTGCAAATATATCCATTCATTAATGCTAATAAATGTCAAATAAAATAAGTTTAACGATTTTTTTTATTTTTATTTTTTATATTTACATATTCAGATTACGTCATTTCAATTTTTAAGATATTTACATTTTAATTTTCAGATCTTTAGATATTCATACTTTTATTTTCACATATTTTAATTTTCATATCTTTGAATACTTATATACGTACTATTTTAATTTTCAGATTTTTAGACCTTTACATTTTAATTTCCATATCTTTAGATAATTATATTTTTAATTACATTTATTTTAATTTCCAGATCTTTAGGTATTTTTATTTACATATATTTTAATTTTCAGTTCTTTAGGTACTTATACATATTTTTATTTACATATACTATTTTAATTTTCACATCTTTAGATATTTATATTTACATATATTTTAATTTTCAGATCTTAACAATTGTGCATTTGTCTTTATTTATTGATTTCTGCTTGAACCGTTCTTGGTCAAGTCTATTTTTATTTTTACGAATAGCATCTTTCATGTCCCTTTCGTAGTCGTCGTATGTGCTATAAATGCTGGTCAAACATTCTGTAAAAAAATAAAGAGTTAGTATAAGTGAACTATTTTCATTCATTTAGTAAAATCAGTACATTAAAATAATTGAATTATTGAAAAGGTAGGGGAAAAACTTACGGTACAAAGTGCATCTGAAAAATTTTCGAGATCGCATCGGGATCATATTTCGCCTCCCTTCCCAGTTTACATCACGAAGCAAATTGTCTGATACGAGGAGATTCAGACTTTTTGTTGAAATTTTTCCCGATATAAGGGTTGAAATCTGTATTTTCTGAAAAGAAAAAAAATAATGAAATAGGAATATTTCAATAACAGTTAGCATGGACTTACTAAATTCCTCTCGAAGGATTCATCGTTAATTTTAGTTTCTAAGTCTTCCATGTCTTCAATATTCCTCAAAGGAAAACTAAATACGGGCGTACACTTCCCGAAGAGTTTTTCGTATATTTTATTTATTTTAACGGACTGTTCCGCCATTTTATTTGTTAACGAAGTTAACATATCTTGAACGTCTGTATAATATAATAAAAAAAGTATAAAATAAAATTGTTAGATAATGCATAATTTAATTCAATATAAAATAATAAACAATTAAGAAAATTGAGTATATAATCTACCTTTTATTTGGCTAGCTAAACGCGGATCAGGAGCATTGCTGACCGTAGTGGCCGTTGAAATTGCTGGGGAAAGCGGCATATCAGGGGGTACAACGACGACGAATTCGTCCCGGAATAATAATTGATTATTCTCTAAAATAATAACTCCACATTAGTGTCTACTTTATAATTAGTGATAGTTAATCTATATTTTACCTTCCATTGGTGATGCTCTTATTGTGTATACTGATGCAAAATAGGAATGAGAAGAATACGAACATTATTTATTTTGATTGGAAAATATTTCACATAATTACTGCTGAATGGGAAAACTTTTTCTTCTTCGTCAAATGCCGAAATCTCAATTATTCCTAATTTAGACGAATTAACCGGATATATGAAAAAAGGTGATATGTTGATGGCTTTACAGCCTACGATATAATGTTTTCCGTTTTTTATCCCTAATGCCGAAATTTTAATTGGATTGCCGTCTATCATGCAATAGTTGTTTGGAAATTTGGCCGAAAAGAATGTTTGATTGAACTTCAAAGAAACCAAAGATTTATCTATCAAATCATTTGCTCTATGAAACTGAGTTTGAATTGGAATTTGATTTAATTTATTGTTTAATTGCATTAGAATATGTTGTGGTTTTTTTATTTTCCGTTTAATAATTTGCAAATGATTTTCAAATTTATAGCTGTCTGTTATTCCATTTTGTTTGATTGATTCAACCAAATGTAACAGTCCGTGTACTTTGTAGGATATGCTATCTTCGCTGTAAAATTTAGGAAAATCTGCTACAAAGAGCTCAATCATTTTTTGTACCATTTCATAGTTAATTTGGAATAAGTTCTTGTCGAGGCAAATTCTATATGCACAGCATAATATTAGATAATGTTCATAAAGCTGCTTATCCAAAACATTTTTAAATATGACAATTCCTGTGTAAAGGATCAACTGACGGAATTCAGTGGCCTTCCATCTTGGAAGTTCATCAAACACTCTAGGCTGCCTGCAAAATTCTTTAGGGACATTTTGTCTCAATTGGATCAGCCTCATTGATAAATAGTCTTTGTTTTCTTTTGATATTTTAAAAGAGCTAGTAACAGTTCCATTAAAAAGTTTCATTATCATCTTTTTAAAGACTCCCAGATCAATCAAATGGAGAAAGTCGTATGGAAATTGCGTCACCATTTTTATACCAATAGTCTCTAATATATTTGCTTTATCCCTATACTTTAAAGAATGATGTTCTATATCCCTCCGGTTAACAAAGCTGTCGTCTGTCCTCGCACCCCCTGCAGTTGTAGAATAAACAGTCCTTTTATTTTTACGGCTGCCAATCTGACTACAAAAGGGGCATCCATGGAATGAATTATGGGATAATGTTGATGTCATAAATGCCCTCGCAGGTGCGTCACAAATAAACGCCCTTATATTTAATTTACAAATGGTATTACTAATGAGAATCCCGTTACACTCAATGTCTTTTAATTCAGTGACAAAATTTTCTAAGTATTCATCAATGCTACAAGGTTTGCTAGTTCCAGCAAAACAACCAATCACAAAAGGTCTCAGATCAGGCCTCTCAATTATTGCACCCATTATAGGCCATAATTGTGTCCCAGAACTCTTATATAAGGGCAGACCATCTACATTAATATCAATACTAACAGTTTCATTGGACGTAATGTTTAAATCGCTGTATTTGATAATATTTTTTCTTATGCCGAAATGTATGTAATTACCCGGTTCAACATCTATTATATTATTTTTTTCTATCTTGTTAGTTTGTAGTAATGTCGGCACTGAAAGGGGAACATTTAATCCTGCATCTGTGAGTATAAGTAATAGTTTTTTTGCGGCACGATGCGAAATATTTTCGTCGATTACCCAATTGGCTAGTTGAATTTGATACGAATTTGCTGATCCCTCATTACTTTTTGCATCAGTATATTCCTCGTTCGTTACTTCATCATTATTAGGCAAAAAGGTGTAGGTATTCGCACTTATTGCTTGTAATTCATTGTCATGATGCATAGATTCCAGTATCTGCTTCCTAGCAGTCTTCACCAGCCTCTTATAATGCCTCTTTGAATATCCTACATATGAGGCAAGCATTGCAAAATAATGCAACCGTTAATGACGTAATGTGGAAGACACAAGCGCAAAACGGCCTTCAACTCCGTAATGCATATATTTTGTATACCTAGATAGAAAATATCGCACATGATTGATTACACTGGTCTACAAAATTCAAACTTTTTTTTGGCACCCAAAACTGATATCAAATTTTGAATCTACTATTGGCACATAACAAAAATATATTAAAGAAAAACAAGCTAGCCTTCGGCTAGTGCATTAGTTTTGTGGTGCATTTGCTACTTTCAAAGTAGTGGTTAAACTTGTTCCGATTTCACTATTCCTATGAGAGACTTCAACCAAATTTAAATAGTCTAAATAACACTTTTCTATTAATCGTGTAAATTTTTGACGAAGCGATACAGCCTACTTGGAGATTTAATTAAGAATATACATAATAGTACCATTTAAGCCAACATAACATAAAATGAATATGTCTTACTTGAAAGTCAGCCAAATCCCACACAATCGGCAATACTCAATTTTCTGTAATAAAGGAAAGCAACAACCTTAATTTTTGAATTTTTAAAACGAGAAGATTCTTATAGTGAAATATGTACAGTAATTTTCTTTACCGCATTCAAAATGTATGTTGTCTGGACACACGGACGGACAAATGTATGCTACTCACCTTAAATAATATGCAATTTTTCCAGAGCGATTCAAAAGCGATCTCAGAAACAATGAACACACGATTGAAAGAATTACGGTAAATGACGACGCCGTTTTGCATACGCATTATAGTAAGGTTGAAAGCCATTATGAGGGCTACACTGATGCTTAATGAGTGCTTATATTAAGTCTTACTGCAAAGTCACATTGCTTTACAACATTTGGAAACCTATAATAAATGCTTGTTTAATGCTGAACTATAAGCCAAAGTAGCATAATATTATAACAATTATTATAAGTTTCAAAACAATGATTATAGTAAGTATTAGTATAATTTATATATAAGCTTTATGACATTTTAAAGCTTATTCTAATGAATTTGTGAACATTGATACAAACCTTACACATGCCTTCGAATAAGGTTTGGTTAAACCTGATACTATTCAGATTTTGAAGCTTACATACTATTTATAGTTTAGTCTTTAGTAAGCATTTCAATAAGTTTAAAATAAAGTCTTCATGTCTTCCTTACATAACGCTTATAGAACAGTTACATATAAACATTATAATAAGTTTTAAATAAGTTTTTTATGGTTTATGCACTATGACCGTACATAACGCTTATAGGACAGTCGTAAATAAGCATTTCTAAAACTTTTACATAACTTTATAATTAATTGAAGCTTCATTCGCTTACATACCACTCATAGTACATTCGCAAATAAGCAATAATATAAGTTCTAAATACCATTTTCATGGTTTTGCTTTAATAATACTTACAGTATAGTCTTAAATGACAATTAGTACTAAGGTGCAATGCCTTATTTATACCTTGTACTTTATGAAGCCTTACCAATTTTTTGCTGGGCGTGGCTGCTGCATTAGGGGTTCGGCACAAGCACAGAATAATATCTCGCAACGAGGCCAGCGAATACGTTGTGATTTCCCCGAGTTTCGATCCTACATGGCCAGATCCAAAATATGTCGGGCTAAAGCCAACGCTCCAGTGGCAATTTGGGATGGGAAAAAACTTAAGATAAGTATTACCTTGACAGGGAATTCCTGGCGCACCACTTGCATTTTTGTGTACGTATAATGGGCAATGTAGACAAATACGCCGACATCTGGTGGATCGCCTTAACAAACCCAAACAGAAGAAAAGCATCCGCCAAAGACGGGCCGACTGGGAGTGCCGCAACTTCTACCTGGTTCTTGGCGCTACTGTTGTCGCTCTGCTACTCGGTGGATGGCAAAATTGATACGTGGCTTCGCACGTCCCGCTAATCTATACACGGCCTGGGGCCTAGGCGGCTACTCCATTTAGCGTAGCACTCGATTTTTCCGGGTTCCAACTTATGTGGGTCCTTAAATGTACGATAATCGTTTAGGCGACACTTATGCGGAGCAATCAACGCGTTTTTCCCTGCGCGACTCGCAATCACGCTCCAACAGTCACAAAAATCGTCGTCGACCGACCGAATCCACAGGATCAAAACGCCAGATGACTGACTGTCGTTCGTGGCACCGAAGATGCGTCGCGGATCCCTTGCATTCAACGACAATGATTCGTTCTTGGTGGTCCACCGACACGCTGCACGGATGTTGCGGAATATTCACGCCAAATTTGTGCATGCACCGACCGTACTGATGGTCGATCGGAGTTTGGTGTGTTGTTGGACGTTTTCGTGACGATAATATCGCCTCGATTGCGCACAACAGCCACCCGATTGCTGTTCTGTTTCTGTGAAAACTTCGCGCGATTTCCTGGACCTTTCCGCAATCTTCCGCTGCGAAGCGGAAGCGAATTCCTTTTTTCTCGTGACAGCCCCTTTTGACAACACAAAATTCGATTCTGACAGCTGTCTGCGTCAGATGCGGCGTCGTTGATCGTCGTTCTCGGGTACTCCGATTGGGGCCCACACAGAAGTCGCGGTATAATTATTATAATTACGCGAAGAGTTAATTTGCCCCAACACCGGACAAATCACCAATATCCAATGATATCAGTGGGACGACGATTATGGACGACGAAAATGAAGAGCTGCTGACGACCGGGAAAACAGCAACCGCTCGCGACCGATTTCGAATCCCGACTCCCTCATTTTTCCTATCCACATTTCCAGTCTCCGTCTGGAAAACTTTTCGGATCAGACCATTTGCCCGTGAGTGACAGAGATGTCAAGCATTGCATATTTGTCAGTGGAAGAGAGAGTGTCGCCTATCTGAGCGGATCTTTCGACGGGAAATGTCCCGGAACAATGTTTTGGTCGCTACAGGCGTCTCTCTCCCACTCACGGATACACAATGCTCTACCATCTCTGCTGCTCACGTACATCGTCGCTGTCGCAAATGCATTTGTTTGTGCATGTGCAATTTCATGTAGTGGCAGCACTACATGGAATTGGCTGCGTTCGTGCGCGCGACCGGTTGACCGTGATCAATCAGTGGCGCAGTGGGTTGCGGCATCGGTCTCATCCCGGACTATCCCGTCCACAGCTCGTTACACTTGGAACATCTGCCCAAGCTTGGATTCTAAGCTCGCAATGTTTTTCGCGGATTATAGCTAAAGTATTTCGCCAATTTTAATAAAATATAAAATTTGCACACCTTCGAAAGAATATCTTTCTAATGGTGTATAAATCATTAAAATCGGTTCAGAAATTTGGGAGGAGTTCCCGTCACAAAATTCCCATACAAAAATTGTTAGCCTATTAATATATAAGATATAGATGAGGTGGAATTTCACCAGACTTTCGCCACGACATTCTTTTGGGGAGTTGCGCCTTATTGCCCAGAACAGAGTACGATGGCGCACAGGAGTAGTTGACGCGCTATGCCCCGCTAGGGGTTAAGGCAAAGTAGTATTGTCCAGGAGAGTACGCACATTCCAGAATCCAATTTTTGTCATTGTACTATAGCCTGACACTACCGTATGCCACGTGATTCCCTATGCAATTTGCAGCAGAAAATATTAAGTAGCATTCTTTCGACTACACTAGCTAGAATACAAAAAGCTAATCACAGCTGATACTCTGCTCTAATATTTAAAATTTAACCCGTTAAAATTAAACATTAAGCAAACTGTTTAATTGTTATAACTCTGTAAAGTCAAAACTTTGTTTTGCCCAAAAATTCCATTATTTTCCAATTTCTTTGCTAGTCGGAAGCCACCTTTCTGCAAGTTTTCATATTTCTAAGTGTAACTGTCTCGAAATGCACAACCTCTCTCACGACACCCCACTTGCCTATACCAGTCAATGAAAAAAAATTGACCTTAATTTCGCCTCTATGAGAACCCCTTAAAGTTGGCCAATTATGATACATCGCTTTCTCCAGTAAATTATAGTATTTCTACACATTCCCACCGAATTTGATGTGAGTAGCTTCAGCCGTTCACGAGATGTTCTATGGACAGGCGGACATACAGACATTTGACCGATTTTATAAAATATTTTTGGACAACGGCTCCCTTACTTCCTCGTATTTATTTAAAATTGGGAGAAGACACCATTTAACACTACATATATCTCTCAATTACCCTAGCATAGCGCGTCAACTATTCCATGTGGCCCAGTTGACGTTTCGACGGCATAAACTGGTTCCAGAAAATGCAGTTGCCAGCATGCACCTCCTGCATATCTATGGCCACGAAAGATGTCGTGGACGGGATTCGAACCCGAAACGCCGGTAGTCAAACATGAGACTGATGCCTCAACACACTGCGCTACCGGTCGCCCAAAACGCCCCAACACTATATATATGCAAAGCTTTGAACAAAGATATGGTTACATATTTCTTTTTGTTTGTTATTATGACATTTCCCTTGACGACATTTTATACTGATATATGTAGTATAAGAATTACTGAAAAAAATGTTTAATATAATGCTATGAATTTTTTCTTTTATTTGCAGTTACCTGGAAGTGATTTCAAAGAATTTCATTTCAAACATCGTTCCTTGCCCCATGCACGAACAAGGAGGAGTGTACCACATACCCGAGTTTTAAAAAGAAATCCTTTGGTAAGTTTCTTTATGAAATTATTACTGTTTCAAAATAGAAAGTTTGTTGTTACAGGACATATTGCTCCATATAGGAATGGTGCCCGTCCGCCTATTGGTGTCCAATTTATTGCTATATGCCCACTACCCCAGCAGTTGAAGCATACAGTCTTGTTACGTTGTTTAGCACGATTCTCATTGCTGTTTGCTGGCTCCCGTATCGTTAGTAGGAGAGAACTCTCATGAGATTTCTTCGTTCCAACGTCGCGTCACTCTTGTGAAGTGTGTCACACATTTGAAAATGACACAAAATAGCGATGGTGTTCATCATCACTTTAGACCCCCATGCAAATACATTTTAGTTTTGATCCATTAGCTTTTAAGATGCTATGATTTTCTTTGAAAAATGTTCTTATCGCCCCGACTAGTTTACTGAGCAACATATACAGTATCTGTTGGCCAAAACATACAACGTCTATTTAGCAAAAAATACAGTATGTATTGACCAACAGATACATAATCTTTAGTAGATGATGTTAATTGTACAGTATCAATTGGTCAACAGAGACAGCATTTGCTGAGCAAAAAATACAGTACCTGCTAACGAATAAGGTTTTAACATTTCTCGAATTCTTCTCCATATGCTTTCCCCTCCGGTAACATTTGTACGGACAATTGTCATGAAAATGTTTCCCTCCGGATCTGAGAAGTATTCTGATCCGGAGGGGAACATTTTCATGACAGTTGTCCGTGCAAATTACCGGAGGAGAAACATATGGAGGAGAATTCGAGAAATGTCAAAAAATTATTCATTAGCAGGAACGTCAAAACCTGACTTGTTCGCAGAAATGCAGCCAATTTTACAGGGGGAAGTATCCATTGGCTCAGAACGAATTAGGATTTGACATTTACCGGAGTAAAGCAGCACCCCATCTTCACCACTGACACGTCCCCCATTTTAATAAGAAAGGCCTCACCCATTGCTCGATGTCTGGCCCTAGTAAGGGCCGGGCATTAGCAAATGAAGTGAGTGAGGGTTTCTTTCCCATCCTCATTCCCGCAGCTACGGCAGTGCGGATTATAAGGGATGTCAAGTCTTATTGCATGTACTCCGGTAGGCCAATATTCTGTAATGACCGCCGTGAGCCTAGCGACATCTCTCCGGAACTTGGTCAATAGCTCAGGTGTTTTCCTTTTGTCATAGGAGGGTTATCTTCCTTGATACGGTGCAGGTGGACAGATTCCGCCATTTGTAATTCGCAACATTGAGGTAGTGAGATGGAATCCTGCTTTTAACAGCCCTCAATGAAATACAAACAGATCATGCTTGAGAGTTTTCTAGGACGGTCCCCTCCTGGCCAGCTCATCGGCTTTTTCGTTTTCCTTAATGTCTCTATGACCAGGCACCCAGAACAGGGTGATATTGAGTCGTCTGCCCAGGCGAGTTAACTCTTCCCCACACCGCTCGACCAGTTTGGTAGAAGTATTCACCGAGTTCAGTTCCTTGATAGCGGTCTGGCTGTCTGAGCAAATGGCGATGTTCTGGTTATCTGGTATATACATCTTTGAGAGTAAGACACGCTTTCGTAATTGCGAGCGTTTCCGCCTGGAAAATGCTGGCATAGTCCGGGAGGCGATAACACTCCGAGATATTCAGTGCTTCAGAAAAGATCCCTGCACCGACGCCGTAAGTTCGCATGGCACCTGTAATGCCGAGACATGCCGTCCACCCTGCCAAGTTTTGTTACGTTGTATCCTTTTGCAAGTGCCGGCCACCAAACTAACAACCCATATGAGTGAATGGGACGGACTAATGCTGTGTACATCCAGAGGGCCATATTTGGCTTAAGGCTCCATCTTTTTCCGAAGGTTTTCTTACAGGCGTAGAAAGCGATGCAGGTTTTCTTCACTCGCTCTTCAATATTTAACTTCCAGCTGAGGTTCGTATATAAAATGACACCTAGATACTATCGCTGGGTGATAGTTGCAGTAACTGACCGTTTAGTTTAGGAAGGGTAACATGCAGTACTTTGATTTTAGTGGTAAATAGCATCAGTTCAGTCTTGCCTGGGTTAACGCCCAGTTCACAGCTTGTGGTCCAGGCGCTCACCATATCCTGAGCCCTTTCCATGATTTGACTTATCACGGAGAGGCACATTCCTGACCCACTATTGCCACATCATTCGCGTACGCGACTACTTTAATCCCTTCTCTGTCAAGCCTTGTTAGGATTTTGTTGATGACCACTAGTCATATTTAGTGGAGAGATGACGCTTCCTTGAGGTGTCCCTCTGCATACAAATCTGGTTAGATGGCTGTATCGCAAGTCCGCATGAATTGTTCTAGATCTTAGCAGAGTCACTATCCTTCTGCCGATACCTGCCTCTTCTCCCAAATCTGATAGGGTGTCGTGAATGAATTCGATGCTATGTTGAGGAAAGCTGATAATGTATATTGCTTATACTGAAGGCTCTGCTCAATGGCACGCACCACCTCGTGGAGAGCTGTTTCTGTGGATCTACCTCAGATGTAGGCGTGCTGTGACTTCGAAAGCGGTGAGCTTTCCAGGAATTGTCGAATATGAAAGTCTAGGATACGGTCTAGCGTTTTGAGTACGAAGGAGGATAAGCTGTTCGGCCTGAAGTCCTTTGCACTTTCATGTCCTCTCTTGCCTACCTTTGGTATGAATACGACTCGAACTCGTCGCCACGGCTGGGGGACGTGGTTGAGACGGAGCCAGCTTCTAAAGAACACCAGCACCTTGGGAACTACTAAATCTTGTAATTCTTGCAGCATAATGGGCAGTATGCCGTCTGGCCCGGGAGGTTTGAGGAGGGAGGAGCTGTTGACTGCCCAGAATATTCTTTCCTCTGTGATGACGGATTTCACAAATTCACTCTGCGCGCATTCCGCATCATTCGGTTCTGGGCTTTCTGTACCGGTTTCTTTGAAACGTGGAAAGTGTGTGTTCAGAAGGAGCTCCAGGGATTCAGAACTGGATTCCGTCCAAGTGCCATCCGGTCTTTTAACTAAGGACGGATTGAAATGCTTCTTGGACAGCATTTTGCGTCCTTGATATTTTCTAAAGATTGGCAGAAGTCATCGCACGTTTAGGCTTTAGCCGCTCTAATGGCTTTTTTGTATATTTTTAGGCAGTCCTTATACGGCTTGTTGCAAATATTGAAGATCTCCCAGTCAGTTTCCTGAGCATTGAGAGGTACTCGTTCCACCATGGCGGAAGAGTTTTCTTACTTCTTTTCGCCGGACATGAGATTTGGAAAGCTACTTCCATAGCTTTCTCAAAAGATTCAACCTCCTTGTCCAGATCCTCCACGTAGTCTGCTGAGGGATTAGGTACAATATATCAGAGTGTTCCAAGCGGCCAAGGCCCGACGTCGGGCTGTCGCGCCACGATGATGATGATATCAGAGTGTTCCGCTCTAAAGAACTGTCTGAATCTCTCTGATCCTTTTGGGGTTTCCGTATCTAGGACCTCTTCCCACTCTTCGTTGTTTACAGAGCTTGGAAAGACAAAGGTTATACACTACGAGGTTAGTATTTAGAATTACATAAATCAAACAGGGACTCACCTCTATCATTGATTTCGGTGCTCCCCCACAGTGTTTGTCGTGCGTTAGCATCACACCCCACCAGCAGGTTGGCCTTCCTGGATGTGGTAAATGCCACAAGTTGCTCCAGCTCCTTTGGCGGTGCCGGTATTCCATGGGCCGTATAGGCGGAGGAGATGTATAGCTCGCCCTTCTTTGGAACATCCGTTCTAACTACTGTTATGATGTGCTGAAATTAGGGCAGAGGAAGGCGTTAATGCATTTTTTGGCTAAAGTGCAGGCTCGTGGTTTACATTGATCCAGGTTACTTTTGTTGTAAAACAGATTTTACTGCTTTTCCATGAGTCCCTTGACAGATTCAGCATGAATCCATGGCTCCTGCACAAGGCCGATGTCGATGTCCTCTTTTAGGAAGATGAGCAGATCATCCGAGGCACTTTTAGAGTGCTTAAGGTTAACCTGCACTACCTTCAACATCGTTATTGTGGTTGTCTACCGATATCCATCTCCCTAAGCAGGGCGTTGGCTCTGTCCACCGGATCCAGTTCGCCTTCTGAGTTAGATCGCAAATCCTTTACTTTGTGATACCTTATGCTGAAGCGGAGTTTGAAATCAGCATCCTCAAGTGCTGGCATACACTCTTCGTTGATGAGGAGCAGGAAGGATTGACTGCTTGGGGTTCCTATGCCATTATCACCCTACAGTCGTGCATCGGAACTTTTGGATTGTGCAGGCGTAGTCCCTGGAGAAGCTTTGGTCTCTCTATCGGCATGATAGGTAGCCAAATGAGAGCCCTAGGTTTCTTCGGGATGTCCTTGGTCGGGATGAGCTCGATCTTCGAGCCCGCCCAGTCGTTGCTGATCTTAATGACGCATTGACCCAGGAAATTCTTCGAAAATTCGTCCTCGCATTTGACTACTCGGTATCCTCTCACCGTTTCCGATGAGTCAAAGCAGGGTAGCAGACCTCCTTGATTGGTTAGCATATAGTAAAGGCCCAAATCGGACAGCTTCGCCTCGATCTTGACCCACACTTCTGTCGAGAGCTTACCACCGGTCCAGTATCTGTCGACCAGCGCAACCTATAGGTGATTTGTCCACGCCTCTGTAAGATTTGCTCGGCTTGCTGCCCGAGCTGGTCCCTCTTTGGCTCACTATAGTTGCATAGCTTGTTTGCTTTGCAACCTTGACCTTCTTTGCGTCTTGGGTCCCCTCATCTTGAGACCTGTTTCGCTTCGAGGTCTTTCGTTGTTCTGGCTGTTGTTCTTTGGTAGCCATGCAGTTTTCGTACTCATCAACGACCGCCTGGTACCTTTTCTTATCCTCCGCATCCTTTTCCTAAGCAGTACCGGCTAATTCATTCTTAGTGATATTATTAAGAATGAATAGGGTCTTCTAATACTGGCTCTTCAGGATGACTCCGGATGATTCCTTCTTACGCTTTGGCCTGGTCTGGTCACTATGGCTGGTGCCCTTAACCTCGGCCTTAGATGTACTATAGATGGTTGTGGGTAAAATTGGTTGACCGACACAGGCTGGTACTTACTGTATCGCTGAGAATAATTGTCTTTTGGCTGGAGGCTAGCAGTTCGTCTTGCGGCGAAAAGCTAAAAGTAGTCTCCTGGGATCAGTTGCTATTGGGGTCCCCCCGGGCCCGATTACACGAGCCCCGGTGAGCAGCAGTTCGCTCCAAAGGGGATCGTTCGCAGCGCCGCGTTCACACACAGGATCATCCCTAAATACTTTGCATAGGATGACAAAGTTAGCTCGGTGTCACCTATCTTTGGCAAGCTAAATTCCTGAATGCTTTTTCTTTCCTTTTTTTTCTGACGATTCTAAGGATTTTAGTAAAATATTCTGGACGAGTACCCATAGGAGTGGCGATAGTACTTCTCCTTCGGAGTACATCTCACCACCCTCTTTTTGGTTTTTGTACCACCCTATTCGAACGTTATCAGCCTGTCTGAAAGTAGTGCTCTGATCCAATTGACTAGAGTCTCGTTCACTTTACGGAGTTTTACAGTCAGCTTGACTGTAAAACTCCGTGAAACTGACGTCGAATGTTCAATCAATTTAACATTTTTTTGCGTATTGCGACGCGCTCGTTGGCTGTGTTCGTTCGGTCACCACGCTACAATCTAGAGAATGGAAGGGCGATCTTTGGCGCGAACAAAAACTGCCTGTGGGTACTAATAGAACTCCCACTGCGCTCCGAGCTTGTCAATATAAAAACGGCACGGATAGGAGGTGTATGCTAGCAACTGGACTTCCAACAAGTATAGTATTGTAGATATGCTATCGAAACGTCAACAAGGCACAGAAATGCAAAAGAAGTTGACGCGCCCATGCCCCTGCAGGGGTCAAAGCAATTAACATACGCCATACAAAATACATTAAACATTTCAGACTGCTACACACAATCTCTAATTGCCTTGACCCCTCCAGGGGCATGGGCGCGTCAACATCTCTAGCATTTCTATGCCTTGTTGACGTTTCAATAGCATATCTACTTTTCGGAAGTGCAGTTGCTAGCATGCACCTCCTATCCCCGCCGTCTTTATACTGACAAGCCCGGAGCACTGTGAGAGTTCTATTAGTACTCACAGGCAGTTTTTGACCGCGCCGAGATTTGATCTCCGAGCTCTAGATTAGTATCGTAGAGCGGTGACCGAACGATCAATGACAATGATTGCTAAACGTAATATTGCATTTTGTATGAGGCAAGTAGTAGCAGCAGTAGTTCGGATGGCGCAACGGTTAGCAGGTTCGTTTTCAATACACTGGGCCCCTTGTTCGATTCCTACTTAATGCAGTAGCTTTCGATAAAGACGGGGATTTAGGTGTCGGACTCTGAGTCTACTCAGCTGTTAGTACCCATTTACGGGGTAAATAGCTCGGTTGATCACGATCTTGAAAATGAGATGATGCCAACTCTTCTCGAGGCCATGGTCTAGATTGAACTATTGTACTACTTTGCCTTAACCCCTAGCGGGGCATAGCGCGTCAATTACTCCTGCGCGCCATCGTACTCTGTTCTGGGCAATGGGGCGCAACTCCCCAAAAGACTTACCCAGTACCTGACACTCCTTTGCCACAGATCGACGCCATGTGATTCGAGGACCCCCTCTTGGTCGGCCTTGGTTGGAAATGGGGTTCCATTTCATGGCATGCATAGCAATGCAGTTATCACTCTTCCGCAATGTGTGACCTATCCACTGCCATTTTTGCCTGCGTATCAATTCGTCGATTGGCATCTGACCCGTACGCCGACTTAGCTCTTCATTTGATATTGTTTCGGGCCAGAAAATTCTTAAAATTCGACGAAGACATGAGTTGACGAAAACTTGCAGCTTTCTGGTAACTCCTACGGAAACTTTCCATGTACTGCTCCCATACAAAAGCACTGATAGTACCAGGGAGCGAAACAGGCCCAGCTTGGTCTTAATGCTGAGATAACTGCCCTGCCAGATTTTGGACAGCATGCCGTATGCGCGTTTAGCCTGGTTGATACGACGAGCGATGTCCTGCTCCGTACCACCATTTTCGGCAACAATGCTACCCAGGTAGACGAAGTTGTCCACCTTCTCCACAGGCTGCCCATTAATATTGATGGCAATAGGTGTCGGATTTCTTTTTCGCAACGGCGGGCTAAGAACCTTGGTCTTGTTGGTATTAATCTTTAGCCCAACCTTGCTTGCCTCCCTCTCGAGATCTAACGCCATTGCGGACAGATCCATGATTTTGTGGGAGAGTAGGCATATGTCGTCAGCGTAGTCAAGATGTTGTAGATAAGATGTCAAAGTCCATTGAATTCCTCTGTCGAGTCCGGATAGGGCTGCATGCAACACATCGCCGATCACAATGAGGAATAGGATCGGTGAGAGGATGTACCCCTGCCGAACTCCACTGCGAATCTCAAAGTCCCCCGACACCTTTCCTTTATGCAGAACGCGACATTTCGCGCCGTCATAGGTTGCCTTAATAATAGCTTCTCAGGGATGCCTCTCCTGCGCAAGGGCGCCCATATAGAATCCCGGTTCACACTATCGAAAGCCTTTTCGAAATCGATGAAAAGCAAGTGAAGCGGAGAATCGTATTCAGCGCATTGCTCGATGATGATTCGCAAGGTGTTAATGTGATCGGCACAGGAGAATCCGGATCGAAAGCCAGCCTGCTCTTCATCAATTGTGCTTTCTAAGTGGGCCTTTAGTCTTTCCAGGACGATTTTAGCTATTATCTTGGCAACGGCAGGAAGCACACAAATGCCTCTCCAATTATTACAGTCTGTGAGGCTACCCTTCTTTGGAAGTTTGATGATCAAACCTTCCTTCCACTCAGTGGGAAAGGTCTCTGTATTCCACGCTTTATCAACAAGTGGGTGCAGGAAATCGGCAGTTACGCTTGGTGCTGCTTGATAAAGTTCGGCAGGGATGCCGTCAAGTCCGGCGGCCTTTCCTCGTTTTAGTGCAATAATTGCAGTGACTATTTCCTCTTTAGTCGGGGCAGTGGACCGTATACGCACATTTTGATGGTTAGCTAAATTATCTATATGAGGGGGAACTTCACCAGAGGTTACACGGTTCAAGACCGCGGCGAAGTGTTCTTTCCACCGCCTCATCTGATCTTCTTCCAAGATAAGTAGCTTTCCATCACTATCTTTCACCGGATGTTGGCAGGAGTTACGACCACCTGTAAACTCCTTGATGACACCGTATACGGCATTTAAGTTGTTACTTCTAGCGGCTGCTTCTGCTGACGCTAAAAGAGAATTGGCATAAACTCTTTTATCGCGTCGCACACTACGCTGAACTTCTCGAGCTTTCTGACGGTAAAGGAGTTCGATGCTGCTTCGATTGTCGTCTGATGCTGCTGCCAAACGAACTTTCAGCTCCTTTCTTTCAACAATCCGCTGCCATGAAGCGTCGGACATCCAGGGCTTATTCCGGCAATCCGGGTTTGGGCCAAGGATGGTATTTGCGCTATCAATGTACGCATTTTTTATGGCATCCCAGTTTTCGTTTATGTCACTATCTGGGTGACTAGTTATCTCAGCCGCTTTTTGCGCAAGATGGTCATTATATTGTTGTAAGACAGCTGGATTTTTTAGTCGAGCGGTGTTGAATTTGCGGGGCCTGGATCTTTCGTCGCTGGGGCGGCGCACGGCTGCAATACGCAATCGAACATTAGCGATCATAAGATAATGGTCTCTTCCCATCCCAATATCGGCACCCTTCTTGTTTCGCACGTCCAGGAGGCAACTCTTGAATCTTTTACTAATGGCAAAATGGTCGATCTGATTTTGTGTTCTGCGCCGATCAACAGAGGACCAACTGATTTTGTGGTGGTCCTTATGCTCAAACATAATACCACCGATGAAGAGACTGTGAAAGTTGCAGAACTCTACAAATCTTTCACCGTTGTCATTACGATCACCAAGACCGTGTCTCCCCATCACATGTCTGAGCCCATAGTTATCAGCGCCAACTTTCGCATTCAAATCACCCATAACCATTATAATGTCACCTTTAGGTGTTCTGCTCTGAACGGCGTTTAGTTCTTCGTAGAAGGAGTCTTTTGCCAAGACATTGTCGGGTTCAGTAGGGGCATAACATTGTATTATTGAGATGTTCCTCATTTTGGTCCGGAACCTGGCGGTCAAGACCCTGTCAGAGACCGGTTCCCAGGATAAGAGACAGTTTCGCGCGGCTCTGGTTAAAAGGAGCCCCACACCTGACTCACGACGACTACCGGTAGCTTTACCGGAGTACAACATTACAGTGCTGCCCGTTGGAGAGATGAATTCTCCGCTGTTCCACCATCTTATCTCACTAACTCCTAAGATATTTAATTTGGACCTCAGAAATTCACTCTCTAATTGAAGAAATCGTGCGTTCTGGGGACCTTCTGATCCATTGTCCAGGAGAGTACGCACATTCCAGAATCCAATCTTTGTCATTGTACGATAGCTAAAAGTCGTAACCGTTGAGTCAGTCCTTATCCGAGGCATAGTTGACGTTTCGTTAGCATATAAAGATTTCGGATAGTGCAAGTTGCTGGCATACACATCCTGTCCTTTGATTGTCGGTTTTAACGACAGGCCCTCAAAGGGAAAGGCCGTGGTATTTTTTTTCACGCCCCACACCACAGGGGTACCTCAACCAAATCATCGCACATTGAACTATTGTGCCAGTTATTTTTTTCTATGGAGCAAAGACATGGTACGCTTACACCTGCCTTAACGATAAATCTACTTATATCTGCATTTTTTCCTGTTCATCTGTGTGACTATATTTTTCATAGAATAAAAATATTATGCCCTTCTTCTTATTGCAAATACCAAAAGTAGTGGTAACAAATTGTGATGTTGACGTATTAATATTTACATTTCAGAAATAATTTTTCAATTTAAAAATTTCAATGCAAATGGAATGTTTAGTAGTTAATTATTCACAGTTCAATTTTTGTTATGAATGACAACTTTTATTATTAACTTAAATTTATATAATAACTTGTAATTTGCGTTAAATACGTTAAGCATCATCTAATTAACTGAACTTAGTCAGTTCTACGCACTAGAGCGACCCGTCTTACAACTTCCAGGAGCTGCCAAACCCCTTCAATGCGAGAAGGAAAATGTATCTGTATGTTACATGCTCATATCGTCGCGCAACTGCTCTCCATACTACTTCTCCTCGCCGGCATTGAACGTAACCCTGGTCTACGATCTGTTGTGTAAGCAACAGAGAGCTGCATCCGAATCCAACGTCAGTGATATGCAATTTCTGCGACGAATGATGTCACCTGAGGAACCGCTCCAGATTAAACCATTACAGACAACAGACACTTGAATTCTCCCTTTACTGCCAGTCAGTGCAGGAACAGAGGAGGACTACAAGCAACGAGCTCGTCTAACACGCCTCACCATCCTACACCTGTGAGCACCCAGACGCGCTTCCTGTCAACTTAAATGACCCCTGCGAATAGTTCCAATAGGATTCCTCAACAAAACAACCTTATGCCTGCATCACCGATAACCATTTTTTATAAGGTCCCACTAGTCCAAATAATTCGTAATGGGCTGCAAAACAAAATCGCTGAACTCGTCTCATTTATGGACAGACATCGCATCCATGTTGCAGCAATACAGGTAACGAAGCCAAGCCAATTCGTCCCTCAACGCTCATGGAGATTACGCCATTATCAGGGAAGACAGGTTGACCAACGCTGCCAGAGGGCTTTCCATCATCATTCACCATTCCCTGTAATACCGGGAAATAAATGTCCCTAACGATAATATCACCATGGAAGCGCAGGTCATCGCCATGAAATCGGGAAATGTTGATATTGAAATTTACAACATATTTATGTATCATATATATATTGACGTGCTCGGTAGCCATGTGGTTTAGGTCACCGCTCTACGATGCTACATCTAGAGAGACAGAGGTTCAATACTCGTCGAGTTATTAAAAAAACTGCCAGTAGGTACTACTAAAACTCCCACAGCGTTCCGAGCTTGTTAGTATAAAGATGGCGCGGTTAGGAGGTACATACTAGCAACTGCACCATCCGATAAAAAAAAACGTTTATGCTATCGAAACGTCAACAAGGCATAGTAATGCCGTATGTGGTGCAATGCGCACCACACCAACGCGAGCAATGGAGGCATTGCTGGGACTGCCGCCATTGGACTTATTTATAAAAAAAACGGCGGCGCTTTCGGCAATACGCATGGAAAGGGATGCCATGTGGCATCGCTTTGGAACTAGCAGCGGTCATAAGAGCATCCTAGACATTATTCATGATGAGGTCAGGGAGACTCTAATGCCGGTAGAAGGCATGAGTAGACGTAGGGTAGTTGAAAGACTACACAAGACTCACATTGCAGATGGAAACATACATAATGAGTGTATGTACAATGACATCAGCATTTTTACTGATGGCTCTTTAATGGACGGTAAAGCGGGGGCGGGGGTTTACTCTGAAGAGCTAAACCTAGCATGTGCGCTTAGTCTAGGAGAGTATGTGTCCGTATACCAGGCAGAAATGTTTGGCTTGTTGCATGCGTTGGACCACTTGCTTGAAGGTCAGGTGCGGGGGAAGAAAATCCTTATTGCACTGGACAACCAATCGGTGATCAGACGCATGCAGCAGACGAACATAAACTCTAAACTGGTACTAGAGTGTGTCCGGAAGCTCAACACGTGTGCCTCAGAAAATGAGGTTACGCTGATGTGGGTAAAAGGACACATAGGTACAACAGGAAATGAGGCGGCGGATGCCCTAGCAAAACAGGGATCTGCGGCAACTTTCATTGGCCCAGAACCCCGAGTTGCTCTGGGGAACGGCATGATTGGAGCGAAGGTTGGGAAGTGGATGGACTCCATGCATCAACAAAGATGGCAGGAGCTAGTCACTTGCAAACAAGCTCGGAATGCAATAACCAGCCCTTTAGGCAGGGAAGCGAGAAAGGTACTTAGTTATAAACGGAGTACCCTAAGCTGGATAACTGCCTTGGTCACAGGGCATGGTAATTTTAAGGCTCATCTGGCCAAGATGAAAATCGGGGAAGATGACGTTTGCAGGCTATGCCTGGAGGAGGCCGAGACGGCAGCACACATTGTGTGCGAATGTCCAGCACTGGCTAGCACGAGGTTGAGGATCACAGGCAGGCACACGATAAGTGTAGAAGCCATGAGTGAACTCAGCTTCAAACAAATGCTAGCAATAACACGGGACTCAGTGATGAAGAAAGAGGTCGACAATTATCAGTCGACATCTGGAAGCCACTGATGACCGGGAGGGGGCGAAAAGGGACCCAAACGTAAGTGGTCTGCTTCGGCTATCCCCCATAGTATATAAATAATAATAAAAATGCCGTATCTGTAGAACATCGCACTTTTGTCAACCAAAATAAGGCTGACTGGAATGGCTTCACCGAATATACCTATGCTAAATTCCCACCCTGCCAACTTCTACCGACGTAGGTAAGGGCGAATCCAACTTCAGGAAAGTCCTAAATAAAGCGGCTACGAAATTGATTCCTGCAGGATGTATTCCGAAAATTCGGGCTAAGTTTCCTACCTCAGCCTGCTATGTCTGTACCAGGTTGGCAAACGAGAGAGACATAGCATCAGAAGCGTAAACCCAGACGAACCCAGAATTTATGAAATTAATTGTGAAATTCATAGACAAGTAGCCGGACACCATCCTAAAATCCTTGGAGTCACTCTAGACAGCATGGCCACGTCCATCTCCTCATGCCTCAACCGTGTACGACAGGGTGCGCGGTAGGAAAAAAATCAATCCTCAAAGTCTTGGCCGGTAGCATCTGTAGAAAGACAGAAAAAATGAACTGAAACTGAACTCGTCACAAATTTTTACAGGGCGGTTGCACCACACCAGGCGCAACTGCACCCGGCTACTTCTCATTCGCGCGGGCATTGAGCAGAACCCCGGCCTATGGATCTGCTGCGTTTGCAGTAGAGTGCTGCACCCGAATGCTACATCAGTGAGATGTAATTGCTGCAACGACTGGTGTCACCTGAGAAGCTGTTCAGGATTATCCCACCACTGGCTATGGGATACTTCCTTCACCGCCCTATGCTCTAATAGGCTACCAACAACACAATCTAGTCCGGTGAATACAAATCCTACTACGTTAGCTGACTCAGGTGGCCACAACTCAACAACCACGCCAACAATAACAACAACCCTCGCCGGTCGGCACAGTCTTACCCCGGCGCAACCAACACCAAATTTTGATATGCTCTCACTGGTGCAGCTCAACTGCAATGTATTGCAGCATATTCATGACGAACTGACAGCGTTCATGGACAGAAATGGTATCATGATTGGAGCCATCCAAGAGACTAAACTCCATGCTAATTTGTCTCTAACTTCTCATGGTAACTACACCATCTTGCGCAAAGACAGACCTACCGGTTCCGGAGGGGGACTCGCCTTCTTCATCCACCTGGAGGTACCATACCGAGAACTGACTTTACCTGATGACAACGACAGTGTCCTCGAATGCCTGGCAATAGCAGTTAAGTCCGGGAATGTAGAGATTGAAATATGCAATATCTACATACCGTCGGTATCCAGCTGTCTCTCAGGTTACCGAATTTCCCTGGACCCCCCACTCTCCGATTAACATCGTCTATTACTAGGAGACTTTAACGTGCACCATGAGCTATGGCATTCTAATCTCGGCAACGATGCAAGAGGAGTCATAATCGCCGAACAACTCGACTCCTCCGATTTCCGCCCCTTGAATGACGACGCTCCAACATGGATTACAGGCTCATGCACCAGCTCACCTGACATCTCGATCGCTAGTGCCAGTCTCATCAGCAATCTCATCTGGGAGCCACATCTCACCCTGTCATCTGACCATCTGCCAATCATCATGAGACTTACGGACCTTCGCATGAAATGTCTGCAGAACGCCGCACTTTCATCAACTACAATAGAGCAAATTGGAATGGATTCCAACAATCCATCAAGGACGCTATCTCTGCTCTCCCGGTACCTATGAATGTGCGAGATGCTGAATGTGGCTTTAGGAAAATCATCAACAGGGCGGCAGTTAGGTTCATACCTACAGGCAGAATCTCTAAGGTCCGGCCAAACTTTCCTATGTCTGCCGCCAGACTGGCAGATGACAGAGATCGCATTCGCCACTCAAACCCAGACGATTCACAAATAGAAGTGCTGAATGATACAATCAATATACAGGTAGCTGAATATAGAAAGACCAACTGGCATGCCCACCTGAACACTTGCCATCTCAAGTCCAATGTATCTAGGCTCTGGTCCACTGCTAAATCGTTGACCAACTCCACCAAGATAAGCAGATACATCGCCATCGAGTTCGGGAACAAATCTTACTACGACCCGATCAAGTGCGCCAACCACTTCAACCGGGAGTTTGTCGAACATCCTCCCAGTGACAAGCTCAAACGCACAAACTGAAGAAACATCCGCAATTTATCAGTAAACCAAACGCTTCAGGTCTCCCCAAGCCAAGTAGCCAAAGCTATTAAGGACGCAAACAACACCAAGGCATCAGGATCTGACGGCATATAAATGACCATGCTGAAACACTTGGATACGCCAGCCATTGAGTTCTTAACGATGACACTGAACCTATCACTATCGTCGTTAGTGATACCGGAAATATGGAAGACCGGAAAAATAATTCCCATATTAAAAGTTGGTGAGAAGGCCAACTTGGGAGAGTCCTACCATCCCATCTCTCTGCTCTCCCCAGTCGCAAAAACCCTCGAGGATATACTCAAACCGAAAGTAGAGACCAATATTCGACTTGCCGACCATCAACACGGCTTCAGATGCCATCACATCCAAAATGGACTAAATCAGGCACACCCATGTTCTAGAACAATTCTCGTGGCCTTTGACCTCAAGAAGGCGTTCGACACGGTCCGCCACACTACACTTCTGTCGGACATTATGTCAGCATCTCTCCCAGCTCAAGTCAAGAAGTGGATTTCTAACTACCTTGCTGGCAGGCAATCATTCACAGAGTTTAGCGGCAAAAAGTCCAAACTCAGGAGAGTAAAGCAAGGTGTCCCACAGGGCGGAGTCTTGTCCCCTACCCTATTCAACCTCTACATGGCCGGTATGCCATCCCCGTCCCATGATCTGCTTCACATCTCCTACGCGGATGACTGTTCCATTGTAGCTACGGACAATAGTATCCCGGTTATGTATGGTGAGATTAACGGATATCTGGCGGAACTCAACACCTTCTTCGCCAATCGTAACCTAAAGTTATCAACGCCTAAGTCTACAGCAACCCTATTCACATCTTAGACCAAGAAGGCCAACACACAGCTAAATGTAAGTATAGGTAACATACCCATCCCCACAGTCAGCCATTCGAAGATTCTAGGGGTTACCCTCGATCATATGGCCACATCATCGGCCCACGCCTCTTCGGTAAGCAATCGAATGAGAGCCCGTAATAAGGTCCTAAAAGCTCTCGCCGGCAGCTCCTGGGGAATGGACAAAGAGACCATGCTTACTACTTATAAAGCCTTAGGACGATCTGTGGTAAATTATGCTGCACCTGTGTGGACGGAGAACCTCAAGGACACTAATTGGAGGAAGATACAGATCTGTCAAAATGCTGCTCTTCGTACCTTGACGGGTTGTCATTTGATGTCCTCCCAGGATCACCTTTACCAGGAAACCAACATGCTATCAGCCAAACAACACAACCTCCTTTTGTCCAAGCAATATCTTGTCGGATGCTATCACAGCGAACATCCTAAACAACATCTCATGGATAAAACACCCCCACCCAGAAACATCAGAAGTAATCTAAGGGACCTTGAGAGGGAAGCCCAAAGTTTCAAGAGGGTGCCGTTCGACAACGAAGCTTACTGGATTGCCACGACGATCGATCCAAGACCTTCGCTCCAACCCGGTACTCCAGTCCCGTCCACCAAACATATCTTCCAACGGCTGGTATTCGAGACTAAACTCATACCTGTCTCAAATCGATCGAAACATCAACAAAACGTGCTCCGGTTGCATTGGCACTCTACACGACGTCAGACATCTGTTTGAATGCCCAGAGGCCCCCACCAATTTAACACCTATATCTTTGTGGGAAAACCCCATCGAGGTCGCATTCTTCCTTGGCCTCGACATATAGGTAGAAGGAGAAGACGAGGAGGTGTTTTTAAGTGACGCTCTATGATGAACCCCAAATGTCGCTACAAAAACAACAACAACGAACCGAAGCACATAACACACGCACACCGAACTTCCGACCATTGCTATCACAACAACAACTGAATTGATTGTGCTCGTTACTTAGGCCTATGGTTTTGCAGACCTAACCGATTTCTAAGTTAAACTCTTTTAATCAGTTTTGTTAGATATGAAATAGCGATTGCATTGAATAACACACAAAATTTAAACATTTTGTTTTGCTATCTTAAAGTTGCTAATTTTACTATTTTTAAAATTATGTACTTCTACTTTAAGCATTAATTAAACATATTGATGAAATCATTTTTGAATCGATTTACTCTTTCCATATAATCAATATTTTGTACAATAATTTTAGATACGCACTGCAATTCAGCAACCTGGTTTCATACGCGTCAAACGTGGTCTCCGTCCAGCTATACCTTTCATCCATGGACTTCCGTATTCATCAACAAATGGAGCGCAGAGGCCAGCTGGTATTGAGCCAACAGATCCATACTTTCCACTTCAGTGGTACTTAAAAAATACTGGACAAAATGGAGGTAAAATGAGACTTGACCTAAACGTCCAGGCAGCATGGGATCAGGGAATTACCGGGAAAAATGTAACAACTGCAATTATGGACGATGGTGGGTATAATTCATTATTTCACGTTTCATTTCTGCAATATGTAAACTTCAGAACGTCAGAAAACTACTTGAGACAAACATTTATAGGGGGTGTAATAGATAGAAACAGAAAAGCTAACTCATCTCGTGGTGAATGCGCCAAAAAGAAAACCTTTTAATTTTTTTCTCGCAAATCGGTTAATTTTTGAAAGGAACTATAACAAAAAAATATTACTCGTAAAATTAGTCAGTAGTAGTAAATTTCATTCCTGGTAAATTTTTCCTTTAATTCTGAGAACCACAACGAACTGAGCATCAGAAGGTAAACATACTAAAAGTCCCCGGGAATACGAGGTGTGGAACAGAGTAGGAGGACAAAGAAGGTACCATTTTTCAGTTTTTCGCATATATGTATCTCGGAAGTTGTAGAAAGTTATAAGGCGAAATTAAAGAACACTATTTCCTTTAAGATTGTTATATAGAACGGTATAGAAAGATACAAACTATTGTATTTCTCTGGCCCTGGGCCGGTTGCTCAATGTCTGATTAAAATTTATCTTAAGAATAAACTGCCATTTAGCACAATATGATTTTCTCAATATCTGTTTAGCGTTATTAATCGGATAAACGCTAACCGTCCCCTAGCCTTCGATTAATCTCTTATCCAAAACAAGACCCAACTTCTGGTTTCCGGTAGAAAATTTATCCTAAGAAAAACCCAGTACCTGATAGCGGATGCTGAGAATTTGACAGCTAGAACTGGCCTGGTTTATGCCGCGGAATTATTTTCGAGTATTAACTAATTCATACTAACTCACGACGATATAAACATGACGCATTAGCTAGTTTTGGTACTAATTTTAGCTCCACTTGCGATGCAGAATTGGACTGAAAAATTGGGACTAGATGACGTTGCTGTCTTTGCTAATGGCGTTGTTGGTGAAAATTGTATTTTATATGTTATATAAATACCTCATCCTTTCCTGAAACTCTGTATTCGTTTTATCCTTTGATTGTAGCTGTATAAACACGCTTTTATTGGGAGGCTATTGCCTCTTGACATTTCCCAAACCAAAGTCATAAACCAACAACTGACATCTTTCATATTTAGTACTTTTCCGTATGGTCGGTATAAACACACCACGAACAAGTACTAGCACTAAAACGATTTAGTTAAATCACATTTTAGTTCCACGGCATAAAAGTGGCCACTGTTCGCTTTTGCAAATTCAAATGAAATTGTCAATTTTATCCATAGGCTGCTCATTAATATTGATGGGAATAGGTGAGGTCTGTGAAGTTGGCACCTCGAGATGATTTTTTTTTTCATACAAACTAGGTAAAGCGTTTGCCCATCGTTAGCCCGCGTATGCCCAGGAAAAATTTTTGTTTGCCCACCTTTAGAAAAAAAAGTTATTAACAAATGTATTTTTTCAAAGGTTGGGAGCCACTGAAAATCCAAATTTCGATTTTTTGCGATTTTATACGCTATATCGTTTGCCCATCGTTAGCCCAGGTTTGCCCAACCTTTACTTTCGTTGGCCCACCTCTCAATATTTTCTTATTCGCACATCAAAAGTCCTGTAAAAAATAAAAACGTAAATTTATAATTTTAATCTCGCAATTTGTGCAGTTCATTTGCCTTTCGTTAACACAGCATTGACCAAACTTTACTTTCGTTTGCCCACCTTTCGTTTTTTTTATTCGCACATCAAAATGCTTGTAAAAAATAAAAAACACAAATTTAAATTTTTTTTCGCGCAATTTGCGCAATCCGTTTGCCCATTTTAGGTTTATGTTTGCCCAAGAAAAAGTTTCGTTTGCCCACCTTTAGAAAAAAAGTTATTAGCAAAACAATTTTTCAAGGGCGATTCGCAAAGAAACAAATTTTAATATTTTTCATCAAAATGTTGGAAAAAATAGAAGACGCAAATCTGAAATTTTATTCGCGGAATTTGTCCAATTCGATTGCCAGTCATAAGCCCATGTTTGCCCACCCTTAGAAAAAAAGTTATTGGCAGAACAAATTTTCTGGGGCGGGTAGCTAAAAACAAATTTTCCATATTTATGTTCCATTTCACGCTATTTCGTTTGCGCATTTTTAACACAAGATTGCGCAACCTTTAGTTTCGTTTGCCCACCCCCAATTTTGATTTATTCGCTCATCAAAATGCTAGTAAAAAACAAAAACCGCAAATTTAAAAATTTATTCGCACAATTTGTGCAATTCGTTTGCCCATCGTAGGCTCATGTTTGCACAAGAAAAAGTTTCGTTTGCCCACCCTTAGCAAAAAGTTATTAACAAAACAAGTTTTCTGGGGCGAGTCGCTAACAACAAATTTTGAAATTTTCCATAATTATGTGCCATTTCACGCTATTTCGTTTGCCCATTTTTAACACAAGATTGCCCAACCTTTAGTTTCGTATGCCCACCCCCCAATTTTGTTTTATTCGCTCATCAAAATGCTAGTAAAAAACAAAAACCGCAAATTTAAAAATTTATTCGCGCAGTTTGCCCATCGTAAGCCCATGTTTGCCCAAGAGAAAGTTTCGTTTGCCCACCCTTCGAAAAAAAGTTATTAACAAAACAAGTTTTCTGGGCGAGTCGCTAACAACCAATTTTGAAATTTTCCATATTTACATATGTGCCATTTCACGCTATTTCGTTTGCCCATTTTTAACACAAGATTGCCCAACCTTAAGTTTCGTTTGCCCACCCCACAATTTTGTTTTATTCGCTCATCAAAATGCTAGTAAAAACAAAAACCGCAAAATTAAAAATTTATTCGCGCAATTCGTTTGCCCATCGTAGGCCCATGTTTGCCCAAGAAAAATGTTCGCTTGCCCACCCTTAGAAAAAAGTTATTAGCAAAACAAATTTTCTGGGGCGGGCCGCTAAAAACAAATTTTCAAATTTTCCATATTTATGCGCCATTTCACGCTATTTCGTTTGCCCATTTTTAACACAAGATTGCCCAACCCAATTTTTTTTTCGCCCATCAAAATGCTAGTAAAAAACCAAAAACGCAATTTTAAAACTTTATTCGCGCAATTTATGCACTTCGTTTGCCCATCGTAGGCCCATGTTTGCCCAAGAAAAAGTTTCGTTTGCCCACCCTTATAAAAAAAGTTCTTAGCAAAACAATTTGTCTGGGATGAAAAAAAAACATCAACAAAAGAACGCCACAAACAAATTTGGCCTTTTATGCGTTATTTTCCGCTATTTAGTTTTCTAAGCATTATGATTTGGTTGAAATATTTGGTTGAACTCATTTGCACACCCCCCAAGAGGTAAAGCTCACGGCGAGTATTTTTTAGCGTGGTCTCCCCGTCAGGCTTTATCAGCAATACTAATAATATTAGACACGGGATTAACGCGTACTCTTAGGAAACGTCAAAACTCGAGGGACTTTATTAATGTAAAGATGAAGCTTGAAAGTAGAAAGCTTCACTATTCGAGAGTTTTGTAGTGTCCAATGCCAATAGGAGATTAATTGTCTTATTCTGGGAGATATTTAACCATAATTGTTAAGACAAAATTTCGAGCTTGCGTTAAGAATTAAAATTGTTTGAAAAATTATAAATAACATACAATAGTAATTTGGTAAATAGATAACTGTAACTGATTCTTATGTACTTTGCTACTCTAAAGACGAATATGGCCACAAAAGTTTCCCAACGGGCTCAGTTTCTTAGTCATTTTATATTTATTAAAAAATGTTTATAATGATTTGTTACCTAACTTAATCTTACTTATATTACAATTTTAATTAACAGTAAAAAAATACCTGCTCAAAAGTTCCTAATTACATTGTTTACTAAAAAAACCACGTATAGAACTATACTGCGTAAATTTTGCAGGATAATTGCAGGCATTTTTCCCTGTCAATAAAAATCAGGTTAGGTTAGGTTAGGTTAAAAGGGTTGCTTAAAAGCACACTTAGACCGGTACTGGGTCCGTTGTGATACCCCTGGACTCAGCAACTGAGACCAAACTCACTCGTTAAACCAGCCTGAGCTCACAATGAAGCGATGTAGCCGACCAACATTTACCTTTTTCAGGTCATCCAGATCGGTGAAGAAGTAGAAACCAAGGTGGTCTTTCCTAAAGCTCGCCAGGGCCGGACAGGTACACAGAAAATGAGGGGTACTTTCCTCCTCTTCCTCGTCCCCACAGCTCCCACAAAAATCATTATATGGAAGACGAAGTCTCTTGGCGTGTTCCCCAATTAGGCAGTGTCCAGTTAGCACTCCTACGACAGTTTTTAGATTATTTCTGTTTAGCATTAGCAATCCAGAAGAACGTTTGGGATCCTGTTTGGGCCACATCTGTCTAGCCACATGACCTGTACTGCCATTGCTCCATCTGATGCAGGCCCTATCATACGCCGCATCTTTGATGGCCAGTTTACAAGCAGCCAACGGCATCCTGGTGCAACGTAACGGCCCGCTGATCTCATTGATCGTACCTGCTCGAGCCAGTTCGTCAGCCTTGCAGTTACCAACATAACCACTATGTCCTGGCACCCAGCACAGAGAAATATTACAGAGCCTTCCCATCTCTATTAGGGAGTTGCGACAATCCAGTACTGTCTTCGAATTTACCAAGACAGAGCTAAGCGATTTAATCGCCGGTTGGCTTTCCGTGTAGATTACAATGTCCCTATCAGATATATCGTTTTGCGACAACCAGGCTAGAACTTCAGATATTGCTGTAACTCCCGAATGAAAAACACTACTAAAGTTCGGGAGTCGGAACGACAAGCTAATATCCAACTCTTCCGAGTATACGCCAGCCCCCACTCCTTCGTTAGTCTTAGAACCATCAGTGACAAACGTAATGGCATCTGATTCCTGAAAAGCGATTACAGGCCAATCATTCCTAGATGGAATGGCCTGTAAAGCCCATTTCGAACAAGTGTTTCGGGGGGGGGGGGGGGGGACCTTTGGACCTTCTCCAGCAGGGTTCTATAGGATACAACCCTAAGTGCCGTCCACCAGACGACAATCCCATGTAACAGAATAGGGCGCAAAACCGATAAATAAAGCCAGTACACTACCCTCGGTTGTAAGCCCCATTTCTTACCTATGGCCTTCTTGCACGAGTATAGTGCAACAGTAGCCTTTTCAACACGTTGCTGAATGTTCAACTTCCAGCAAAGTTTCCTATCCAGTATGAGACCAAGGAACTTGGCTTTATCAGTGAGCACAAGTCTTGTGCCATCCATCAAAGGTGGTTCGAATGTAGGTAGGCTGTGTCTCCTAGTAAAGAGAACAAGTTCCGTTTTAAGCGGATTTACTTTAACCCCAACCTTACTAGCCCAGTTCGTCAGGACAGAGAGGGCATTCTGCATTACACCACTAAGGACACAGGGAAACTTTCCCGAGATGGCAATAGCAGTGTCGTCCGCATAAGCAGTGACCTTGCATCTCAGCCCTTCCAGTTCTAAAAGGAGTCCGTTGACCGCCAAATTCCAAAGAAGGGGGGAGAGAACACCACCCTGGGGAGTACCCCTGTTCACATGTCTGCGTACAGATGATGTGCCGAGACAAGTGGAGATAACGCGAGATGTAAGCATCATGTGTATTAGTCTACACAGCGAGTCATCTCCACGAAGACCTGAGAGGGCATCCACGATAGCTGCAGGTTTCATATTATTGAAGGCACCCTCGATATCAAGGAAGGCCACCATCGTGTACTCCTTGCAGGCAAGAGACTTTTCGATTTGACCCACCAGAGAGTGTAATGCAGTATCCACGGATCTACCCTTCCAATAGGCGTGCTGGGAGGCAGATAGAAGATCCGCTGGGATAGTGCTCCGCAGGTGTATGTCAATCAGACGCTCTAAAACGTTCAGCAGAGTCGACGATAGGCTGATGGGTCTAAGGTCTTTCGGACTCATGCGAGAGCTTTTACCCGCTTTCGGTATGAAGATCACTTTAACCTCCCGCCATATCCGAGGAATGTGAATTAATTCAAGGCAGGCCTTGAAAATAAATTCAATCGAGGGGTACAACACGTGTATCATATGTTGTACATCCGCTGGAACTATACCATCCGGACCAGCAGACTTCAAGGAGTCAAAACTAGCTATGGCCCATTCGATTTTTTCTTTCGAAAGAAGTGACACAGAATCGCATGGCGCCACATTAATTGTAGAAGTAGTTTCCAGTGAGATAACAGCAGAGCTGTCCGGAAAATGAGTATCTAGAAGGACTTCGATCGTCTCTTGACTCGAGGTTGTCCACGTACCGTCATCCTTTACCAGATAACTTGGCATAGTTGGATTTGTAGACGGAATTTTCCGTAGTCTAGAGGCATCGCTGGACCTATCGATGCTTTCGCAAAATAGTCTCCACGAACTACGCTTGGCCCTTCTCAGTTCCTTTTGATAAAGGCCGAGTTGACCCTTATATATTACCCAATCTGAGTTTTGTTTTGAAAATTTAGCCCTGTTAAAGCATCTTCTACACGTGGCCCTAAGCTCACTAAGCTGAGTACTCCACCACGCTGGCTTAGTCTTACCCCTTTGCTTACTAGCAGGACATGATCTTTCAGCAGATTTCATGAAAGCCCCCGTCAGGGTCTCTACCATTGCATCTAACTCCTGCGTGTTGCTCGGCTGACACGGTATCGGAGGTAATGTGTTCACAAAACACTCCCTGTACTTACCCCAGTCAGTTCTTTTCCGATTTACAATTACTGGTTTGGCATTATGTTGCTCATCCAAGCTAAATTGAAGATAGCGATGATCAGAGAATGAGTGCTCAGGAGACACCCTCCAATCACGTATCAAATGTCGTATGTCCTGTGAAGCAAGAGTTATGTCTAGGACTTCCTGCCGACACCTCGTGATAAAGGTGGGCTTGCATCCCACATTGCAGATAAAGAGATTTGTTCCTAACAAGTAGTCGAAAAACGCTTCCCCCCTCGCATTGGTGTCGGAGCTACCCCATACCACATGATGTGCATTGCAATCAGACCCGAGAATGACGCAGATTCTTTGTGAATTGGCTGCATCCAGGGTTTGTTTCAAAATAGTCGAAGAAATATCACCATGATGTGGAAAGTAAGATGATATCAACCAGTACTGCCTCTTATTGAACTCCAGGCTTACCACCACAGAGTCCGCATTACTGAAAGGCGATACCAAGAAAGCACTTAGACTTTTCCTTAAAAGTATAAAAAACCGGGGTTTACCCTGATTTTTAACATAGAAGATATTATAATTAGTAGACCCCAGTCCTCTTACAACGTTACAAATAATCCAGGGTTCCTGTATTAAAGCAATATCTTCTCCCTCTTGTGCAAGACGAAGAAGAAGTGCAGCTGAAGCTGCCTTACAATGATGTAGGTTAACCTGCACTAATCTGACCATTACTGTAACGATTTCACCGACTCCACCACAGTAACATTGGTCTCCCCCTCGGCGTCGGATGCAGACCGGTCAGTGTCAGATTCAAACAAGCCACGAAGGCGCATGGAATCCGAAGAGTCCACTAAGTCATCGAAGTCGGAGGTAAGAGACAGATCGTCGTCCTCAAGAGACAAACCGTCGTCTTCAGCATCCTGTTCGCTTAGATTTGGGACTTCGAAGGGTTTGCCTCCGTCCTCTGAGCACTCTTCTTCCTCCATTGGGCTCGGCGCAGGAGCCCTGCTAAGGGATTTTTTAGCATCTCCCTTATAAACCCTTATTTTTATTTTAAGGAAGCCAAAAGCAATTTCGCCTTTTGATTTGGCAAGATGCTCCAATGATTCGGTGTTAATGATGAATACCGCAGATCGAGAGTTCTCAATTGGCTCATCTAATTTCACAATCTTCCAGTCATGGGCTGGAAGATTTGGATTACTCGTGCGCACCTGATACAGAATTTCCTCAATATCGGTTAATTCCTTCGGTAACCAGGCACGAGCTCGGGTGTTTGAAGGTATTTCACACCTCGGTATGACTTCAAGCTTTGCACCTGGCCAAAGTTCGCCCGCCCGCAGGTTATATAATTTAGATTAAATTTGTAATTATAATTTGTAATTTTACTATAATTAATTAAACTCGGATTACACAATTCGTTAACGTCCGTTACGCTAGCACCCCCACCACTAAGTATCGATATCAGGCATAGTGCATAATTAGGGGCTAATTAGTTGCTAATTAGTTGCTCTATTCCCGAATTTATTGCTCCTGCCGATCCGCCAGAATTGACGATTTTATGTGGGGGTGCTAGCGTAACGTTACGCTAGCACCCCCACTTTTTTATCCAACATCTATCGCACGCAAATTTGATGCAAAATGAAAAACAGAATTAATCGCTGATTTGTTGCTCTATTCCGGAATTTATTGCTCCTGCCGAATTGCCAGGATAATGTTTTTTGTATGGTGGTGCTAGCGTAACGTTACGCTAGCACCCCCACTTTTTAATACGACATTTGTCGTCTCTAAATTTAATGCAAATTGAAAGCCATAATTAATTGCTAACTTGTTGTTCTATTCCCGAATTTATTGCTCCTGTCGATTCGCCAGGACTTCAACTTATATATGGAAAATACACCACATTTGTACCCCCCCTGTACTATCTCCACTGGCACAAATTAAACAAAAGCTTGATGCTGAATAAAAGCAATAGATATGTATTTGCTAATTTGTTGCTCCATTCCGGAATTTATTGCTCCTGCCGACTTGCCAGGATAACGTTTTTTGTGTGGTAGAGCTAGTGTGACGTCACATTAGCACCTCCCTTCTAAATGCGGCATATATTTTCCTCAAATGCAATGAACAATTAAAGAGATAATTAATTGCTAATTTGTTGCTCTATTCCCGAATTTATTGCTCCTGCCGATTCGCCAGGACTTCAGCTTATATATGGAAAAGACACCACATTTGTACCCCCCTGTACTATCTCCACTGGCACAAATTAAACAAAAACTTGATGCAGAATATAAGCAATAGATATTTGCTAATTTGTTGCTCCATTCCGGAATTTATTGCTCCTGCTGACTTGCCAGGTCGAAAAGTACAAACTGAGCATTACTGCAGTCCAGGAAACAAATTGGCTTGGCAGCGAGATTAATGACAAGAAATCGCACACAATTTTTACAAGTGGCAAACCATCGGGCCGCAAGGAGTTTGGAGTAGCATTTATAGTGAACAATCACCTCAAACCGCATATTACTGACTTCAAACCCATAAACGAACGGCTGTGTGCGATTCGCATCAAGACTCGATTCTTCAATCTCTGGCTCATCAATGTGCATGCCCCCACTGAAGTTAAAGAAGACGCAGTAAAAGACGAGTTCTACGCCCGCCTTGAAGCTCTCTTCGACTCACTTCCAACAAACGATGTCAAATTGCTGCTGGGAGACTTTAACGCGAAAGTCGGGAATGAAAGCTGGCATCGGGGGACCACTGGAGGCCACAGCCTCCATGAAGATAACGATAACGGCCAGCGACTTATAGACTTCGCCTGCAGCAGGGAATCTAGTCGTAAGCTCCACGTGTTTCCCGCATCGACGCATTCACAAGCAGACCTGGAAGTCTCCAGACGCACATACCGTCAACCAAATTGACCACGTCCTCATTTGCAGGAGATGGGCGTCTAGTGTCATGGATGTCCGCTCCTATCGAGGAGCAAACTGCGACTCAGATCATCACTTGGTGAAGACGACCTACAGAGGTAGAATTTCCTCAGTGCACCAGTCAAGAATCAGCCCTCCCAAAATCTTTGCGGTTGATAAGCTCTTGAGTGATGCTACAGCGGTGGCGTATACTACCGCCCTTGAGGAAAAACTATCACCTATGCTACACAACATCAGCAACACAGGCGTCAATGGGTTCTGGGAAGAACTCAAGGGTACCATCAAGGATGTCGCAGAGAAGGTCATGGGATATAAAGCCCGGCGAGCGCGAAATGACTGGTTCGACGAAGAATGCAAAAATTCACTTGACGCGAAAAACGAGGCCTACAGACAATGGATTCAACGAGGAACCAGAGCCAGAAGAGAAAAATATCGAATAGAATAATTAGACGTAAGAAACGTAAATACTTTGACGAGTAGTTGCTGAACATAAACGAAAACTTAGCTAATAGGAACACCAGACAAGCGTACAAACTAGTAAATACAATTAAGAACGGCTACCAACCCAGGACTAGCCTTTGTAAGGACAAGGATGGAAACATCATCAGCGACACCGATGGTATTAACAAACGATGGGCCTCTTATTTTGAAGAGTTTCTAAACCGACCATCTAACATCCCCACACAGGAAGCTCTCGACGATATTGTTGATCTAGGCCCACCCATTCAACCCCCGACAGTAGAGGAAGTTGATCTCGCGTTGCGGTCACTAAAACGAAATAAAGCGCCGGGCGCTGACGAGATTCCAGCTGAACTGCTAAGATTCGGTGGAACGAGTCTAGTTGATGCCATACATCAATTACTCCTGCGAGTATGGGAGAACGAGGAGATCCCAGACGATTGGCGCAAAGCATCATCTGTCCAATTCATAAAAAGGGAGATAAACTGCGGTGTGAGAATTACAGGGGCATCTCACTAGTTTGTACGTCCTATAAAATTTTGACGAAAATTCTGGAAAATAGAATAAAACCGTACGCAGAACGAGTCATTGGCGAATATCAAAGTGGTTTCAGACCTGGTCGCTCCACAACCGATCAGCTCTTCTCAGTCAAACTGATACTCCAGAGGTGCTGGGAATACAACGTAAACGTATACCAAATCTTTGTCGACTTCAAGCAGGCATACGACAGTATCGATCGTGGAGTACTGTACAACATCATGCTGCAATTTGGTATACCAGCAAAATTAGTGCGACTGACAAAGATGACGATGACCAACTCCGTCTCACAAGTCAGGATCCAGAATAGACTTACTGATCTATTTGAAACACGCACTGGTTTGAAACAGGGCGATGGACTGGCTCCGACGCTCTTCAACCTAGCACTGGAATACGTTATTCGGGCCATGAATTTGGACAACAGCAAGACGCTACTCATCAAGTCGACACAATTAGCAGCGTACGCCGACGACATACACATGATGTCCCGAAGATTGGCTGACGCAGAAGAACTTCTGCATACGCTTGATACCGCTGCAAAGGAAGTTGGATTACGTATTAACGAGGTTAAAACTAAAATAATGATGCAATCGGTGACAAGGACACCTGCACAACCAAGCATCAATGTGGGGGACCTCAACATCGAGTTCGTGAACAACTTCATTTACCTGGGTTGCAACCTATCAAGGGACGCCAACGAAACTGACGAAATCAAGCGACGGATACAATTAGCTAATAAGACTTTTCTCTCGGTTCTCCCCATAATGAAATCGAAACATGTGCACGGAAACACGAAGCTCCGCGTGTACAAAACCATTATACGACCAGTGCTATGCTATGGCTGCGAAGCATGGACCCTAACTCAAGCCTCCGAAAACATGCTAGACACTTTCGAACGTAAGGTTCTACGGCGAATTTTCGGGGCTGTTTGCGATCGAGATGGATGGCGCATCCGGTACAACCATGAGTTGTATGAAATGTACGATGAGCTGCAAGTCTCGAAAATCGTCAAACTACAACGACTTCAATGGGCAGGGCATGTACAAAGAATGGACGATGATCGCATGCCTAAGAGAGTAATGAATGCAGAACGAGTCGACGGAGCGAGACTGCGAGGACGACCGAGATCTCGTTGGGAGAGCTCAGTAGGTGTGGACGCCGCGCAGCTGCTGGGCTCCCAAAATTGGAGGACGCGGTCACGTGACCGAGATAATTGGAGGACAATGATCCAGGCGGCCAAGGCCCGACGTCGGGCTATCGCGCCACGATGATGATGATGATGATGACTTGCCAGGATAACGTTTTTTGTGTGGTAGAGCTAGTGTGACGTCACATTAGCACCTCCCTTCTAAATGCGGCATATATTTTCCTCAAATGCAATGAACAATTAAAGAGATAATTAATTGCTAATTTGTTGCTCTATTCCCGAATTTATCGCTCCTGCCGATTTGCCAGGACTTCAGCTTATATATGGGAAGGACACCACATTTGAACCCCCCTGTACTTTCCCCACTGGCACAAATCTAACAAAAACTTGATGCAAAGCGAAAGCAATTAATATTTCCTAATTTGTTGCTCTATTCTGGAATTTATGGCTCCTGCCGAATCGCCAGGATAATGTTTTTTGTAAGGTGTTGCTAGCGTGAAATAGTAAAAAGTTTAAAAAGAAGTTCACTTAGTTTGTGATAATAGCGTCATAAGCAGGAAAGTGCAGTTTGGATGAAAAAATAGCATGCGATATAACTCAGAAAATTTGGAACAGCGCCATCTTTTTTTTGTGTGTCCATATTTAAGCAACATGTTGGCGACTGATGAATCTGCGTGCGGCGGAAACTTCGAGAAACGCTAAGCACTGAATTCCTTTGTTGATTCCCTACGAAATCTGGAGGGTTTAAGGTGTGGGAATTTTTTTCCGGTCACGAAGGTCGTCGAATATACTTTCCCAGCTCAAAAGTAGCAGCAGCAGTTTATTTGCAAATACTGGAAATGGATTGTAGTCTTTTGCGTCAGGTATTCACAGCCATTGGTTTTTCTCAAATATTCCGCCAGACACAAAATCTTCCGCCTCAAACATGTTGCTTAAATTTCAACTATCCCGGAATTATTACAGTGTTCTCCCTCTTCCAAATCTATGTGACATGCTCCCAAGCCCATTTCAAACGTTTTAGCCTAATGCTTTAACGGAAAATCTGGCTTACTGACTGGCTTCCACGTACGTAAGCCAGCTTTCGTAAGTATTTTCTCATCAAATTTGTTGAGATTTGAATACCCGTTGCCAAAACTAGATCGTTCCTAAGGCCAGATGAAGTTTTGAATCAGTTCGGATGGCTTTGTAACGGTAAAAATTATTTCGTTTTTTTCTTGATCGCCCAAAGCCTTTCTTTCGCTCGGTGGCACCCTTTTCCCGGAACTTCTTCGAGTACCATTTCACAGTACGCTGCGCAACATTCATTTTTTCACCTATTTTACAAATATTTCGATTTTCTCGCGCCAAAATAAAAATATTGCTTTCGTTTTCCGCGCTAACTATTTCCTACTTTTTCACCCAAACTGCACTTTTCTGTTTACTACGCTATTGTCACCAAATGAGTGAGCTTCGTTCAAAACTTTTCATTATTTCTAGACACGATATAAATACTTTGTGATAACCTGAGCCAATAAAACACCATCACACTAACTACTTAGGAGAATTTTTATGAAAAAGGGAGTAAAATAGTTTGAGCAACTTTTTTTTTCTAACACTTTATATTGAACATTATCCTGTGGCTGAATGCGGAATAGAGGCGATGCAAACGGCAGCGTTCTTGCGAGCTCCTGGATCAAGTAATATGGATCTGAATTTTTCGGTTTCTCCTCTCCATATGCTTTCCCCTCCGGTTAAATGCGTGCCATCAACTGTCAATTTTTGTATCTGAAAATCATTCCCTTCCGGATCTGAAGAGCATATATTCAGAATTGAATCGACTGCTGGTGAGTGTGTCTTAGTTTAGTTAGAATTCAAATGTCAACTAGAATTTCAAGAGAAAACTTAAATCCTTTGTACATACACAATCGGACAAATTTCCTTTAGGCAGCAAAATAATTTTGTACAAATATGTTGACTATTTCGAATAATTACACAAAACGGACATTTTATTGAGAAGAAATGAACTTTATGTGCTTCCCAAACTGTAAACTGTCCAAAAACTTCCACCACCTGCGCCGCTTACATTTCAAATATGGAACTATTTAACAGAGTAGAAAACCTGCACTAACGTTCTATCGAGAGCAACTCAGATCAAATTGTTAGTGTAATTGTGTGGTCTTAACCTGCTCTGCTCTATATGGATCTTGAAACAAACGTGCCTATTATTAATAAGTTACGGAACTTTCTGGCCGCTGCAATTTTACTACACAACTTTTTTGACTTGGCTACAAAAGAAGTTGGAATAAGCATCAACCAGGGCAAAACGAAACTCAATGAACGACGAGGGTGCCAGCACAACCCAAAATCAACGACGAAACCACAATGTCGAAATAACGCAAGGGAGAGAGGCGAAATGAAAAATCGCGTCGGCCAATAAGACATGTTATTCGTTTACCAATTGATGAAAACATTAAAGTGGCATGTTCGGATCAGTTTGTGCATTAAATGACCAATACGACCATAAGAAATAAATTCGGAAATATTACAACAAATTATAAATTAATTATCTAATACACTGTGCGTTGAATTTAAGTCCAAGATATACTGCATTTAGAAATATTGTACTTATTGCCTTCATTACGCGTCAAGTTTTTGTTACTCGTAGATTTGTGCCAGTGGGGATTGTACAGGGGGCTCTAAATGTGATGTCCTTCCCATATATAAGCTGAAGTCCTGGCGAATCGGCAGGAGCAATAAATTCGGGAATAGAGCAACAAATTAGCAATTAATTATGGCTTTCATTTTGCATTGAATTTAGAGACGATAAATGCCGTGTTAAAAAGTGGGGGTGCTTGCGTAACGTTACGCTAGCACCACCATACAAAAAACATTATCCTGGCGATTCGGCAGGAGCAATAAATTCCGGAATAGAGCAACAAATTAGGAAATATTAATTGCTTTCGCTTTGCATCAAGTTTTTGTTAGATTTGTGCCAGTGGGGATAGTACAGGGGGATACAACTGTGGTTTCCTTCCCATTTATAAGCAGAAGTCCTGGCGAATCGGCAGGAGCAATAAATTCGGGAATAGAGCAACAAATTAGCAATTAATTTAGTCTTTAATTGGCCATTGAATTTGAGGAAAATATATGCCGCATTTAGAAGGGAGGTGCTAATGTGACGTCATACTAGCTCTACCGTTCGAAAAACGTTATCCTGGCGAATCGGCAGGAGCAATAAATTCCGGAATGGAGCAACAAATTAGGAAATATTTATTGCTTTCATTACGCGTCAAGATTTTGTTAGATTTATGCCAGTGGGCATTGTACAGGGTGGTACAAATTTTGTGTCCTTCCCATATATAAGCTGAAGTCCTGGCGAATCGGCAGGAGCAATAAATTCGGGAATAGAGCAAAAAATTAGCAATTAATTATGGCTTTCAATTTGCATTAAATTTAGAGACGACAAATGCCGTATTAAAAAGTGGGGGTGCTAGCGTAACGTTACGCTAGCACCACCATACAAAAAACATTATCCTGGCCATTCGGCAGGAACAATAAATTCCGGAATAGAGCAACAAATTAGCAATTAATTCTGTTTTTCATTTTGCATCAAATTTGCGTGCGATAGATGTTGGATAAAAAAGTGGGGGTGCTAGCGTAACGTTACGCTAGCACCCCCACATAAAATCGTCAATTCTGGCGGATCGGCAGGAGCAATAAATTCGGGAATAGAGCAACTAATTAGCAACTAATTAGCCCCTAATTATGCACTATGCCTGATATCGATACTTAGTGGTGGGGGTGCTAGCGTAACGGACGTAATTCGTTAAGGCGCTGGAGTGTGTGGCACTGCTTTCATGTACTTAAAAGACTGGGATGCTCTGGGATGTAACATGTGCTTAAAAATACATTTTCTGAACTCACACTTGGACGTTTTCCCTGAAAATCTCGGTGGTATTAGCGATGAACACGGTGAGCGAGTCCACCAAGATATCTTGACAATGGAAAAACGTTATTCGAGAAAATGGAATCTAAATATGCTTGCAAACTATTGCTGGACACTAAAAAGATATGCTCCTCAAGCAAAATGTAGGAGAAAATCATTAAAAACTAATACATTTTGATTCTTTAGATAAAATTAGATTAATAAATAAAGCATTCAAGCATTCATTCATTCACATTTACAAATGTGTGATCTTTTTTTTAATTTGTTGTTACAAAGAAACCTTACCCGTTACAAAAAAAAATGTTATGCGTATTAGAAATCAGAGCACAATATTATATTCGATAATTGATAAAAGGAAAACCGGACCGAAGGTTCGGCCCCGAGTCCGAAATGTATATACTCGTAACTTAGACTTGTGCTGACCTAGCGTTGACGCCAAAACTTCAAATAGGCAGCATCCGTATACATTAATAAAATAGGCAAAAAAACTCCGAGTATTATTTTACTGTTTTACATACATTGGTAATCAAATTTGAGAAATGAACAAAATACATTCTGTAATTAGAAAATTAGTATCGAATGTATTGTAAAAAGAAAATAGCACAATTAATATTAATGTTATGGGGAAGGAAAACAAAAACACTCAGTGATAAAAAGTTCAAAAGAGAAAAGCAAAAAGAGAAAAGCAGGAAGCAAAGGCAAGCTAAGGAGATAGGAAAGTAAATACACAGAAAAATATGTAGAATATTAGTTCGACAAATACTTGCCTTGAAAACTGTACTATTCAAATTGTATATATATATCAATATGATCGTAATTTAAAAGGCATGACTTCAATTCTAAGAGAAATTTTGGTAATACTCGAATGCTTCTGATAGTAAGTGGCAGTTTATTGAATAACTTAATCGAGAAACAAACCTTATAATGACGCGGTACATTAACTAGAAGAGACTGATTAGTTCGTAGATTATAAAAATTAGAGTTGCGAATGTGGAGGTAACCGCTACGAATAAAGAATATTTTCAAAATTTTATAGCAGTACAAATGGATTAAAGGAAGTATATTCAGATTTTTAAAAAGAGGGAAACTTCTATGGCGTCTATTTTTATTACACACTAATCTAATGGCATGTTTCTGAGCTACCAGTAATGGATTTAACCTAACTTTATAAATACTGCCCCAACAGGATAGCCCATACTCTAATTTAGAATGAACTATGCTGAAATATACCATCTTTAAAACATTTAGAGAACAGTAAGATAGGAAAAAGTAATAGGTAGATTTGTCTGACGGCTGATAACAAATAATTTCTTAAAAAAGAAATGTGAAGTGACCAATTTAATTTATTGTCTAAAAAACCCCAAGGTAATTGAAGTTTGAAACGACTTCAATTTTGAAACATTTCCCAGAACACATAGCTTCAGAAGAAAAGGAAAAAGTGACATTAGATGCGTTATTGTTCGAAAAATTAAAAAAAAAATGGGCAATCGAAATAGCGTGAAATGGCACATAAATATGTAAAATTTCAAAATTTGTTGTTAGACTCGGCGCAAACGAAACTAAAGGTTGGGCAATTTCGTGTTAAAAATGGGCAAACGAAATAACGTGAAATGGCACATAAATATGGAAAATTTATTGTTAGCGACTAGCCCCAGAAAAATTGTTTTGCTAATAACTTCTTATCTAAGGGTGGGCAAACGAAACTTTTTCTTGGGCAAACGTAAACCTACGATGCACATAAACGGATTGCACAAATTGCGCGAAAAAAAATTTAAATTTGCGTTTTTTATTTTTTACAAGCATTTTGATGTGCAAATAAAAAAAATCGAAAGGTGGCCAAACGAAAGTAAAGGTTGGGCAAACCTGGGCTAACGATGGGCAAACGATATAGCGTATAAAATCGCAAAAAATCGAAATTTGGATTTTCAGTGGCACCCAACCTTTGAAAAAGTACATCTGTTAATAACTTTTTTTCTAAAGGTGGGCAAACGGAAATTTTTCCTGGGCATACGTGGGCTAACGATGGGCAAACGATTTACCTAGTTTGTATGAAAAAAAAAAAATCATCTCGAGGTGCCAACTTCACAGACCTCTGCGCTTCATGAACACCAGAGCAAAGGTATCAGATGGAACCTGTTTGAATACCTTCAACACATGGATTACGCTGATGATATTTGTCTTTTCTCAAATATATCGGATCATCTAGTTCAAATGACGGATGCCCCGCACCGCGAAAGTGGTAATCATCATCATCGTGGCGCGATAGCCCGACGTCGGGCCTTGGCCGCCTGGATCGTTGTCCTCCAATTGTCTCGGTCACGTGACCGCGTCCTCCAATCTTGGAAGCCCAGTAGTTACGCGGCGTCCACACCTACTGAGCTCTCCCAACGAGATCTCGGTCGTCCTCGCAGTCTCGCTCCGTCGACTCGTTTTGCGTTCATTACTGTTTTTGGCATGCGATCATCGTCCATTCGTTGTACATGCCCTGCCCATTGAAGTCGTTGTAGTTTGACGATTTTCGAAACTTCCAGCTCATGTTACAGTTCAGAAAACTCATGGTTGTATCGGATGCGCCATCCATCTCGATCGCAAACAGCCCCGAAAATTCGCCGTTGAACCTTACGTTCAAATGTGTCTAACATGTTTCCGGAAGCTTGAGTTAGGGTCCATGCTTCGAAGCCATAGCATAGCACTGGTCGTATAATGGTTTTGAAAACGCGGAGCTTTGTGTTTCCGTGCACATGCTTCGATTCCATTATGGGAAGAACCGACAAAAAAGTCTTATTAGCTAACTGTATCCGTCGCTTGATTTCGTCAGTTTCGTTGGCGTCTCTTGACAAGTTGCAACCCAGGTATATGAAGTTGTTCACGAACTCGATGTTGAGGTCTCCCACATTGATGCTCGGTTGTGCAGGTGTCCTTGTCGTCGATTGCATCATTATTTTAGTTTTACCCTCGTTGATACGTAATCCAACTTCTTTTGCAGCGGTATCGAGCTTATGCAATCTTTGGGACATGATGTTGATGTCGTCGGCGTACGCTGCTAATTGTGTCGACTTGATGAGTAGCGTCTTGCTGTTGTCCATATTCATAGCCCGAATAGCGTATTCCAGTGCTAGGTTGAAGAGCGTCGGTGCCAGTCCATCGCCCTGTTTCAAACCAGTGCGTGTTTCAAATAGATCAGTAAGTCTATTATGGATCCTGACCTGTGAGACGGAGTTGGTCATCGTCATCTTTGTCAGTCGCACTAATTTGGTCGGTATACCAATTTGCAGCATGATGTTGTACAGTACTCCACGATCGATACTGTCGTATGCCTGCTTGAAGTCGACAAAGATTTGGTATACGTTTACGTTGTATTCGCAGCATCTCTGGAGTATCAGTTTGATTGAGAAGAGCTGGTCGGTTGTAGAGCGACCAGGTCTGAAACCGCTTTGATATTCGCCAATGATTCGTTCTGCGTACGGTTTTATTCTATTTTCCAGAATTTTCGTCAAAATTTTATAGGACGTACAAACTAGTGAGATGCCCCTGTAATTCTCACACCGCAGTTTATCTCCTTTTTTTGTGAATTCGACAGATGATGCTTCTGCGCCAATCGTCTGGGGTCTCCTCGTCCTCCCATACTCGCAGGAGTAATTGATGTATGGCATCAACTAGACTCGTTCCACCGAATTTCAGCAGCTCAGCTGGAATCTCGTCGGCTCCCGGCGCGCGCTTTGTTTCGTTTTAGTGACGCGAGATCAACTTCCTCTACTGTCGGGGGTTGTATGGGTGGGCCTAGATCAACAATATCGCCGAGAGCTTCTTGTGTGGGGATGTTAGCTGGCAGGTTCAGAAGCTCTTCAAAATAAGAGGTCCATCGTTTGTTAATGCCATCGGAGTCGCTGATGATGTTTCCATCCTTGTCCTTACAAAGGCTAGTCCTGGGTTGGTAGCCGTTCTTAATTGTATTTACTAGTTTGTATGTACGCTTGTCTGGTGTTCCTATTAGCTAAGTTTTCGTTTATATTCAGCAACTGCTCGTCAAAGTATTTACGTCTCTTACGTCTAATTATTCTATTTGATATTCGCCGTAGCTCGTCATATTTTTCTCTTCTAGCTCTATTCCTCGTTGAATTCATTGTCTATAGGCCTCGTTTTTCGCGTCAAGTGAATTTTTGCATTCTTCGTCGAACCAGTTATTTCGCGCTCGCCGGGCTTTAAATCCCACGACCTTCTCTGCGATGTATCTGATGGTACCCTTGAGTTCTTTCCAGAACCCATGGACGCTTGTATTGCTGATGTAGGCGATAGTCTTTCCTCAAGGGCGACAGCATACGCCACCGCCGTAGCATCGCTTAGAAGCTTATCAACCGCAAAGATTTTGGGAGGGCTGATTCTCGATTGCTGCACTGAAGAAATTCTACATCTGTAGGTCGTCTTCACCAAGTGATGATCTGAGTCGCAATTTGCTCCTCGATAGGAGCGGACATCCAGCACACTAGACGTCCATATCCTTCAAATGAGGACGTGGTCAATTTGGTTGATGGTGTGTGCTTCTGGAGATTTCCAGGTCTGCTTGTGAATGCGTCGATGCGGGAAACACGTAGAGCATACGACTAGATTTCTGCTGCAGGTGAATTCGATAAGTCGCTGGCCGTTGTCGTTACATTTTTCATGGAGACTGTGGCCTCCCGTCGTCCCCCGGTGCCAACTTTCATCTCCGACTTTCGCGTTAAAGTCCAGCAGCAATTTGACGTCGTTTGTTGGAAGTGAGTCGAAGAGAGTCTCAAGGCGGGCGTAGAACTTGTCCTTTACTGCGTCTTCTTTAACTTCAGTGGGGGCATGCACATTGATGAGCCAGAGATTGAAGAATCGAGTCTTGATGCGAATCGCACACAGTCGTTCATTTATGGGTTGGAAGTCAGTAATATGCGGTTTGAGGTGATTGTTCACTATAAATGCTACTTCAAACTTCTTGCGGCGCGATGGTTTGCCACTTGTAAAAATTGTGTGCGATTTCTTGTCATTGATCTCGCTGCCAAGCCGATTTGTTTCCTGGACTGCAGTAATGCTCAGTTTGTACTTTCCAGGATCCGAAAGAATAATCCTTTAGTCGTTTGCGTGGTCGTCGTTGTTGATCCGTCCAAACCGAGGCTTTTTTTTCAGGTTTCTTGATATAGAGTGGTTTTTACAAGGACGAGTTGTCAGCACGTCGCTTAACCCCATTCAGGGTATGGCCCTCATTCGTATTAACTGAAAGAATTCGGCGTTTTTTAAAGTGGCCCTTTAATATTTTTGCGGTGTGTATTAAGGTACACTATTACGAATTCTTAGCCCTTTAGCTGATTCAAATATTTACGTTTTTGATGAAAATTGCCTAGCTAGCTAGAACGCTCAAATAAAGCGTCAATTACAACCAATACGTTGCTCTAAGATACAAAATTTATTTGGTGGAAATCAAGCATTTTAATTGTTACAAATTTTTAAAGTCAAAAAGCAGCAGGAAGAATTTTGGACTTTTTCAAGTGACCCTGCAGTTGTTTTGCGGTGTGTACTTTTGCTGGAAATTGCATGGGAAATCACGTGGCAGTGCGTTTATGCGCCAATTTTCGGACACACTGTATAGCAGTTATTGCGCAAAAATCATGCGGACTGAAAACCAGCAACTGGTTATGGGTTCCGGTATAAATATGCGTTGGTCTATTTCCTTTGGTTTTTGTAGTTCATTCGATATTACTTAAGATCGTCATTTATAATCACAAATTTCTATTGTTTCAGGTGTGGATTATATGCATCCTGATTTAAAATATAACTATGTAAGTAAACGTCTCCTTTGGATTGCATGCATTTTAAGTGTGATTTATTGCAAATGCTTTGGTTTAATAAAAGGATGTGTAAACTATTTTTTTAATCGGAGAAATTTTATTGTTTTCTCAAGAACTTTGCGAACGTGTATTTCACACATCCTTTGCTGTTTTTGTTTTACGAGTACATATTTGGGAACATTCATAGTAATGCAATAACAACAAACATGATGCGCCCTCGAAAGTCCACTCCCATGTTGAGTTTATTGTTATTGCATTTTCGTGGATGTTCTAAAGAATGTTCATGTGTGTACATGCTCTGGGAACGTACATTTTTATACCCTTCACGTAGTAGTGTATACTAACGTTGTCATGAAGTTTGCACCGCGCAGAAGGAAGCCTCTTCGTCCATATATTGGTATAGTACACAGTGCTAGGAAAAACAATCGCTTCCCTTTTTTTCTCGAAAATTGTTTTAAGTATCTAAGAGTCTCAGTGTTTTAATGTCTTTAGTTCAATTAATAAAAAACGATGTGTATCATGGTAGTAGCGCTACCGCCCGATGTCGAGCCTTGGCCATCTGGATCGTATTCCTCGAATTGGCTCGGTCCAAATAGCGCATCTTTCAGTTTCGGAAGCTCAGCAGTTGTTTAGCGTCCACATCGACTGAGCCTTCCCACCGAGCTCTCAATTTTCCCCTCAGCCGTGTTCCGCCGATGTGACCTTTAAGCACTCGCTTAGGCCTTCCGCTGTCATCCATACGTTGTATATAACCTGCCCATTGTATTCGTTGTAGTTTGATGATTCCTGAAACTTCCAACTCGTCATAAAGGTTGTACAACTCATGGTTGTACTGGATTCGCCATCCAGTTCGATTGCAAACTGCACCGGAAATTCGTCGAAGATGTTTAGCACGGGTGGCTTGGGTCAGTGTTCACGTTTCGCAGCCATAGCAGGTCGTACAGTAGTATTGAGATGCTGTGCTTCGTTTTTGTAAGGATGCATTTGCTTTGATTCAATGATCGAAAGAACCGAAAAGGATATCTTATTGGCCAGTTCTATCTGTTGTGTGATTTCGTCCGTTTCACTGGCATCTATCTTTTGACGAGTTACTACCCAGGTACCTGCACTCGTCTACGAAGTCCAAATATTATAGTGGTCTCCGATGGTGATGTTCGGTTGGCCTGGAGAGCTAGATCTGGATTGTAGCAAAATCTTCGTTTTGCCATCGTTAATTCATACTCCAACTTCTCTAGCAGCGCTGTCAAGGTGGAGTAATAATTGGGCGGGCAAGTTTTGCGACATGATGTTGCTATTGTCTGCGTATGCGATTAATTGTGTCGACTTAGAGAGTAGTGATGGTGTCAGTATTCATCAGCCGGATCACCTATTCTGGTACTAGTTGAAGAGCGTCGGAGCGGAGTCAGTCCTTCGCCTTGCTTCAATCGTACGTGTTTAATAGAGAGTCGGCCTGTTGTGGATCCTGACCTGATAGACAGAGTTGGTTATCGTCATCTTTGTTAAGCGCATATATTTACGAGAGCTGCCTTTTAAGTTTTGCATACAGGAACATCGAGGTTGCCACGAATGAAACGTCACTACTAAATATTAGCCTGTATCCTTTGTTAACCTAAATCCAAAGTGTTAGTGCGATACGTATAGTGTTACAGCTACAGCGAATTGTCGAAGTCGTCAGTTATCCGAATAATGGAATTGAACCGAAAACATTTTCGTGCAATAATTTTTTACAACTTTCGATGACAATTATCTCAAAAAGAATACCTCGCCAAGTTGGTTTCTGTTTTTGGGAATGAAGCACCACATCAGTCGACTATTTCTCGTCTGTATGCAGAATTCAAACGTGGACGGGGAGTCTTAGCGACGATCCAAGGGCAGGTGCAACAAAAACGGCAGTCACCCAAGAAAACGTCGAAGCTGTGCGCAAGCTTATCACGGAAGCAGCTCGGGTCAATTGGGGTCAAAAAACTCTAGACCGCTTCAACAAAGTAAACTCTAACACCGTGTACAATATCATCAGTGGGGATGAATCGTGAATTTACTCTTATGAACCCGAAAATAAACGCCAGCCGTCTGTTTGGGTGTTCCAAAATGAAGAAAAGCCGACAAAAGCCATCCGTTCTCGAAGTGTCTCCAAAAAGGTGGTTGCGACATTTGTCTCAAAAGTAGGTCATGTAGGAACAATTCCTCTGCAAGATCAAAGAATATGTACTTACTGCCGATTGGTATACGGCCGTTTGTTTGCCAGAAGTCATCGCTGAGCTTCGAAAAACCAACCTCGAACGACGAGTCATCCTCCACCAAGAAAATGTAAGTTCGCACACAGCTTGCAAGACAATTGAATTTTTAAAGCCACAAAACATCGAAATGTTAGACCATCCTCCGTACAGTCCCAACCTAAGCTCCAAGGATTTCCTTATATTTCCGAAAATTAAGAACAAACTGCGTGGTCAAAGGTTCCAGTCGCCAGAAGAAGCAGTTGACGCCTTCAAAACACAATTTTGACTGTACCAACAAACGAGTGGAATAACTGCTTCCAGAGTTGGTTCGAACGCATGCAAAAGTGCATTAATCTTCATGGGAAATACTTCGAAAAACAATAGTCTTTAAAAACTAAAATATATATAACTATATAACCCTCGTAAATAGATCATAATGTTGTACAGTGCACTGTGATTGATTGCCGAACTCACTTTTTCCTCAAGGACGGGTGTTTATAGAAGAGAAGGTGATAGTCGAGCTACTGATAGTCGAGCTACTGACCCAGCAGGATAAATAGATGGATAGATTAGAAGATGGCGGTTGACCCGAGGGCCACGAAGCACGGAAACCCTTGTATCTGTTCAGGTTGGGAATTGATTGTCAAGGTGAATCATTCCCACGAATCTGCTCAGCTGATTGATTGATTTATGAGGCAATCAACCCCGCTTCAGGGAGTGCGTCGCCAAAGCATTTCAACACGGCGGACACAAAGTGCTTCACAATCACAAAGAATTTGCTGGGATGTCCCGTCCTCACTCTCACAGAAGCGATAGCTTGAGTCGGATACAATTCCCATCCTATACCCAGACCCAGCAGGAAGGTACTGCGACCATAAGAGGTCTATTGTACCAAAGCCCATTATAATAACTCAAGATAAATGAAAGCCACGTCTCTTCGCTCTAACGTCAGACTCACGAATGCTTTATTCTCGTTCCAGTACTATCGTACTAGATCACATTTAGTGTTGCCTTATGTACTATGATACTACAATACTTTCCTCTTTTCAAAACAAATTATGTAATTCAAGGATCTTAAATGATTTAACATAAAACAAAATTGGACAGTATTGAATTCAACTGAAAAATATAAATTAATTTTGTTTAGACCGTGAAATCCTTAAGATATGCTGGTCGGCGAGTCGGTCGACCTATTTTGTTGGATCCAATTATTATTTCACTCCCGATTGGTTGTTTTCGAGAGATAGATTGTTTATTCGTACCCGCCGTATTTGTTGAGATGTCTTCGCCGTTTGTAATTGCTCCGTTACCTCCGCCGCTGTTTCCAAAATCACTGCTCCTGCTCGTTGACGGCCCCGAATCACCTATCTTTTGTAAATGGCAGACATTTCGCCGGTTTTCTCTCCTTGATTCGTCAGACAACACAGTCACTTCTCCCCCTTTACGATTTATCACACTGAATATCTCCGGCCTGAATTTGGATGATAGCTTGTTGGTTTTTAACATTCTCTTCATCAAAACCTTATCCCTATCTCAATGTTGATTTCTTTTGCATTTCGCTGCTCATTCGCATACTGTTTCTCTTTTCTTTCTTTATCTTTGTCAGCGGTTTCTTCATCAATTTCGTTAGGTTGATGGATACATGGCAATTTATCGCGGATATTCCACCCAGAAAGCATTTCAGCTGGAGCTTTGTTTGTCGTTGAATGTTGAGATGAACGATACATCAATAAATATTTATTTAACTCAGTTCGCCAATCATATCCCATCTATTGGCTAATGATCAGTCTTTTTAATATTGACCGATTTTGTCTTTCGACCTCGCCATTCATCTGGGGCCAATATGGGGTGGTATTGTTCAATTCAATCGCTCTTGCTTTACAGTAATCCCGAAACTCTTCACATGAGAACTGAGGTCCATTGTCTGATGTACTCGATATCGGATATCCAAATCTTGTAAAAACCACCTCCAATCTCCTTATCATCTCCACTGTATCCGTCTTTTTCATTACCTCAATTTCGACGAAACGGCTGTAGTAATCCACAACTACAAATAGCGTATGTCCGGATGGAAATGGTCCTAAGAAATCCACCGCTAAATGGCCACGTTTATGCCGTGGAACTAAAAGGCGATTTAACTATATTGTTTTAGTGCTAGTACTTATTCGTGGTGTGTTTATACCGACCATACCAAGAGGTACTAAACATGAAAGATGTCAGCTGTTGGTTTGTGACTGCGGTGACATTGGTTAAGAAAATGTCAAGGGGCAGTAGCCTCCTAATAAAAACGCGTTTCTACCGCAACAATCAAAGGATGAAACGAATGCAGGGTTTCAGGAAAGGATAAGGTATTTATATAACAAATAAAATATAATTTTCAGCAACAACACCATTAGCGAAGACAGCAACACCACCTAGTCCCAATTTTTCAGCCCAGTTCTGCATAGCAAGTGGAGCTAAAATTGGTACCAAAACTAGCTAGTGCGACATGTTTATGTCGTCGTGAGTTAGCTCGAATTAGTTAATCCTCGAAGATAGTTCCGCGGCATAAACAAGACCAATGACGCCACGGACCCGATGGCAATTTTCTTCGATTCATTGGTTCCGGTGGACTTGGTATTGATACTAACATGCATCCTCGACATTTCTTTACCTGTATTTCGACCTGTTCATCTATTCTCGGCCACCATACCTTTGCACGTAGTCTTTTCTTCTATTGTTCCTGGATGGCCTTCGTGAGCTAATTCCGAAGTTCGTTCCCGCAGATCTTCCGGTATAACAATACGTGTCCCCCGCATTAGAATTCTTCCCATGAAGCGTAATTCAGTTGCAAATGGTTTGAACGGGAATGCTATTGGTAACCACTCGTCTTCATCGAGTCCCCTTCTTACAGCTCTTATCTCCTCACTTATTGCCGATGATTTCTCTATCTCAATTAGTTTGAACGCAACTGGCGCAGCATTGGAGACGACTAAATTTACATACTCTCCAGCAGCTTCTTCCAATGATTTTGATCCCATTTTGCATCCAATAGCAAGTCTTGATAAAGGATCTGCTATATTCGTTTTGCCTGGTCGGTTAATTACTTTAATTTTATACGCTTGCAATCGGAGAACCCATCGTTCAATACGCAAGCACGGTTTCGACTTCGCTGCAAATAAAGTTTCCAGTGGCTTGTGATCAGTTATCAATTCAAATGGTCGTCCATATAAATAAAAATGGAAACGCTCTGTAGCCCCACTAATGCTAATGACTCTTTTTCAGTTTACGCGTATCGCTTTTCAACGTCAGCCAGACTCCGGCTAGCATAAGATATAATCCTGGGGCCGCTTTCATTAATTTGTATGAGTACTGCTCCTAAGCCAACGGGGCTTGCATCGGCAACTACTTGGGTCCGATCCTTTGCGTTAAAATATCCCAATGTTGTGGTTTTCGCCATAGAGTGCTTCAATTTAGCAAACGCTTCTTGTTGCTCTCCAGAAAAAATTTTGTTTCGTAAGCAATCGAAGAGGTTCCGTAGTCGTAGCTAGATCAGGAATGAATTTTCCCAGGTAGTTCACCAGTTCCAAAAAAATGTGGACTTCTTCATTGGACGTCGGCTCCCTAAAATTCCGTACTGCTTCCAATTTGTCGTTATCAGCTTCAACTCCTCTGTTTGAAAGGTTGTGCCACAAAAATTTAACTTTATTAACGCCATACACACATTTCTCCTCATTAACCTTCATAAGCCCGAGCGGGGTGCAGCTGCATTATTATTTTATTATTTTTCAAAATATAGAATAAAGTGTTTTGTCCAAAATATTTGTTATCCTTTATAAAATACAAAAAACTTGGGGTGCATTTACACCCCACTTGGTCTTCAACGTAATTTTTCGAGGTCGGTCCTATGAAGGTTAAGTGTGACATCATTTAATTCCAGTGCCATTTTAACCTTTGCCAGTCTTTTGTCATGCTCTACTTTGTTTTCACCAAAAACGATTATATCATCTATGAAATTAAAGCACCCATCACAATCGATCAAAATTCTCTCCATTAATTTCTGGAATAATTCCGGGGCACAAGTAATGCCAAACATTAAACGGGTATACCGGAATAACCCTTTCCGAGTAATGAATGTGGTTATCTCTCTAGACTGTTTCGAAATTTCAACTTGGTGAAAAGCGTTCTTTACGTTAAATTTCGAAAATATCCCAGCTTCTGTGAAATGCGGTAGGAAGTCGTCAATAGTTGGTAATGGGTGATTTTCCCTGTCAACAGCTTCGTTGGCACGACGCATGTCAACACAAATACGGATTCCGCTGCCTTTTGGTACAGCTACTATTGGCGACACCCATTTTGATGGTCCCTCCACCTTCTCAATTATCCCTTGCTGGAGAAATTCATCTATTTTCTCATTTACCGTCTTCTCCAGTGCGACTGGTATTCGGCGATATGGTTGGATGACTGGTTTCGCATCAATTCTAATAGGTATATCGATAACGACGCCTTTAATTTTTCTGACTGGCTCTGCTTTATGGGTAATGTCTACATTATTGACATTAGTGCAAATTTTCAGAATTCCCATCATCTTTGCATTGTCACGACCAATTAAAGTTTTCCCATCACCATCAATGACATGAAAATCAACAACGCCTCTTTGGCCATTCACTTCTAGTTCTGTACTGAAGAAACCAAGTTGTGGTAGTTTGTAGCCCCCATATGCTCGGAAAATTTTCGCGCTTCCTTTTTGTTGACTTATTGCGTACGTCTTTATCTTTTAACTTTCTCCATGTCGATCCGCTTAACAAGTTATATTTGGAACTAGAGTCGATCACAGCACGTCCTTTTATCCCGCCAATCTTACAAACCAATTCACAATCTTCGTCGGCCGTCGTTACATTAAATACATATTCACAATCATCGTCTACCGTGACATTCTGTATTATACTTGGCCTCGGTATCTCGTCTCCAATTTTTTTTATAGTGTTTCAAATTTCCAGCTTCGCGTCCTACACGTTGGTCCTTGCGCTTCCTGCACTTCCTGGCAAAATGATTCCTGTTTCCGCATTTAAGGCATACCTTGCCTATGGCTGGACACTTATCTTCGCTTGCTTTGTGATCCTTATGTCCACAACGACCGCATTCCAGCTGCCTGAATTTTGACGAACTCCGTTGCTTTACTTCCGTCTCAATCTTGTGTACTACATCGTTAGTAACCGATTTTGAAACAGATGTGTCCTCGAATGATTTTTCCTGCTGTGCAACCGTTTCAAAAATTCGGCAACTCCTAGAATCTCTTCTAATCCGGTATCGCCCCTTTTCAATAGATCCCGACGTAATGCAGCTGATTGACAATTTTCGATTATTTGATCACGAATATTTTCCTCTATGTTTTCTCCAAATGCGCACCTTTCCGCTTGCATTCTTAGTCGTATGGTAAATGCATCAACGCTTTCTCCAACTTTTTGTTTCATTTGCCGTAGTAAATGTCTCTCATAGGTCACGTTTTGCTTTGGTAGGAAAAATGTATCCATTTTAGCCACAGCCTCCTCGTATCGTGTCATATTCGGTGTATACTTGTCGACATTTAACAGCGGCCCTCTTTTCTTGGGATCTGGCAAATCCGGTAACGTTTCGTATAATTGTTGTATGCCCGGACCAGCAAAATGTAGAAACAAATCAAGCTTCCAGTCATCATCTTCGGTACGACTGTCTCTAATCAACGCTTCAAATGCCCGGTGCCATTTCCTCCATTCAACAGATACATCGTTTGGATAAGATGCATAATCAAAAGGTTACAAATTTAATTCCAAATATTAGATTGCACCTGGAATACAAAATTAAACATTCGAGTTACGATGTGGAGAATAGTCAGTCATCTAATTCTTTCTATGTTTAATTTACTTTACTTGAGAAGATGAATTCTCATTCGTCTCCACCCTCCTCTAATTAAAACGAGTACTAAACCTAAACCAGGATTTAGCACTCAAACCATTAAGATTCATTAGAAAATACGAATGCAATTTATCATAAGTTTCTTCATTTAGCAAACAGCCAAGTTTAGATACCGAATTCAGATTTATGCGACTGAATCCCAAACGGAAAATTTACCACGCGTGCTCCTTCCAGCTTTCCAGAGACAACTCGATTCAGACTTCAAATTCGCATTTAAGCAACTGAATCCCATACGAACAATTTACCACGCGCTTTCCTTTCAAACTTAGTAATCTCCATTTCAGTAACTACTCAATTCAGATATTAAACACGCATTTAAGCGACTGAATTTGTAACGGACGGTTTGGTGGGCATCCGAAGATGCCCGTGGGGACGGAGCCTAGGTAGCACAGTGACCGTGAAGGTCGGGCCGTGCCATCTAGCGAAGAAAAAGGCTCTTCAACGAGCTAAGCAGCGGCCTATGCTTGCTGTAGATCAGTTCGGGAGATGTGGGCGGGGTTTTCGCGGCTCGTTTCCCCTGTCCTTTACGTATTAACAAAAATTCATAGGCCTGGGGAAGACAACACAAACAGGGGAGGTAAAAATGAGGAGTAAAAAAAATTAGTCGATAAGGATGGAATAGTTGGCGGACGGATCAGATGCCCACGCGGTCGCACCTGGGTCCGGGTGTAATGGGACCCTCGGCCTCTGGTTTCATACCACCAACAGATCATTACTCATCAGGTGCTGCTTCGATCTGTCGGTGGGAGCAGCACTACCAGACCATAATATGGTTCGTTATAGGTGGTTCATTACAAATTCTCGGAAATTCCACAATATTTCCCTCCCCGTTCAGGCCTCCTAATCCGCATTTAAACAACTGTTCAATTCAGACATTAAATTCGCATTTAAGCAACTGAATTTATTTATTTATTTATTTATTAAACCAACGGACAACAGTCCTTTTATAACAAATACATAACATTGCTGTCGTAAAGTGGCAATAAATATAGAATAGATTAAACTAAAGCTAAATTTTAAAATAATTATTTAGTGGTTATTCAATTAAATGTCCAATATTCAAATATTAATCCGAAATAAGTAATCGCTTAAATGTATAAAACAAAAAAGTTTAGAAAATTTAGTCAAACAAATCAAATATAAATTTTTTTAATTTATCCTTATTTGTATTAAATAAATCCAAATTTCTGCCAACGAAATTCCCAATGGCCTTCAATCTCTCAATTGGTGAGTTAGTTATATAATTACTTCTAAATGCCTGTAAACAAAATAAATCATGATTTCTTGTACTTCTGCTAGGAATTCTGAAAGACAATTCTTCGAGAATGTCAGGAGCATCAACAACACCATTAACTAAATTCACTAAAAAAATTGCATCGTAATAACATCTTCGAGTCTCGAGAGTATTGGTATTAAGTATAGCCTGAATTTCCGGATAATTAATGTTTTCATAAGTTATATGCATTTTATAGGCTATATATTTAAGAAATTTGTGCTGAACTTTTTCAAGTGTTGCCGTATGTGTTTTGTAATAAGGGTTCCATACAACAGACATATATTCTAATTTACTCCTAACTAATGAAAAATATAAGGATTTAAGCGCATGGATATTATTAAAATCCGAAGAATTTCTAATAATGAATCCAAGCATTCGACGGGCATTTTCGGAGAGGTAATTAATATGTTCTGTAAAATTTAAAGCTTCATCAAATATAATTCCAAGATCTTTAATCGAGCTTACTTGTGTAAGTGGAACATTATTAATAGAATAAGTGTGCTGGAAATTGGTTCGACTTCTATTAAAAATAATAAATTGGCATTTCGATAAATTAAGTTCAAGCTTGTTACAAATGCAATACGTATAGAAATTATTTAAATTAGTCTGAAGGATTGAGATGTCGTTATAACTTGTAATTGTTTTGAAAATTTTACAGTCATCTGCGAATAGCAAAATTTCAACATCCTGAAAAATATTATTAATATCATTAATAAATATTAAGAATAGAAGTGGACCTAAGTGGGATCCCTGTGGAACGCCTGATGTTGAAAAGAATGGTTGGGAGTAGCTATTATCGATATTTACAATTAAAGATCGATTTCTAATGTAATCATTTAACCAAGCAAACATCGGTCCAAAGAAACCAAAATTTTTTAATTTTTTCGATAGAAGTTCAAAATTAACTTTATCAAACGCTTTCGTGAAATCTGTATAGATAGAGTGAACTTGAGAAAATTTCATGAAAGCTTTGTAAATATAATTCTCGTAAGAGACAAGATTAGTGGCAGTGCTTTTCCTCGAGCAAAACCCGTGCTGGTTAGGAATAATTAATGGTCGAACTAAGGGGGTTATCGAATCTGTAACCAGACTTTCAAATAATTTTGGGATGCATGACAGGATGTTTATTGGACGGTAATTTTTTATGTCAGCTCTATCACCCGATTTATAAATAGGTAAAACATAACTTGTTTTCCATTGCGATGGAAAGTAACCGGAAGCTAGTGATTTATTGAAAAGCGTAAGGAGTGGGTATACAAGATTTACAGCACAATTTTTAATAAAGATTGGAGGAATTCGATCGGGTCCCGCACTTTTAGAAGTATCTAACTCAATTATTTTTTTGTACAGTGAATCGGAGTTAATTGAAATGTGCGAAAGACTAAATGAATTATTAATTAAAGGCGGATCTAACAAGGTACTACCGGTACTATAAACACTTGAAAAATTTTCAGCAAATAAATTAACAATTACTGAACGGTCTGAACTACCGACTCCATTTAAAAACATAGTATCTGGTAAACCACTATCAGTTTTTCGCGAATTTACATGCTTCCAGAAGTATTTTATATTGTTGGGAACCTGCGACTCTATTTTGTATATGTACCGTTGGTAATCAAGTTTAGATTGTTGTTTGCATAGTGATCTTAATGTTGAAAAATTATAATAATCTATTAAATTTCCAGTTGATTTGTAAATCAAGTGAGCAATTTTCTTATCATTAATTAGTTTTTTTAATTCACTTGAAAACCATTTCGGAAAGCTATCAACATTTAAGCGAAAACTGGGAATATACAAAATAATTAAATCATTTAAAGCATTATAGAAAAAAGATACTGCTTCCTCAAGTGGTAAGTTATGCAGATCAGACCAATTAAATATATTTAAAGCTGCATTCAAATTAGTATAATCTGCATTTTTAAAATTATAAACTACAGGTGAGTTACTACTATTAGCTTTATGATTAACAGATGCTAAATGCACATCAATTTCAAGTGCAGGATGGTAAAAATCTATTGATAATAGCGGATCTTTTGTTTCCAAAACAGTGACAGTATCTAAGTTTGAAAAAATTAAATCAAGTAAATTATTAGAAACATTTTTAATGAAATTGAATTGATTAAAGTTTAAGAATGAAAAAACATCTATAATTTCACTACTTTTTGCATTATTATTATTAACCGACCAAGTTTTGGAAGTCCAATCGACATTTCGCAAATTGAAGTCACCAGTCACAATGATGTTTGATGTAGGGTGGGCCTCAGAAGCATTTAGTATATCCTCAGCATGCAATTGATACAACTCGGGCGATGCATCAGGTGGTAAATAAACTGTCGTAATGATTGTGCGAACAGGTTTAGTATGTATACACACAAATAGCTGTTCAACATTGCTATGTTTGCATTTTAATAAAGATGATTTTATTGACTTCTTAACTGCAATGAGAACTCCTCCGCCGTGTAGTTTATTTGAAGTGATATTGTTCCGATCGCAACGATAAATTGTATAGTTTACAAAACCAAGTTCAGAAGAATGATAATTAGCATTTAACCAAGTTTCCGTGAAAATGACAATATCATAAGAGATAGATGATAACGCGAGTCGTAAATCTGATAACTTAGTCCGAATCCCACGCGTGTTCTGATAGTACATATTCAGCACTAGTTTTTTGTAGATCGACCCGGTACAATTCGTGGAACACTGTTAATGTATTTAATAGTTGCATCAGGGTCTTTCTTCTTCACGTCTTCGAGCTGCAATCTTAATGAATTTAAGTGTTCGCGTTGCTTTAGAGTTAAGTCCGAAACAATATTTAGGTTATTCGACCGCAGATATTGTTTCGCCTGGTGGTGTTTTTTATTTTTAACAATGCTAATAGCCATATTCGAATTCATGGTGATAACTTTTATTGGTCTGTTGCCGTTAGAATTAGACCTTCCAATCCGTATGACCTTTATGTCCTTCGATTCGATGTTCAGAGTCGGTGCAATCGTGTTAATCAATTCCAATGACTTAGTTGTATCGCTCTCTGGACTACCTTCCAGGATACCATGAATAATGATATTTGAAGATCTCTTTCTCCGATCTTCAAGTTCACCAATGATATCTTCCATATTCAAAGAAGCTTCTTTTGAGGATTTTAAAATATCAATTTCCTTTCGGAGATCCGAAATTTCCGATTTCAGCTCATCAAAAACGTTTTTAATTGATTTGATTAAATTGTCCTTTTCAGTACATAAAGAACATACAAAAAGTGGCGGTTTTGTGGCTGATTTTAATGCCGAAGTTTGGCTCCTGGATAGTCCGGCGCAAACGGAGTGTTGATTTCTCTTGCAATAAGTACAAGAGAAAAAGTCTTCGCCAGGTTTTAAAGCCTTTTCACAAAAGCAACAGTCTATCTGGCTGATAACAGACATAATGCAACAGCTTTTTTATTTTTATTTATCAGAGTTCTTAAACTGCAATTTTATTTATGCACACACTGTATTGAGCGGAATGACAATGCCAACTAAAATTTCACTCAGACTTATTGAGTCAAAATCCAAGCAGACAAATGTCAAATGAGAAATTACTCACTCTCACACTATCACAAAAGGATCGAGTTTATGATAAAATTGAGTGATCCGCTAGACACTTATTTTCTGAGTAGAATTCCTTTGTTTCTTTCTCAAACTTGATACCGGTAGCACAGTTTCTTGAATCGAGCTTAGTGAGAAGAAGACAATACACACTTCAAACACCAGCAATCACTTAACTTTGCTAGAGGGATCCGAATCACTTTTTAGGAAAGAAATAGGCAAATACAAAGAAAACGAGAGAAATATAGCCGGACGATTAATGTAAACAATTGTTCACTTTGACAGCTAGCGATATATTATTATCTTGACAGACCATTTCCATAACATTTTCTTTTTCTTTCAAGTATTCTGATCTGCATTTAAGCAACAGCCGAAACCAGACATATTCTTTTTCGCATTTAAGCGACCGGACCTCAGACAGACATTCCTAACTGTTATAACTTTTTCCACGAAAACTAAACGTGAACGCCTCGCACGAATTTCATGAATCGCACTCTTTTCTATCTTCTGATTCTTTCCAAACATCACATCAATTCACTTCACAATTCCAATTACCTATCTCAATTCATACCCAATGAATTTTCCATTTTGACATGGATATGTCTTATAGGGGAGGGTCATCCTAAAAATCTGTCCGTCACACGAAATGTCTGTTTTTCTACTCGGGGGTCAGAAGAGGAAACAAGCCCATTGAAAATTTTTCTTTTCTGGTTGTGCATGTCGTTTGAATGAAGTGGTCATTGTGCATGGCTGTTGCTTGTAGACCCGCGCGGGTGGCGCGCTTGCGGGGATCCTCGCTCGACATGCTCACACGCAATTTATGGTCTCTGAATGTATGCGAAATTTCGCTCAGGGAAGCGGACCTCCTCCTCTTATTCATTCATATTATTCTCATTCTCACCATTTCATTAAACAAATTGTTCACTCCCGACATGAACATGCATAGACCCAATCTGAGGTCACAATGAATGAAATTCCATTTTGACTCATTATTTAGGTCAAGGACGTCCAAGGACTTTCAATGACCTTCAATTTCCGCCAATTCCCATTCATCATTTAATAAAATAGCCCGTGTTGTACTATCTGAATCACTAGGGTCCCAGAAAAAGTAGCAAGTAGTCAGTTGGGGGGGGGGGGGCAAAAACTCCTCTTCCATAGTCCTCCGCGTGGGCGCCCCCTGGAACGGCGGTGGTCACAGACCATTGCCAACCAACGTCAAGCCGCCAGTGATGGCGGTGCGATGATTTGGTTGAGGTACCCCTGTGGTGTGGGGTGTGAAAAAAATACCACGGCCTTTCCCTTTGAGGGCCTGTCGTTAAAACCGACAATCAAAGGACAGGATGTGTATGCCAGCAACTTGCACTATCCGAAATCTTTATATGCTAACGAAACGTCAACTATGCCTCGGATAAGGACTGACTCAACGGTTACGACTTTTGGCTATCGTACAATGACAAAGATTGGATTCTGGAATGTGCGTACTCTCCTGGACAATGGATCAGAACGAATCCCCAGAACGCACGATTTCTTCAATTAGAGAGTGAATTTCTGAGGTACAAATTAAATATCTTAGGAGTTAGTGAGATAAGATGGTGGAACAGCGGAGAATTCATCTCTCCAACGGGCAGCACTGTAATGTTGTACTCCGGTAAAGCTACCGGTAGTCGTCGTGAGTCAGGTGTGGGGCTCGTTTTAACCAGAGCCGCGCGAAACTGTCTCTTATCCTGGGAACCGGTCTCTGACAGGGTCTTGACCGCCAGGTTCCGGACCAAAATGAGGAACATCTCAATAATACAATGTTATGCCCCTACTGAACCCGACAATGTCTTGGCAAAAGACTCCTTCTACGAAGAACTAAACGCCGTTCAGAGCAGAACACCTAAAGGTGACATTATAATGGTTATGGGTGATTTGAATGCGAAAGTTGGCGCTGATAACTATGGGCTCAGACATGTGATGGGGAGACACGGTCTTGGTGATCGTAATGACAACGGTGAAAGATTTGTAGAGTTCTGCAACTTTCACAGTCTCTTCATCGGTGGTACTATGTTTGAGCATAAGGACCACCACAAAATCAGTTGGTCCTCTGTTGATCGGCGCAGAACACAAAATCAGATCGACCATTTTGCCATTAGTAAAAGATTCAAGAGTTGCCTCCTGGACGTGCGAAACAAGAAGGGTGCCGATATTGGGATGGGAAGAGACCATTATCTTATGATCGCTAATGTTCGATTGCGTATTGCAACCGTGCGCCGCCCCAGCGACGAAAGATCCAGGCCCCGCAAATTCAACACCGCTCGACTAAAAAATCCAGCTGTCTTACAACAATATAATGACCATCTTGCGCAAAAAGCGGCTGAGATAACTAGTCACCCAGATAGTGACATAAACGAAAACTGGGATGCCATAAAAAATGCGTACATTGATAGCGCAAATACCATCCTTGGCCCAAACCCGGATTGCCGGAATAAGCCCTGGATGTCCGACGCTTCATGGCAGCGGATTGTTGAAAGAAAGGAGCTGAAAGTTCGTTTGGCAGCAGCATCAGACGACAATCGAAGCAGCATCGAACTCCTTTCCCGTCAGAAAGCTCGAGAAGTTCAGCGTAGTGTGCGACGCGATAAAAGAGTTTATGCCAATTCTCTTTTAGCGTCAGCAGAAGAAGCCGCTAGAAGTAACAACTTAAATGCCGTATACGGTGTCATCAAGGAGTTTACAGGTGGTCGTAACTCCTGCCAACATCCGGTGAAAGATAGTGATGGAAAGCTACTTATCTTGGAAGAAGATCAGATGAGGCGGTGGAAAGAACACTTCGCCGCGGTCTTGAACCGTGTAACCCCTGGTGAAGTTCCCCCTCATATAGATAATTTAGCTAACCATCAAAATGTGCGTATACGGTCCACTGCCCCGACTAAAGAGGAAATAGTCACTGCAATTATTGCACTAAAACGAGGAAAGGCCGCCGGACTTGACGGCATCCCTGCCGAACTTTATCAAGCAGCGCCAAGCGTAACTGCCGATTTGCTGCACCCACTTGTTGATAAAGCGTGGAATACAGAGACCTTTCCCACTGAGTGGAAGGAAGGTTTGATCATCAAACTTCCAAAGAAGGGTAGCCTCACAGACTGTAATAATTGGAGAGGCATATGTGTGCTTCCTGCCGTTGCCAAGATAATAGCTAAAATCGTCCTGGAAAGACTAAAGGCCCACTTAGAAAGCACAATTGATGAAGAGCAGGCTGGCTTTCGATCCGGATTCTCCTGTGTCGATCACATTAACACCTTGCGAATCATCATCGAGCAATGCGCTGAATACGATTCTCCGCTTCACTTGCTTTTCATCGATTTCGAAAAGGCTTTCGATAGTGTGAACCGGGATTCTATATGGGCGGCCTTGCGCAGGAGAGGCATCCCTGAGAAGCTTGTGGCTATTATTAAGGCAACCTATGACGGCGCGAAATGTCGCGTTCTGCATAAAGGTAAGGTGTCGGGGGACTTTGAGATTCGCAGTGGAGTTCGCCAGGGGTGCATCCTCTCACCGATCCTATTCCTCATTGTGATCGGCGATGTGTTGCATGCAGCCCTATCCGGACTCGACAGAGGAATTCAATGGACTTTGACATCTTATCTCCAACATCTTGACTACGCTGACGACATATGCCTACTCTCCCACAAAATCATGGATCTGTCCGCAATGGCGTTAGATCTCGAGAGGGAGGCAAGCAAGGTTGGGCTAAAGATTAATACCAACAAGACCAAGGTTCTTAGCCCGCCGTTGCGAAAAAGAAATCCGACACCTATTGCCATCAATATTAATGGGCAGCCTGTGGAGAAGGTGGACAACTTCGTCTACCTGGGTAGCATTGTTGCCGAAAATGGTGGTACGGAGCAGGACATCGCTCGTCGTATCAACCAGGCTAAACGCGCATACGGCATGCTGTCCAAAATCTGGCAGGGCAGTTATCTCAGCATTAAGACCAAGCTGGGCCTGTTTCGCTCCCTGGTACTATCAGTGCTTTTGTATGGGAGCAGTACATGGAAAGTTTCCGTAGGAGTTACCAGAAAGCTGCAAGTTTTCGTCAACTCATGTCTTCGTCGAATTTTAAGAATTTTCTGGCCCGAAACAATATCAAATGAAGAGCTAAGTCGGCGTACGGGTCAGATGCCAATCGACGAATTGATACGCAGGCGAAAATGGCAGTGGATAGGTCACACATTGCGGAAGAGTGATAACTGCATTGCTATGCATGCCATGAAATGGAACCCCATTTCCAACCAAGGCCGACCAAGAGGGGGTCCTCGAATCACATGGCGTCGATCTGTGGCAAAGGAGTGTCAGGCACTGGGTAAGTCTTTTGGGGAGTTGCGCCCCATTGCCCAGAACAGAGTACGATGGCGCGCAGGAGTAGTTGACGCGCTATGCCCCGCTAGGGGTTAAGGCAAAGTAGTAAATCGGGTGATCCAGCGACTGTGTTTGTGCATTTGCAATGGCGGCGATTTGAGGTCTGACTGGTCCACAATGTGGGCCCCCATCACACGTGCAATAAACATATAGAACAAAATGGCGGATTTATACTAGGCGAGTTAGAATCTCACAAGCCCCGAAATAAAGAAAAAAGAAATATTCGTCGCAGGATTTTATATGTTATGATGTACATTCAGAGGTCTGCAGAAGATCAAATGCCCCCCTTCCGCAAAAATTCCAAAATGTTTAAAATGGCTGGAATCCAAATAAATGAAATAGCGCGCGTTGTACTACATATCTGAATCAATAGGGTCCCAGAAAAAGTAGCAAGTAGTCAGTTCGACTAACATTTGGACATGCGCAGACGCAATTTGAGAGTGTGCGCATTTCATAGTTCCCGCCCCCCGAAGATAGAGAGCGAGAGCCATCGCGGATGAAGTTCATTCTATCCAAATCGGGTGATCCAGCAACTGTGGTTGTGCATTTGCAATGGCGGCGATTTGAGGTCTGACTGGCCCACGATGTGGGCCCCCACCACACGTGCAATAAACATATGATAAAACAAAATGGCGGATTCGTACTGCGCGAGTTAAAATCCCCCAAGCCCCGACATAGAGAAATATTCGTCGCAGGATGTTATAGTTCCGGGCAGCTCATCGTGACATGATGTACATTCAGAGGTCTGCAGAAGATCAAATGCCCCCCTTCTGCAAAAATTCCAAAATTTTTCTTGTGCATTCTCTTTGTGCGTGTGTTGGAATGTTTTGTTTACTTTTGTTAGTTTCCCTTTCTGTTTGCCGGACACAATCGCATAGATTCGCACGCGTTACTTGAGAAACGGATTGTGTGTGCCGGATCCGGACTGTTGATTAAAGGGGCGAGATGAGGCGGATAGTGTGGGAGCGATTTTGCAATAGATACACAAACACAATACACGTCCGATTGGGAAAAGATGGTGGGAAGCGTGATTGCGATTAGCAGAAACTTACTCAGAGAAATGTCGATAGGCTGCAGTCTGCAAAATGTACCGAACGGGTAGATGGAACAGGGTGCACGAGAGGAGGTGAATATTGCACACACGCGATGCAAACGAAAACGAAACGATCCCGCGAGAGAAAGGAGCCCGAGCGGACAGGACAAAGCAAAGCAGAATTTATGACGAGTATCTACACTGCCACCAGATACATCGGTACATGGATATGTCTTATGCTTACCGAAAGCGTGGGACGTGTTTTTTCGAATGATTTCATCCAGTATAACTATACTGGTATCTTTAAAAAACTTACGTCGACATCTTCAACACAACAGTTTCCACGCAGTCGGTAGTCATAGACATATCCATGTTCCGATGTATCTGCATGCAGTGTAGATACTTTGTATCTTTTTGTTTTCTTCGTCGCCAATATAATAACTCAAGATAAATGAAAGCCACGTCTCTTCGCTCTAACGTCAGACTCACGAATGCTTTATTCTCGTTCCAGTACTATCGTACTAGATCACATTTAGTGTTGCCTTATGTACTATGATACTACACCCATTAAGTCAAAAGACCGTCCATTTTTGTAATAAATGACAGTATGTCTTTAGCAATAATCAACTTGAAGTCTGCAGTGATGAAAGTTGCCTGCCCAGGAGTGACTTCCTATAGCGCGCGACGGCGAGACATTCGCTGAAGATGTGTTTGGTCGTTTCCACATCCTCCAGACATAGAGACACAATAATACTCTGGTCAATGAAAGCGACTGAGTAATCCTCTTTCCCCTTAATGTCCTAGTCCCCTGGCACCCAACACAAGAACACTTGCTTTATGGTTGCCAAGATTTGGAGGAGTTCGTGACACTTTTTTACTAGTTTTGAAGAAACTTTATATGAGGAGGGTGCCTTTATAACTGCTTGATTGTCGAAGTAGATAGCAATATGAGCGCTGCGAAACCATGTTTTCATGATTACCCTAGCGCAGACCTCTGTGACGTGGATCTCAAAACGTTGGGCGGGACTCCCATTGCGATCGAAATACTGATGTTGGGTCCAAAGACATCTGCACGAATACCCTGTTCTGTTTTAGACCCATTGGTGAACCACTTAATACATCTAGAAATTGGACGGGGTGTGCCAATTGCAAAATATGTAGCGCTCCGTGGCAAAAATATATGTATATACATAGTATGTAGCGCTCCACGGTATAAGAAAAATGTGCAATGAAAACCTGCCAGTCGAGTTGGAATTCGTCTCAATTTATTGCCACTGGTCGCTTCGTGGTCACATTGTGGCGGCTCCCTGATGAAGGGTTATGTGCGTCAACATTTCTTGCATACCTATGCCTTGTTTACGTTTCGATAGCATATTTTTTCGAATGGTGCAGTTGCCAAAGGTATGATACCCTTCGGTGATATACTATATCTTCGTTGTGACTGTGCATTTGCCACTTTGAAATTTGTAGTAAAACTTGTTCCGATTTCACAGTTGCTATGAAAGATACATACATATGTATATGAAATAAAGGGCAACCGATTACTGAAAAGCTCGAAAATCGTCGTATGGATTGGTATTGCCATGTTCCAAGGCGTCCATTTGAGAACCCAGTCATGAAGGCAATTGCTGAACCCAAACCTCGAGGCAGACGGAAACACACATGGATCGATCAGATGAAGAAGCAACAAAAACGCATTAATGCCTGCGTTCACGTTCCGCAACGTTGTAATTGCGGTAAGGATTTTCCCTCCAGCCAACCATAAACTCTTGACCCGAACGACTTGTTTTGCAGTTGTCATGTATTAAACAGCTGACAGTCGATTCGCTATTGAATTTCAAGCAAAACTTCAATTAAATTCGCGACGGTTTCAGGAAAAATTAAAAACACTGCAAAATCGCCACAATTTTGTGTTGCTCCGGTGTAAATAAGCACACAAGACGCCATGTAAGAATCAAGAAACCGAAAACGAAAATGCACACCATCTGACAGTCACATGCAATACGTCAACTAACAACTGTCAAATACGCTAATACCCCTTACCCCCATTGACCGGAAATTAACCAGGAAAAATTTCTGGTTAATTTCCCCGATGTGTGGTTGATTAAACGCAAACTGAAACGGACCGTCCACGAGCAAAATCAGTCGAACTGTTTGCAATTGCGTTTAAAACGTTGCGGGACCTGAACCCACCCAATCTCAGCGATGATACGATCCAAGACCGAGCTGAGATTATACCGTCAAAATGGGCGAAGTGCGAACACCACAGGCAGAACAATGCGAAGCCGCAGAGTGGTATGGAAGGGCAATGAAGCAGAAGATCAAATAGTGGGCCGATTTTAACCAAATTTAGGAACGTTGTTTGGCAGTCAATATGAATGAATAATATGAAATTCGGTAAAGATATCTTCAGAAATAAAAAAGTTTTTCTAACAAAATCTTGCTTTTGGAACAGTCATTTCAATGATAGTTATATGATAGAGAAGTCCAATTGCAACTGAATTCGGCAATTCAATTTGACTAAAAATACTATTGATTAGTGTGAAGTTTGAAAAGTATATCTTCAGAAATAAAAAGGTTTTTCTAACAAAAACTTGCTTTTGGAACGGTCGTTCCAATGACAGCTATTGTATATGACAGAGTAGTCCAATTTCAACCAAATTCGGGAAAGTAATTTGACTAAAGTTACAATTGATCAACGTTAAATTTGAAAAAGATCTCTTTAGAAATAAAAAAGTTTTTCTCACAAAGACGAATTTTTGGACCGGTCGTTCCTATGGCAGCTATATGACGTAGTGGTCCGATTCCGTTGGTTCCGACATATATACAGCGTGCAATAAAAAGATGGCTTTGTGCAGCTTGATAGCTTTAAAACTGAGGGACTAGTTTGCAAAGAAACAGACGGACAGACGGACAAAGCTTAATCGACTCTTCTCATCATACTGACCAAGAATATACTAAAATATATATAGTTTATTTGGTCGGTGTTGGATATTGATGGCATAATTTAGCCGAATTATTTCAATTATTTTAAATTATTGTAGTTTTTGTACAATTATTTTGAATTCAACTGTAGAATCAAATTGTACTTTATTTTAATTAATAACTTAGTATTCTATGCATTTAAATTTATAATTTTCACATATAAAAGCTCGTTGAAAAAATATTCTAGATTATTCTTGTTGTAATGTTTTTGTCGTCGTTTTAGTCTTATCGGTTTTTCTTTCAAATTGTTGAATGAATTGTATTGTAATTGAATTTATACGGAATATATCATGTCGGAGTTAAACATCGATTAAATTGTTATTTTTTATCATGTCGGAGTTAAACATCGATTAAATTGTTATTTTTCTCTTGAAACAGTCGGAGATGCTTCCTTCTGTGCGTTTCAAACTTTATGACAAAGTTAATAAACATCACATCACATCACATCCGTGTATTAACAAAATATAAATGCCGACGGAATTTCCCTAACCATCCCTGCTACTAGCACGGGAGCCCCCCTGATGGCGATGAGGCTGCGGGCTCACTCCCCGACCTTGAGTTGAGTTGCGCGATATTGCTCAACCCCCTTGCGAAAACGATGAGAATACGAACTCGACGGGAAAGGAGGAGTGGAGGGCCTTAGGCAAATATGTTTCCTTGATGAACATGTAGAGGACTGACAAATACACAAGGTGGTGGGGCTAAGTATAGTTCTCTACGATGAGCGGCAATGGGGCAACGAATGAGTTTCGGGACTATAGGTGACAGAATCCCGAAACACGGAATAATTAGATTCAAAGTTGAGCTTTCTACGATGAGCGGTTGCCGATTTACTGGTTTTCTATCAAATTATATTAGTCAATCGGTGTACTTTTTTTCGCTCAATTCTCACACCTGTTCCCAAAGAGATTATATTTATCAGAGTCTGCACGGCACTTTTTCAGTACGAACTCTGTTGAAGCCGGCAATACATTCACATTAGTTTCATATCCGTACGCACAATTGAGAAAGCTCCGCGCACTCTCTCACTTAATCAAAAGAAATGGCTGAGTACCTGCAATTTTTAGTATCGAATTGATTTAAAATATTCCCGACTACAATATATTTTTAGCATATCTTTATGTTTTTTCTATTTCGGTACTTAGAATATGCTTATCCAATTGCAATACAACATTTCCCCCAAGTTGTAATTCCTTCCACTCCACGTAGTTAAATTTTCTATTCATATCATAAAAACAGATTGCACACAACGATTCTTTTCCACAACCCTACACACACATTCCAACTGAACGATTGCGCATGATTCGCTCAAGTGAAGACGAAATATCCGCCATTGCAATGTTGATGAATTTTCAATCAAAACAAAGTTTCGATAGGAAAAATCGGAAAATATTAGTGAAAATCGGCGTATTTTGTTTCCGGAATATACCTATAGTGGAGATGTCACATAAACTTTGAGTGAAGTGTCTATGGCTCAATCATCTAAAATATTGAGAACCTGGTACTTCTTTTAATAAATTAGATGGTCGTGTTTGTTTTGGAGTGCACTAAAAGTGATTTTAAATCAATGTTGTTAAAACCGTCTGTTGAGTTGGAAGTTTTTATGAATTAAAATTGAAAATCTATTGTGTAATAATGCAAGTGCAGTGGCTTTTATAATGGACAACGGTCTGGAGTTTCCGCGGTAAGTGTTTTACAGTGAAACTGTCAACCCGCAACAAATCGGTCGGCTCATTAAGTATGCTTTTATTTCCTAATACAATTAAAAGTGTTTTAAAAGTTTTGGACTTAAATGTTCACTACATCCTTCACAATGTGCGGTTATGTAAAAATTTTCCACAATTGTGAGTGTTTTAATTGAGAAAATATGATATTGCTTGTTGTGTGACAGTGCGTGAACATCTTTTTTCGCTCTTTATGACGACCGTCTGTTGATTTCCCAAAAGATCATAGAATAATACGATAACTAGTGTTATTTTCTTACTATATGCAAAAAGAAATATGAGGAAACGCGTAAATTTCATTTATAAATTCACAAAATACTTCTAAAACCGGGTCAGCTGACATAACTTGTCAAAGGCGGCACGAAAAAGTACTTGTTCCGGCGGGGTCTCGGGTTTGAATTAGAAATGGAATGTGTGAAATGTTTTGTCATCATCCATGATTTGTGTACGTGTGTGAAGTGTACGATTGGCTGCTTTTGAAAACATGATAAGATCAGATAAATTGCAAGTAGGTAACATACATAGATGTAAAGTATTGTATATCTGAGTGGAAAATAGAGTGTCGATGTATCTGACGGGATTTTAAGATGGGAAACAGATCGAAGAAATGATGATTCGTTTCCACAGCACATGAGACGAAGTTAGCGAAAATTAGTTGGTTATCATTCTGATTTCGGTCTTTTATGTAGATGCTTCGGTATGAGGCGTGTGCGTCGAATGTGTCAGTCAAATGCGTCTCTCTTTCACTTACGGATACATAAAGCTACGCCATCTCTGTTGCTCATTGTCGTTTACTAAATAAGTGATAAAGTATCAGGTACGCGAAAGCCCGACCATTGTTATTGGCCAGGTGAGACTAAAAGGCGATTTAACTCAATCGTGAGCTGTCTTTTGCTAGACAGCGACTGGGCGATTTGCGACTGCGACTCGAGAGCAATTGATTCATTATTCAATGTCGGGGTTTTGTATGAAAATAGTACTAGTATGTTGGGCAGGTTGTCTATGCAATCAAGGATTTTTATAAGTACGTGAGGAGAATGGATGGAAAGAGACGAATGTACTGCAGATGTAGAGTGCTTCGGTGGCAGCAAGGACATTCGAAAAAGGATATTTTTGGCAGTGACGTGAAATATGGGGAATATGGGTACTTTTATTTGGTTGCTGGTGTTTTAATATTTGAGTGAGCATGAATTTCAATTGTAGGTGAGGGATTTTTGTATGTACGCGAGGCGAATATACGAGTATAATAAGTGAATGATAAGCTATAAGCGCAATTTTTGTGTTGGCACACGAGATGTCTAGAGTCGTGCATTATATGATTGTTTCCCCACGAGAACAGGGTGGCCATTCTAAGGTGGGCCGCCCAAATTTTTTTTCATCGCTTTTTGACTTCAGATTCGGAATCAGCGACCCAAAATTAAATTATAGTTCGAACCAGCCCGATCGGAAGAGTATTTTCCCACAAAACAGGGAGTCCATTCTAGGGTGGGCACCCTAATTTTTTTTTTCTTTTTTGACTTTGGATTCGGAATCAACGACCCGAAATTACCTTCTAGTTCGAACCATGGCGATGGGCCATTGTCTATAGCAGACTTGATACGGGCTTTTGCGCGAGTGGCACTCGCGGTCATGATCGCATATGTGTAGTTTCACTATAATGTGAACGTTGCGCGAGTATGTGTCAAGTGAAGATAATTTTGATGGGAAACATTCGCTGTTTTCATGGGGAAATACTCGTCCGATCGGGGTGATTCGAACTACGAGTATAAGGTAATTTTGGGTAGCTGATTCCGAATCCGAAGTCAAAAAAGAAAAAAAAATTGTGTTGCCCACCTCCGAATGGCCACCCTGTTTTCGTGGGTAAGTACTCGTCCAATCGGGCTGGTTCGAACTATAAGGTAATAATGGGTCGCTGATTCCGAATCTGAAGTAAAAAAAAAAAATTGGAATTGCCCACCCCAGAATGGCCACCCTGTTCTCGTGGGGAAACAATCATACAATGCATGACTCTAGATATCTCGTGTCCCAACACAAAAATTGCGCTTATAGCTTATCATTCACTGATCATATATTCGCCTAGTGACATACAAAAATGCATTAATTTTTATGTAAAAATGACCACCATTATGTAATATACTACTTTTATTGCGAAACAGTGCAAGAATAAGAATTTGTTTAATAATCGTTAACGATTTCACCATCGATACCTCTTAATAACACGAGGTCCCAAATTATTAGCCAAAACCGGGGGCGACTATGGCTCCATTTCAACAAACTCACTAATACATACCAACCCACTCGCTCACCGCGGCTTCAGCTAAAATGCGGGGTGATCACTCCAGTCTTTATTCCTCCATGCCTGTTCCTTTCACACTTTCTAACTGAAGGCATTTCCTAAACACCCCAAATAAAAGTTAAAAGAGAAACCAATGTTTGTTATTTTCGCACACTCTACCTACCTTTTTGTCGAATAACATTTGTGTTAGTGTACGATCGTGTAATACAAGTACATTTCGTAATTTTAACAAAATTATCAAATCGGTCTTACTTTTGATCAGTTTAAGATACATACAATATTGAAAAGTACACACATTTAATGGTAAATCATATTATCTGGAATCTTTCTTAATAACCTTTATTGATAAAAAAGATAAAAGGAAAAAAAACTTGGAAAAACGTGAGTCAAAATTATTTTCTTTTTTTTTGGAAATGTGCGACTTTGTGAAGCTTATACATATCTCTTAAACTATAAAAGATACAAGCAAATAATTTAGAACATTCTTATAGGGAATTTACTGCTCTACAACTCTTCTCTTCAGATTATGTTAGGTAGAGTGGCAGCCAAACGGCTCCGCATAGACTGCTGGGGTCCATAGCGAAACTATATATTTCATGTACTCATCCCGTGTTGTTTCTAGCCCTGACCAGAAGATTGTTGTTGAGCTGGAAGAAACCTGACTCATTGGCGAAGCTACAGAGGCTTCTTCAACGGAGTCCTGCAACTCCTTTAAGGTCGTTGCAGAAGTAAGCTCCGGGGCACTTTAATCTTCTTCTAGCGAGTGCAGGACATTCGCATAGAAGGTGGTTTAGTGATTCTTTCGTGTTTGGTATCTTTCAATCTCCCAAAAACAACCCTGTTGTAAAAAAAACTCCGCGCCAAGAAAAACTCCTCAGCCGTAGAAAGGATTGATATGAACACAATACCGCCAAAGTACTCGTAGCTTCGCGTCTCGCTCTATGCATATTGAACGCTGATTGCATTAGTTAAATCGGCGTATTTTGTTTCCGGAATATACCTATAGTGGAGATGTCACATAAACTTTGAGTGAAGTGTCTATGGCTCAATCATCTAAAATATTGAGAACCTGGTACTTCTTTTAATAAATTAGATGGTCGTGTTTGTTTTGGAGTGCACTAAAAGTGATTTTAAATCAATGTTGTTAAAACCGTCTGTTGAGTTGGAAGTTTTTATGAATTAAAATTGAAAATCTATTGTGTAATAATGCAAGTGCAGTGGCTTTTATAATGGACAACGGTCTGGAGTTTCCGCGGTAAGTGTTTTACAGTGAAACTGTCAACCCGCAACAAATCGGTCGGCTCATTAAGTATGCTTTTATTTCCTAATACAATTAAAAGTGTTTTAAAAGTTTTGGACTTAAATGTTCACTACATCCTTCACAATGTGCGGTTATGTAAAAATTTTCCACAATTGTGAGTGTTTTAATTGAGAAAATATGATATTGCTTGTTGTGTGACAGTGCGTGAACATCTTTTTTCGCTCTTTATGACGACCGTCTGTTGATTTCCCAAAAGATCATAGAATAATACGATAACTAGTGTTATTTTCTTACTATGCAAAAAGAAATATGAGGAAACGCGTAAATTTCATTTATAAATTCACAAAATACTTCTAAAACCGGGTCAGCTGACATAACTTGTCAAAGGCGGCACGAAAAAGTACTTGTTCCGGCGGGGTCTCGGGTTTGAATTAGAAATGGAATGTGTGAAATGTTTTGTCATCATCCATGATTTGTGTACGTGTGTGAAGTGTACGATTGGCTGCTTTTGAAAACATGATAAGATCAGATAAATTGCAAGTAGGTAACATACATAGATGTAAAGTATTGTATATCTGAGTGGAAAATAGAGTGTCGATGTATCTGACGGGATTTTAAGATGGGAAACAGATCGAAGAAATGATGATTCGTTTCCACAGCACATGAGACGAAGTTAGCGAAAATTAGTTGGTTATCATTCTGATTTCGGTCTTTTATGTAGATGCTTCGGTATGAGGCGTGTGCGTCGAATGTGTCAGTCAAATGCGTCTCTCTTTCACTTACGGATACATAAAGCTACGCCATCTCTGTTGCTCATTGTCGTTTACTAAATAAGTGATAAAGTATCAGGTACGCGAAAGCCCGACCATTGTTATTGGCCAGGTGAGACTAAAAGGCGATTTAACTCAATCGTGAGCTGTCTTTTGCTAGACAGCGACTGGGCGATTTGCGACTGCGACTCGAGAGCAATTGATTCATTATTCAATGTCGGGGTTTTGTATGAAAATAGTACTAGTATGTTGGGCAGGTTGTCTATGCAATCAAGGATTTTTATAAGTACGTGAGGAGAATGGATGGAAAGAGACGAATGTACTGCAGATGTAGAGTGCTTCGGTGGCAGCAAGGACATTCGAAAAAGGATATTTTTGGCAGTGACGTGAAATATGGGGAATATGGGTACTTTTATTTGGTTGCTGGTGTTTTAATATTTGAGTGAGCATGAATTTCAATTGTAGGTGAGGGATTTTTGTATGTACGCGAGGCGAATATACGAGTATAATAAGTGAATGATAAGCTATAAGCGCAATTTTTGTGTTGGCACACGAGATGTCTAGAGTCGTGCATTATATGATTGTTTCCCCACGAGAACAGGGTGGCCATTCTAAGGTGGGCCGCCCAAATTTTTTTTCATCGCTTTTTGACTTCAGATTCGGAATCAGCGACCCAAAATTAAATTATAGTTCGAACCAGCCCGATCGGAAGAGTATTTTCCCACAAAACAGGGAGTCCATTCTAGGGTGGGCACCCTAATTTTTTTTTTCTTTTTTGACTTTGGATTCGGAATCAACGACCCGAAATTACCTTCTAGTTCGAACCATGGCGATGGGCCATTGTCTATAGCAGACTTGATACGGGCTTTTGCGCGAGTGGCACTCGCGGTCATGATCGCATATGTGTAGTTTCACTATAATGTGAACGTTGCGCGAGTATGTGTCAAGTGAAGATAATTTTGATGGGAAACATTCGCTGTTTTCATGGGGAAATACTCGTCCGATCGGGGTGATTCGAACTACGAGTATAAGGTAATTTTGGGTAGCTGATTCCGAATCCGAAGTCAAAAAAGAAAAAAAAATTGTGTTGCCCACCTCCGAATGGCCACCCTGTTTTCGTGGGTAAGTACTCGTCCAATCGGGCTGGTTCGAACTATAAGGTAATATTGGGTCGCTGATTCCGAATCTGAAGTAAAAAAAAAAAATTGGAATTGCCCACCCCAGAATGGCCACCCTGTTCTCGTGGGGAAACAATCATACAATGCATGACTCTAGATATCTCGTGTCCCAACACAAAAATTGCGCTTATAGCTTATCATTCACTGATCATATATTCGCCTAGTGACATACAAAAATGCATTAATTTTTATGTAAAAATGACCACCATTATGTAATATACTACTTTTATTGCGAAACAGTGCAAGAATAAGAATTTGTTTAATAATCGTTAACGATTTCACCATCGATACCTCTTAATAACACGAGGTCCCAAATTATTAGCCAAAACCGGGGGCGACTATGGCTCCATTTCAACAAACTCACTAATACATACCAACCCACTCGCTCACCGCGGCTTCAGCTAAAATGCGGGGTGATCACTCCAGTCTTTATTCCTCCATGCCTGTTCCTTTCACACTTTCTAACTGAAGGCATTTCCTAAACACCCCAAATAAAAGTTAAAAGAGAAACCAATGTTTGTTATTTTCGCACACTCTACCTACCTTTTTGTCGAATAACATTTGTGTTAGTGTACGATCGTGTAATACAAGTACATTTCGTAATTTTAACAAAATTATCAAATCGGTCTTACTTTTGATCAGTTTAAGATACATACAATATTGAAAAGTACACACATTTAATGGTAAATCATATTATCTGGAATCTTTCTTAATAACCTTTATTGATAAAAAAGATAAAAGGAAAAAAAACTTGGAAAAACGTGAGTCAAAATTATTTTCTTTTTTTTTGGAAATGTGCGACTTTGTGAAGCTTATACATATCTCTTAAACTATAAAAGATACAAGCAAATAATTTAGAACATTCTTATAGGGAATTTACTGCTCTACAACTCTTCTCTTCAGATTATGTTAGGTAGAGTGGCAGCCAAACGGCTCCGCATAGACTGCTGGGGTCCATAGCGAAACTATATATTTCATGTACTCATCCCGTGTTGTTTCTAGCCCTGACCAGAAGATTGTTGTTGAGCTGGAAGAAACCTGACTCATTGGCGAAGCTACAGAGGCTTCTTCAACGGAGTCCTGCAACTCCTTTAAGGTCGTTGCAGAAGTAAGCTCCGGGGCACTTTAATCTTCTTCTAGCGAGTGCAGGACATTCGCATAGAAGGTGGTTTAGTGATTCTTTCGTGTTTGGTATCTTTCAATCTCCCAAAAACAACCCTGTTGTAAAAAAAACTCCGCGCCAAGAAAAACTCCTCAGCCGTAGAAAGGATTGATATGAACACAATACCGCCAAAGTACTCGTAGCTTCGCGTCTCGCTCTATGCATATTGAACGCTGATTGCATTAGTTAATTTCTTTCAGAGCTGATTGCTGATAAATATAATTTTTGACACCATTTTCACCCCCCTTAGAAGCCCCCATCCGGGCCGAGGAGCATCCATTCCCACTATTTTTTTTTCTCCAAAATTAATTGTCAATTGTAGTAGTCACGATTAACAATTAATTAATTGGCACTTAAAAGTGATCCTCAAGCGAATGGTTTAAGAAACATCATACAAATCAGACATTGTAATCGTATCCGTGTTCCGGGTTCAAATGTATGTGGGCCGGCTTATTAAAAATTTATATGCGGACGCGTGAAGTGACGCAGATAGGAGCGGAAGCCAGCGTCATCCCAGAAAGCTATCGCGGCGGCAAAATGCCGCCGATAGCTATCGGATAGGTCTCTGCGACCATGTGCATCGCTTCATTGACCGTAATGTATTTCTTCCTAACCGATTGAAAGTGACGCAGCGTGAGGCGTCATTTGGACGTCCATGTGCACCAGCACTAAGATGCAGCCATAAAGATTCAGTTTCAATTTTTTCATGACACACTTTTCATTTATGCACTTGCCACAAACCACCCCCACAACCATGAACTCGTATGGTTCTCCTCACCCGACGAGCGCACGGACTTTTGCATCCGTCGTCGTCACTATACTCATATAATCAAGTGTTTGCGTGTCTCTCCGTCGGCATGCGATCTCTGCGAGTGATTTTCTGTGTCGCATTCAAAATATCAAAAAGACTTAAGCGAGAAACTCTACTATAAAATTTCACATTTTTGGATGTATCTTTTCATCATCATCATCATCAAATGATAGCCTATGTACACCCTTGGGACACAGTCAATCCGTGAGAAAAGAAAGCAGACCTCGATACGCTCCTTACAAGGCTGTAGACCGGTCAAAGAACAACGAGAACAAGAAATATTTGAAAAATAGCCATTTTCAAATTATCATATCTCGGGTGTTTTTCCTTGTATCGGTATCAAATTTGCAGCACTTTGTAAGATAACCAGAGACAATGACCACACCAAATTTGAGCTCAAACAAGCATCCGGGGCCGGAGCTACACAGGTCCGAAAACCCGTACTTGTTGTGTCGCGTAAACATAGTCTTGGTCACTTTTCCATTTTTTTTTCGATTTTTTTTTTTCTTTGGCGGGGCGGGACGCTCCCGCGTCCCTAAATTCCTGCAGTCATCGCTATTTATTAGCTTTATTGTGTACGCGTGTTCCCCTATCAGGCAGTAGCCCGCTCGTATGCCCACTAATAATGCTGACTACTGAGTAGTCCTAAGAGGCTTTTGGTTTTCCTTTTGTCATAAGAGTTCCAAAATATAATCATCAACTTATCAAAATAGGTACATATGATATTTTCGTTATTTTGGAATCGTTTGTGTTCAGCCAGTTAGCGTTGGCTTTTTCGTGCATTCTGTCGCCCAGCATCTTCTTGGATGTTTGTATTGGCGTCGGCAGCTCTCGTTCGAGGCTAGCCCTCTGTTTGGTTAGTCCGTCCGCTATTTCGTTACCTAGAACGCCGCTATGGCCTGGAACTCACCGGAGTTTCACGGTCCTAGCTGATCCCAGTGTAGAGCTTAGGCAGTTATGCACTGTCTTCGATTTGATAGTGACGGACTGTGGCGCCTTTAGTGCTGCTTGAGTGTCCGAGCGGATAACGATTCTATCCTTTATTGTGAATGATCATTATATGAGAGATAGAATTATGTATGTGCCCAGAAGTGTACTCAGAATTCAGTCGCTCAATAAACGTTGAACTGATTACACCACCTTTTTCTCTACTCTGCAACAGGTTATGGGCCTTTGCATGTAGGTGAATTATTAATCGGTTCGAAGCTTTCCCCGGTAGTGTTTTTTCGTAAAGCGCGTAAATTATTAATTTTGTTGGAGCAAAATGAGTGAAAATAATGTCATTCGCGTTGAAAAATTAAAAGGAAGATAAAATTGGGACACTTGGAAGGTTACCGCTATGTCATACCTCGTGATAAAAAAATTGTGGAAGTGCGTAGAAAATGAATCATCTGGCGGCGAAGATTTAAAGGCGCGCTCCGAAATGATACTTATGGTCGAACCAAATAACTTTTCATACATTACGAGTGCGGAATCGGAAAAGAAAGCATGGTCGAATTTGGAGTCAGCATTTGAGGACAATGGTATCACGCGAAAAGTATATGTGTTGCAACGCCTAGTATCATTAAAATTGACCGATTGCGAAAACATCGAAGATTATGTTAACCAAATAACTGTATTGTGGTCGAAAGTGTTAAAAGTTGGTTTCTCGATCGACGAAGAAATAGTTGGATCGCTCATGCTCGGAGGTCTTCCAGAGGAGTACAGGCCGCTCGTTATGGCGATGGAAAATACCGGTGAAAAGTTGACCGCTGACAAGGTCAAAAATACATTATTGCAATAGCGCTCATTCCAACTGTCGAACGAACAAACAGCTATGTATAACAGTAAAAACCGCAAACCAAAATCGAAATCGAGTTCCAAAAAAGGTGTACAGTGCTACGAATGTAAAGAGTATGGGCATTGTGCAAAGCATTGCAAGAAGAGAAATGGGACAGAAAAAGACAACAAACCGAAAAATAAGAAACAAGATGTCCTCTTCACTTCTCTCATTGCAAAAGGCACAAGTGATGATTGGTTTATTGACTCGGGGGCATCCGCTCATATGACTATGAAGAGAAGTATAATCGAGAGTGAAAAGCCTATCCATAGTGGTAAAGTGACAGCGGCGAATAATTCCAAAATGTCAATTAAATGTGTTGGTGATGTTCGGATGAAGAACAAAAACAACGACGACATCCTAATGAAAAATGTGCTTTATGTCCCTGATTTATGCACAAATTTAGTGTCGGTGTCACAAATGATTAAAAATGGCAATAAGGTGAGCTTTGAAAAAAACAAGTGCGAAATCATAAATAAAGATGGCAACTTAGTAGCGACCGCCACAATGGTCGATGACATGTTCAAATTAGATCGTTCATTTAGTGCGGCGGCGTCGAAGCGAAGCATCAAAGATACAGTGAAAGTTAATGACTCATATGTGTTGTCGTCCAAACTCGATACAAATTTGTGGCATCGTCGTCTTGGTCACCCAGGCGAAGAAAAATTGCGTCAAATGCTATCAGTTGCTAAAGGGTTAGAACTCGACAAATCGAATTTGCATCAAACGTGTGAAACGTGTGCAGCAGGAAAACAAACGCGAGCTAGTTTTCCACACACGTCAAATAAAGCGCTTTGCAAATTGGAAATAGTACATTCTGACATCTGTGGTCCAATGTCAACGCAGTCGATTGGAGGAGCAAGATTTTATATTTCGTTCATTGATGATAGCACCAGGATGTTGTTTATTTATACAATGAAGCATAAGTCTGAAGCACTGACCAAATTCATCGAATTTAGAAACATGGTGGAGAGGCAATGTGGCTCCGCAATAAAAGCACTTCAAACCGACAACGGACTGGAATATTGTAATAAACAATTTGATGGGTATTTATCGAAAAATGGGATTCTGCACAGGAAAACGGCACCCCACACACCAGAGCAGAATGGAATTGCAGAACGTTTCAACCGAACCATAGTAGAGAAAGCGAGATGCATGCTTTTCGATTCGAATCTGTCGAAAGGTTTTTGGGCGGAAGCAGTAGCGACAGCAGCCTGCATAAATAATCGTCTGCCGTGTCGAATCAATGGCAACAAATCTCCATTCGAATTGTGGAATGACTGCAAACCAGATCTGTCATCTATGAAGGTTTTCGGATGCGTAGCCATGGTTCATGTGCCTAAGGAAAAACGTCGGAAACTAGACGCGAAGTCAACAAAATGCATTTTCGTTGGATACGACTCGTCATCGAAGGCGTACAGGGTGTACGACATGGCAGCGCGCAAACTATTAATCAGTCGAGATGTGATCTTCTTCGAGAACGAACGATACGGTCAGGTAATTGATAAGTCAACAGACCATTCTAATTACATCTATCTACCGGTAGAAAATTCAAACGAGGGCGAGTTCGACTCAGCAATAGACGGCGGAGACGAAAACAAGAATTCGATTCTGGAAGAAAATGAAGTGGCAGCATCAATTAGCGACTCATCTGTAATGAACACGACGGCAGAAAGTTTCACAAGCTTCAGTGACAGCGAACAAGATGGCGCATTCGGTGGAACTGCATTAGGAGATTCGATATTCAGCAACATCTCCACCACACAAATTGACTCGGATTCCGATGACGAAATGCAAGAGTTTTTGTCGAAACGTGTTGCGGAAAATTTATTGCGCAAAGCACGCGCTTTGTCTGTATCGACCGATCCAGAAACTGTGAAAGACGCATTCGAGCGTCCCGATTCATCACAATGGAAGGCTGCGATGCAAAGTGAATACAATTCGCTAATTGAAAATAAAATATGGACGTTATGCGATATACCGAATGGGAAATACCCAATTGATTGCAAATGGGTGTTTAAAACAAAATTGAACTCCACAACCAACGAAATCACTCACAAAGCAAGAGTTGTTGTTCGGGTTTTTTCGCAGCAGAAGGGAATTGACTATCAGGAAACATTCTCGCCTGTTGTGAAATACTCATCAATTCCATTCCTGATAGCGATTGCTGCAAAAAATAGTTTACGGATTCGTCAATTGGATGCTGTAACGGCATTTTTGAACGGCGAGCTGGACGAGGAAATTTATATGGTACAGCCAGAGGAATTCGATGATGGAACTGGACGCGTCTGCAAGCTTCAAAAATCACTCTATGGGCTGAAGCAAGCATCGAGAGCGTGGAACAACAAATTGAACTCTGTTCTACTACAATGCGGATTTATTCGAAGTGAGGCCGATCCGTGTGTCTATCATCGTGTCGACAAGGACGATATGGTAATCTTGGCCGTTTATGTGGACGATATTCTCATATTCAGCAAGAACCCGAAATCGGAGAACCTGGTCGTTGAGCAATTGAAGGGGCACTTCAAAATGAAGGATTTGGGTGATGCATCGTGTGTGCTGGGCATCAACATCACTTACGAGCGAAATTCAATCGCTATTGACCAGCAACAATACATCACGAAACTTCTTGAGCGCTTTAACATGATCGGCTGCAATCCGGTGTCGACTCCATTAGACATCAGCCAGAAATTGACGAAGGAAATGGGACCAACAACTCAAGCTGAAATCAATGAAATGAAGGATGTGCCGTACCAAGAAGCCATCGGAGGTCTTTTATACGCGGCACAATTGACTCGACCTGACATCTGCTACCCACTGACGTTGTTGAGTCGGTTTAACAATAATCCAGGCCGGGTGCACTGGGCTGCGGTTAAACGTTTATTCAGGTACTTAAGTGGCACAATTAATCGTAAATTAGTTTATCGTAGCAATGACAGCAATGACGAACTTATTGGGTTCTGTGACTCGGACTTCGCTGGCGACATCAGCACGCGTCGTTCAACTTCAGGTTTTGCAAGGCGGTGCTATTGCATGGGGCTCGAGAGGACAGAAATCAGTGGCTTTGTCAACTACAGAGGCGGAATACGTATCCCTTGTCACAACAATAAAGGAAGCGATTTGGCTGAAACGATTTGAGGGCGAAATTTTGACCAACACACCAAGACCGATTACGATCTATTGCGATAACAAAAGTGCGTTGCACTTGGCAAACAATAATTCGCCATCAAGGGATACAAAACACGTCGACCTGAAAGCAAAATTCATCAGAGAAACTTTGGATTCTGGGCTCATCAAATTAGACCATATTCCGAGTGTCGACATGGTTGCCGACATTTTAACTAAACCCATGACTAGCGACAAGCAAACAAAATTCACCAATCTGCTGGGATTAAAAATTTCGTAATTGTAGACTTAGCTCTTTGTTTCCACAAAAATTATTATTAAAGTAATTGATCACAGAAAATGTATTGAATATTGTATATAACATTAAAAAATTGAATATTTTTTTTGATCTCTCATAGTTGAATTAGAATTTATTTGAAGTTGATTTATATAGAATTTGAATTTAATTTAATTTTTGAAATGTAAATTCAGTGGGAGTATTGTGAATGATCATTATATGAGAGATAGAATTATGTATGTGCCCAGAAGTGTACTCAGAATTCAGTCGCTCAATAAACGTTGAACTGATTACACCACCTTTTTCTCTACTCTGCAACATCCTTTTTCCGGGATGATATCATCACCTCGGCTGCCTCACCTCCGCCTGAAAAATGCTACACTCATTCGACACTCTGTAGGATAGGTTGCATGGTAGTTGCGACGAGTAGACTGCTGCACCAACTCCTGCTTCTATCTTGGAGCCATCCGTGTAGAGGCTCAGCGCCTTCCTGCGTCCATGAACGACTACCGGGATATGTTCCCTATCGCGTATATGGACTCCGAAGTTTGCATTGAAACCTACTTGTGGTTTCATGTAGTCAATATTATTAGATTGTAGAATAATAGTGCGGTGGCCTTTCTATGAAGTGCCCTATCTCTCTGAGCATTAGGGCACATTTACCAGCCTCATTCATCAGATGTAGTGTTGTGATGGGACTCCATCGCTCGGGTAATTAGCTAGAAGTTCCATTTTTGGAGAGAGAAGAGATATTTAGTCGAGAGAATATTAGGAGGCCGGCATAAGGTGGATGCCGCTGGCCAAAAGTACAAGGTAAGCCGACTGATAGGCTATACCTTTCTGCCACTATAGGCAGTTACCTTAAGGTGCCGACTGATAGGCACTCCTATGGTGATGGTAGGTGCCAAAGAATAGGCACTCTATAAGTTGGTTTGAGGGTGCCGCCAAATAGGCACTCCAAAGGACAATGAACGTTGGTATGATTCAAAATAGACTGTATTTTCTTCTATCCGTTATTCCATATTTATATATAATTTTCTTAATACTAAATTGCTTACGTTTATAATTAATCACCTGCATTGATTGTCTCTATAGTAGAAAAAATGTAAATACAAAGTTCAATCATAGGTGCAAGCGGAAGAATATAGAATAAGAATGCGCATAAAAGTGGTGGTGTCAAATTACAAGTACGAAATGTGATTTCGTATGAAAAATAAAAATATACAAATAGGTAGAAAAATGGAATTTGGGGTAATGATGATTAGTGAGGAATAGACATATGGATGAATATACATAGTTATGTGGAAGTATAGATACATAGATGATAGAATGATAGATGATGTAGTGTATGTACACTACACCCTCAGGGTTTTTTTGGTGAGACTTTGCTAAAAAGTTGAGACACTATTCTTAAATTGTTCTATACATTTCCAAGGCTTTAATTGATTATTGTGTACTTCCTTTAAATTTCCGTTAATATCTATTATAGAATTTACATTATTTTGACTTATGATAGTATAAGGACTTTTCTTTCTATTATTTACTCTTAGTAATACTTTATCGCCTATGTTCAAATTCAAAGAGTTTATCTTTTCTGTTTTGTTAAATCTATTGTATTTATTTTTACTTTTTCGATAATTTCTCGGGCTTTCGAGATTGTAGATCTCATTCGAGTCTTTAATTCATTAGCAAAATTGTCATAATCGTATATTTTAGTATTTTCTAATATTTCATCATTAGGTAAATAAGGTAATTTTCCAAACACAAGTTCATAAGGAGTATATCCTGTGGTTATATGTGGTGAAGTATTGTAAGCCAAAGTATAATATGGTAACCAGATGTCCCATTCATAGTCATCTGCAAAAGATAACATGAATTCGTTAAGGACTCTATGATTTCTTTCCACAATACCAAGTGTTTCATGGTGGCATGGAGTCGAAAATATTTGTTCAATTTTTAATAATTTGCAAATTTCTTTCATTAGTTCATTAGTGAATTCGGTGCCTCTGTCGGATTTTAAGATTTTGAATATTCCGTATTTTAGTATAAATTCTTTTACTAAAGTTGATGCTATTGTTTTTGCATCTTTAGATTCGATAGGTGCAGCTATGACAAACTTAGATAGTTCGCACTGCATTGTTAGGATATAACGATAGTGGTTTGATATCCTTAAGGGACCTACTGTATCGATTTGGATTACTTCAAAAGTTGCTATTGGAGTGTTTGTATGAACAGATTTTTCTTTTGTATGTTTGACGTGTTTATTTTTGGAAAAAACTTCACAGTTGTTAACAAATCCTTTTACCATAGTACTCATACCTTTCCAACAATACCTTTGCTTTAGTTTTAGAATAGTTTTTCTGAACAATGATATTCGGTTATAAGTTTTTCTTGCATTGTTTTGTTTTTAATTCGTTTCGGTGGGTTATATATTAATATTTTTAGTTTTGCACGTGTCTTACTATTGTTTTGTTGCAACATATTAAATAATATTTTGAAATCTTCTTTGTGTATACACTTGAATAATTCATCATCAGCTGCTAATGCTAGCTCATGTATGTTTAATCGATGCATCGTATCAAGTAGCTTTTCCACAATGAAATCGAGTTTTACTTGTATGTATATTTAAAAACTGTTAGCTTTTTTCCATCAGGAACGGATTCACTGGGAAATTTATCGCTATTACAGTAGACAATTATTTCATTAGTCGTATGAACGATTTCAATATTTAGATTTCTTTTATTGTTTTTACTCATGAGTTCGTTTTTAATTTCGCGCGGTATATTAAATGTTAATTTGTTCATATTTCTGATATCAGTTAAAGATGTACAATCCCAAATATTAAGTTGATCAGGCTTCTTTGGTTCATTGCTATCTTGTGGTTTATTGTTGTTGTTCCTTTTGACGTCATAGTTATTATTTATTTGGTTATTAGTCATACTTCTTGTAATTGCTAAAGTTTTTTTTATAGTTTCGTCTCTGTCTTTCGGTATCATGTTTTTAAGTATGTCAGAATTCAGTTCTATTCGTGATAGAGTATCTGCGTTGGTATTCATTTTTCCTTTTTTATAAATGATGTCAAAATCATAGTTAGACAAATCTAATCGTATTCTAGTAAGTTTTGAAGATGGATTCCTGTGAGTGAATAACGAAATGAGGGGCCTATGGTCAGTTACTACAGTAAATTTCCGTCCATATAGATAGGGTCGAAAGAAATTTATTCCCCAATGAATTGCAAGCAATTCTTTTTCTATTATGGGTTTATTGATATCGTGTTTGGTCAATGATTTACTTGCATATGAAATAGGTAGGTCAGAACCTGTTATATTTTATTTTGGGATAAGACTGCTCCTAGTGCGTAACTGGATGCATCTGTAGTTAAAATGAATGGTTCGTCGAAATTTGGGTACTGTAAAACTGGTGGATTTATTAATTTGGATTTTAAGGTATCAAATGCCTCTTGGCATGTTCTGTCCCATAAAAATTGTGCTTTCTTTTTAAGCAATGCATTCAAACTTTTGGCAATGTCTGCAAAGTTTGGAATGAAACGTCTATAATAGTTGCAGAATGCTACAAAGCGACGGACTTCGTCAGCATTTTTTGGTACTGGGTAATCCTTGATAACTTTAAATTTTGATGGGTCTGTTTTTATTCCGTCTTTCGTGATTAAATGTCCTAGGTAAGTGACTTCAGTTTTAAGAAATTGGCATTTGTTTGGGTTTAATTTCAGATTGTATTGTCTTAATCGCGAAAATACTTTTTTCATGTTTTCGTTGTTATGTTTAACACTACATCCGAAACAATAATGTCATCGACGTATAGAAAAGCTTCGGAATCGAGACCACATAAAGCGATGGTCAACATTCGTTGAAAGCTGTTTGATGAAATTTTCAATCCGAATGGTAATCTGGTGAATTGATAGTGACCTTGAGTGTCCGAAAATGCAGTTAGTGCACGAGATGACTTATCTAATTCGATTTGATGAAAGGAATTTGTCATGTCGAATACTGAAAAGTATTTAGCTCTGCTTATTTTATCTAGGACGTCTTCGAGTCTACTTAAAGGAAATTTATTATATATTATTATAATTACTTTATTGTTTAGTTTTCTAAAATCCACGACTAAACGCCATTTCTTAGTGTTATCATTGCTTTTCTTTGGAACTATTAGTAAAAGAGAGTTGTATGGACTTGTGGATGGTTCTATGATTTTATCATTCAACAATGTTTTTACTTCTTTCTTGATCTCTTCAGTTTGAGTATGTGGTAGCCTATAATTTTTTGTATATACTGGTACATTATCTGTGACTTCTATTTTCTGTTTATAAAAATTATTAACGCTTAGTTCTTCATCGTTCAAATGAAAAATGTCCTGGAATTCTTCCAAAATGTCTAAAATTTTGTTCTTTGCTATAGGATCAAGTGAATCTATATTTATATTTTGTAATAGTTTGTTAAATCTTGTTCTGTTATTACTAGCTAAATTTTGTTTGAAGCATTTTATTTCATATTCATCTAAGGAGTGTGTTTCTATAAGTTTCTCTATGTTGTTAATGATTACTTCATTCTCTCTCGTATTTAAAATTCTGATGTGACATATTCCTTTTGATGGGATGATCGCATTTCCCACGAAAATACACTTTTTTACCTCTTTACTTAGAACTACCTTATCTTGATTAGTGTTTATATTAATTGGTACTATTACCTCTGATATTGATGGTATTTTTATTTGTTTTATTTCGGTGTTTTTGTATCTCATTGGTAAAGTGATTTCATCATGTTTCACAGAAAAGGTTACCGTGTAGGTTCCATAATCGATTTTACAAAGAAGTCTTTCTAAAATATCCCTTCCAATAATACCATCTGTGTGTATTGGGAATTCATCATCTACAATATAGAATTTGTGTTTGATATCATCGGCATCTGTCGATACTCTTAATTTCAAATGGATGGAACCAAGAGATGTGATAGTTTCACTAGTGATACCTGTGAGTTTACATTTATCCGTATCAAATAGTAATTCAATGTCCCTAATTTTACCTCTTTTACACAAAGATATATCTGCTCCTGTGTCAATTAGGAATTTTAATTTTTGTGCTGCGTTCACACAATATACTTCAATATAATTCACAAAGTTATCCGAGATTTTATAAATTCTAGGTCCAGACGGTTTTATTTCGTTCTGGAACTATCCCCGTTTCCCTGTTCCTGTACAACATTTATATTTCTGTTCCTATCGTTATTGTTTCTATTATTCCCGTTGTTATTTCTATTGTTATTTTGTTGATATTGATGTTGGTTATTATTATTCTGCTGTCTATTACCGTTGTAGTTATTATTTCTACTTTGGTTGTTGTTGTTTTGGTAATTGTTACCTCTGTTTTGATAATTATTATTTCTGTTTTGGTTATTGCCATTCTGATTATTGTTATTTCTGTTTTCGTTATTCCTGTTTTGGTTCTTTCTGTTTTGGTTATTTCTGTTTTGGTTATTTCTGTTTTGGTTATTATTGCGGTTATTGTTATCTTGTCTTCTGTTGTTCTGACTATTATTGTTTTTATTATAATGGAATACATTATTGGACTGTACATTATTACTTTTTCCAAGTTCTAAAGCCAGGTCAATTGCTTCAGATAGAGTACTAGGTCTTGAAGCAAAGATTGTGTTTTTAAAATGATCATTCAAACCGTTTTTGAATATTGTCAATGCGTACGTGTCGTTAAGTTTGATAAGAACATTCTTTTGTTCTTGAGTTGCTGCTACACCTAATTCAGAGATTTGGAGTTGAGTTAACTCGCTAATTAAAATCAGAATTCTATCCCTATATGAACTTATATTCGAGTTCTTTTGAGTAATTCTACTTAGGGTTGTATGTAACTGTGCTATGGTACTGTTACTTTTATATCTTAACTTTAGCTTGTTCTCTAGGTTTATAAAATTGTCAGGTATTCCTGAACTTTCGATTACTGTTCTGCTGCTGCACATTAGTGGATAATTTCACGTGATATACAAAATCTATGAGAGCGGTTTTTCTGTCATTGTTTAGTGAATTATAAATGATCCTTATTATTTTGCAAAATGAGTTTAATTCCTTATAATTTCCATTAAAAACTGGAATCGTTTTAGAGGCAACGGAAAGATCGAAATTTGCCATTGTTGTTTCTTGTTTTTCAGTTTTCTTTGCAATACTTAAATCAATATTTAGAAGTCTTTCTATTTTGTTTGCCAGGTAAGCTACTTTAAGTTTTTCTTCTAAAGTCTTTGACTCATCCAAATTATTAAATAAACTTCTGGTTTCTGAAAGTATCTCTTCTATTCGTTTCAATTTTACCTGTATCGTTTCTAATGTGTAGACATAATTCTTTTTTTTGAGATTTCCTAAAATTTTCTCTAATTCTACAATTAATGTGTTTAGTTTGTCCATAGAGAGAAGACGTGACTTGAATTTTACCTTAACAAATTTATTGTCGTAGTGCTAAATTTTTTTTTTGTTTTTTTTTTTTGTTTTTTTTTTGTTTGTTTTTATAGTTTACATATATATATATTCATACATTAACTGTTCTATTGACATGTTTCTTAATATATTTTTGATTGCGTTTCTGCCACAAGTGGGCTGCAATTAAAATTACAATGAATATCGCTGAGGTCGTGAAAGTTTGTGAATATTTTTCCACGAAGGATTCCTCTGCAATCGAAGTACAGCTGTTGCCCATTCTAGCGGTGGTTTCTGCTCTTCTTTTTGAAGGTGTCTGCCTCTGCGTTTTCTCGGTTTTTTTACTTCTGGTATCGCTGTGAGTTTTTCCTCGATTCTTTGTGCTCGTCGTTTCCTGTAGTCCTCCAGGGTTAGTTTCTGAGGTCCAGCGAGGTTTGTGGTGTCTTTAATTTTGCTTGGTGTGTACGGCGGTGGCGTGACTCCGTTGTTTGAGGTCGGCTGGTACTCTTCTACGATGCTGGTATGATGCTCATGGTTGATCTTTTTATTTAGAGATGTCTTCTCCCGGTTCTCGTCTATGAACACTAATCTTTTCTTCTGTTCCTCTTCGTTTCGCCTTTTCTCCAATCGCTGTTTGATTCGGTCGATAGTCTCCCGTAAGTCCTTTGGTGTTTGGGTGTGATCAGAAGATTGGGATGGGGGCAGGATCGCCATGTTAATCAGACATTGAATAATCAGCCCTTACACGATTGAAACACATTTTGTTCTCGACATTGACTTGGAGAGTAATTGATACGACTAACGAATTAAGCTGCCGTTGCGCTGGGTCACTGAGACATCGATTGACATAAGACTGTGAATTAACTTGATAGGCTGGGTTCATCCCCAATTTTCATGGACCAGACCCCTTTTGTTGGCTTAGCACGGCTCATTTCTTCGAATAGTGAATGCTGAATTTGATGTAACTGAGAAACTAGCTTCTTTGAATGGTCTGCAAGGAACAACTTCAGGCAAGTATATCTTCAGGGAAGTTATCTAAATTTGTCATGTTTTATCGAACCTATTTTGTCAACTGTACTTCTTCTTGTGGAGAAATTTTGAAAGAAGACGCAGCTTACCCAAACTAAAAATTTTTATTTCTATTGGTGGCGACCGGTAGCGCAGTGTGTTGAGGCATCAGTCTCATGTTTGACTACCGGCGTTTCGGGTTCGAATCCCGTCCACGACGACGTTCGTGGTCATGGATGTGCAGGAGGTGTATGCTGGCAACTGCATTCTCCGAAACCAGATTATGCCAACGAAACGTCAACTGGGCCACATGGAACAGTTGACGCGCTATGCCCCACAAGGGGTTAGGGCAATTGAGTATATATTTCGGGAGCGACTTACCAACTTCTTCAGTACAAAAGCTACTAAACAAAGTGGCAAGATACAGCTCATGATATACGTTACAAATTACTTTACTTTTAAGGGCAGGTAGATGAGGCCATAAACTCATTTTATTGCATGTCCTCTCGGTTTATGGACCTTTTCTACCTGCTCTTTTACAATTCTTCGCGGTTAATCTATTTAATTTTTGAGGGTCAGTTTCCTTGATTCGTATTCAACATTCGCCTCGTGTCTTCTCGCATGATCTCCAACTCTCCCAGGGGTCCAACGTATTTGTCCGGTTCGTATATCGCAGTAATTCCAAGTTTTCGCGCTGAACTGTGTGTCCTTCTTCGATGATATGAGCCCCTACTGATGATTGTACTGATGAATTCGCTTTCCGGATGCTATTAGCGGCTTCTCTTATGTGTTCGTTGAATCGCGCCGTTACTAACCGTTTCGTCTGTCCTATATATGAAAGCTAATATAAATTTTAATACAATTTTATGAACTTAATTTTAATTTGTTTGCAATTTATTGATTATTAGTTGTAGTAACATTGATAAAATTTTAAATGTCAATTAAAAATAAATAATGGAGCAGTGTATATTGAAATTTATATTAGTGAAAAAGTGCTGTCAAAATAGTAATTTTTATAATTAGTGAAAAAGTGCTGTCAAGTTAGTAATTTTTATAATTAGTGTAAAGTGCGATTCAAGATAAGTAAAAAGTAGACGAGGAATATAAAAAGGGTGAGTTCACTGAGCAAGTTGCCTAATTATAAGAGTATTGAATAAAGGACCTAGGGTATGTAAGAAAAAGTGGTCCAAGTGAGGAGCGAGAGAGAGAGTGTGAGAAAATGAGCAGAAGGTTGACTTCTTCTTAGGAGAAGAAGTTGTCCACCTCAGCTTATTTTCGAATAAGAGGTTGTCTACTTCTTGAGATGAGAAGTAGTCACTTCGGTGACCTTGAGAAAGGTTGTGTAGGAGGTTGTCTACTTCTTGAGATGAGAAATAGTCACTTCAGTGTGAAAGGTTGTGAGGAGGTTGTCTACTTCTTGAGATGAGAAGTAGTCACTTCAGTAACCTTGTGAAAGATTGTATAAGAGGCTGTGTGCTTCATGGAGTTGTTTCACCTCGGTAATATAAATATCTTAACTTTAGCTTGTTCTCTAGGTTTATAAAATTGTCAGGTATTCCTGAACTTTCGATTACTGTTCTGCTGCTGCACATTAGTGGATAATTTCACGTGAAATACAAAATCTATGAGGGCGGTTTTTCTGTCATTGTTTAGTGAATTATAAATGATCCTTATTATTTTGCAAAATGAGTTTAATTCCTTATAATTTCCATTAAAAACTGGAATCGTTTTAGAGGCAACGGAAAGATCGAAATTTGCCATTGTTGTTTCTTGTTTTTCAGTTTTCTTTGCAATACTTAAATCAGTATTTAGAAGTCTTTCTATTTCGTTTGCCAGGTGAGCTACTTTAAGTTTTTCTTCTAAAGTCTTTGACTCATCCAAATTATTAAATAAACTTCTGGTTTCTGAAAGTATCTCTTCTATTCGTTTCAATTTTACCTGTATCGTTTCTAATGTGTAGACATAATTCTTTTTTTTTTGAGATTTCCTAAAATTTTCTCTAATTCTACAATTAATGTGTTTAGTTTGTCCATAGAGAGAAGACGTGACTTGAATTTTACCTTAACAAATTTATTGTCGTAGTGCTAAATTTTTTTTTGTTTTTTTTTTTGTTTGTTTTTATAGTTTACATATATATATATATTCATACATTAACTGTTCTATTGACATGTTTCTTAATATATTTTTGATTGCGTTTCTGCCACAAGTGGGCTGCAATTAAAATGAATATCGCTGAGGTCGTGAAAGTTTGTGAATATTTTTCCACGAAGGATTCCTCTGCAATCGAAGTACAGCTGTTGCCCATTCTAGCGGTGGTTTCTGCTCTTCTTTTTGAAGGTGTCTGCCTCTGCGTTTTCTCGGTTTTTTTACTTCTGGTATCGCTGTGAGTTTTTCCTCGATTCTTTGTGCTCGTCGTTTCCTGTAGTCCTCCAGGGTTAGTTTCTGAAATCCAGCGAGGTTTGTGGTGTCTTTAATTTTGCTTGGTGTGTACGGCGGTGGCGTGACTCCGTTGTTTGAGGTCGGCTGGTACTCTTCTACGATGCTGGTATGATGCTCATGGTTGATCTTTTTATTTAGAGATGTCTTCTCCCGGTTCTCGTCTATGAACACTAATCTTTTCTTCTGTTCCTCTTCGTTTCGCCTTTTCTCCAATCGCTGTTTGATTCGGTCGATAGTCTCCCGTAAGTCCTTTGGTGTTTGGGTGTGATCAGAAGATTGGGATGGGGGCAGGATCGCCATGTTAATCAGACATTGAATAATCTGCCCTTACACGATTGAAACACATTTTGTTCTCGACATTGACTTGGAGAGTAATTGATACGACTAACGAATTAAGCTGCCGTTGCGCTGGGTCACTGAGACATCGATTGACATAAGACTGTGAATTAACTTGATAGGCTGGGTTCATCCCCAATTTTCATGGACCAGACCCCTTTTGTTGGCTTAGCACGGCTCATTTCTTCGAATAGTGAATGCTGAATTTGATGTAACTGAGAAACTAGCTTCTTTGAATGGTCTGCAAGGAACTACTTCAGGCAAGTATATCTTCAGGGAAGTTATCTAAATTTGTCATGTTTTATCGAACCTATTTTGTCAACTGTACTTCTTCTTGTGGAGAAATTTTGAAAGAAGACGCAGCTTACCCAAACAAAAAATTTTTATTTCTATTGTATATATGTATGTATATATTTCGGGGGCGACCGGTAGCGCAGTGTGTTGAGGCATCAGTCTCATGTTTGACTACCGGCGTTTCGGGTTCGAATCCCGTCCACGACGACGTTCGTGGTCATGGATGTGCAGGAGGTGTATGCTGGCAACTGCATTCTCCGAAACCAGATTATGCTAACGAAACGTCAACTGGGCCACATGGAACAGTTGACGCGCTATGCCCCACAAGGGGTTAGGGCAATTGAGTATATATTTCGGGAGCGACTTACCAACTTCTTCAGTACAAAAGCTACTAAACAAAGTGGCAAGATACAGCTCATGATATACGTTACAAATTACTTTACTTTTAAGGGCAGGTAGATGAGGCTATAAACTCATTTTATTGCATGTCCTCTCGGTTTATGGACCTTTTCTACCTGCTCTTTTACAATTCTTCGCGGTTAATCTATTTAATTTTTGAGGGTCAGTTTCCTTGATTCGTATTCAACATTCGCCTCGTGTCTTCTCGCATGATCTCCAACTCTCCCAGGGGTCCAACGTATTTGTCCGGTTCGTATATCGCAGTAATTCCAAGTTTTCGCGCTGAACTGTGTGTCCTTCTTCGATGATATGAGCCCCTACTGATGATTGTACTGATGAATTCGCTTTCCGGATGCTATTAGCGGCTTCTCTTATGTGTTCGTTGAATCGCGTCGTTACTAACCGTTTCGTCTGTCCTATATATGAAAGCTAATATAAATTTTAATACAATTTTATGAACTTAATTTTACTTTGTTTGCAATTTATTGATTATTAGTTGTAGTAACATTGATAAAATTTTAAATGTCAATTAAAAATAAATAATGGAGCAGTGTATATTGAAATTTATATTAGTGAAAAAGTGCTGTCAAAATAGTAATTTTTATAATTAGTGAAAAAGTGCTGTCAAGTTAGTAATTTTTATAATTAGTGTAAAGTGCGATTCAAGATAAGTAAAAAGTAGACGAGGAATATAAAAAGGGTGAGTTCACTGAGCAAGTTGCCTAATTATAAGAGTATTGAATAAAGGACCTAGGGTATGTAAGAAAAAGTGGTCCAAGTGAGGAGCGAGAGAGAGAGTGTGAGAAAATGAGCAGAAGGTTGACTTCTTCTTAGGAGAAGAAGTTGTCCACCTCAGCTTATTTTCGAATAAGAGGTTGTCTACTTCTTGAGATGAGAAGTAGTCACTTCGGTGACCTTGAGAAAGGTTGTGTAGGAGGTTGTCTACTTCTTGAGATGAGAAATAGTCACTTCAGTGTGAAAGGTTGTGAGGAGGTTGTCTACTTCTTGAGATAAGAAGTAGTCACTTCAGTAACCTTGTGAAAGATTGTATAAGAGGCTGTGTGCTTCATGGAGTTGTTTCACCTCGGTAATATAAATATCTTAACTTTAGCTTGTTCTCTAGGTTTATAAAATTGTCAGGTATTCCTGAACTTTCGATTACTGTTCTGCTGCTGCACATTAGTGGATAATTTCACGTGAAATACAAAATCTATGAGGGCGGTTTTTCTGTCATTGTTTAGTGAATTATAAATGATCCTTATTATTTTGCAAAATGAGTTTAATTCCTTATAATTTCCATTAAAAACTGGAATCGTTTTAGAGGCAACGGAAAGATCGAAATTTGCCATTGTTGTTTCTTGTTTTTCAGTTTTCTTTGCAATACTTAAATCAGTATTTAGAAGTCTTTCTATTTCGTTTGCCAGGTGAGCTACTTTAAGTTTTTCTTCTAAAGTCTTTGACTCATCCAAATTATTAAATAAACTTCTGGTTTCTGAAAGTATCTCTTCTATTCGTTTCAATTTTACCTGTATCGTTTCTAATGTGTAGACATAATTCTTTTTTTTTTGAGATTTCCTAAAATTTTCTCTAATTCTACAATTAATGTGTTTAGTTTGTCCATAGAGAGAAGACGTGACTTGAATTTTACCTTAACAAATTTATTGTCGTAGTGCTAAATTTTTTTTTTGTTTTTTTTTTGTTTGTTTTTATAGTTTACATATATATATATATTCATACATTAACTGTTCTATTGACATGTTTCTTAATATATTTTTGATTGCGTTTCTGCCACAAGTGGGCTGCAATTAAAATTACAATGAATATCGCTGAGGTCGTGAAAGTTTGTGAATATTTTTCCACGAAGGATTCCTCTGCAATCGAAGTACAGCTGTTGCCCATTCTAGCGGTGGTTTCTGCTCTTCTTTTTGAAGGTGTCTGCCTCTGCGTTTTCTCGGTTTTTTTACTTCTGGTATCGCTGTGAGTTTTTCCTCGATTCTTTGTGCTCGTCGTTTCCTGTAGTCCTCCAGGGTTAGTTTCTGAGGTCCAGCGAGGTTTTTGGTGTCTTTAATTTTGCTTGGTGTGTACGGCGGTGGCGTGACTCCGTTGTTTGAGGTCGGCTGGTACTCTTCTACGATGCTGGTATGATGCTCATGGTTGATCTTTTTATTTAGAGATGTCTTCTCCCGGTTCTCGTCTATGAACACTAATCTTTTCTTCTGTTCCTCTTCGTTTCGCCTTTTCTCCAATCGCTATTTGATTCGGTCGATAGTCTCCCGTAAGTCCTTTGGTGTTTGGGTGTGATCAGAAGATTGGGATGGGGGCAGGATCGCCATGTTGTGATGGGACTCCATCGCTCGGGTAATTAGCTAGAAGTTCCATTTTTGGAGAGAGAAGAGATCTTTAGTCGTGATGGTAGGTGCCAAAGAATAGGCACTCTATAAGTTGGTTTGAGGGTGCCGCCAAATAGGCACTCCAAAGGACAGTGAACGTTGGTATGATTCAAAATAGACTGTATTTTCTTCTATCCGTTATTCCATATTTATACATAATTTTCTTAATACTAAATTGCTTACGTCTACAATTAATCACCTGCATTGATTGTCTCTATAGTAGAAAAAATGTAAATACAAAGTTCAATCATAGGTGCAAGCGGAAGAATATAGAATAAGAATGCGCATAAAAGTGGTGGTGTCAAATTACAAGTACGAAATGTGATTTCGTATGAAAAATAAAAATATAGGTAGAAAAATGGAATTTGGGGTAATGATGATTAGTGAGGAATAGACATATGGATGAATATACATAGTTATGTGGAAGTATAGATACATAGATGATAGAATGATAGATGATGTAGTGTATGTACACTACACCCTCAGGGTTTTTTTGGTGAGACTTTGCTAAAAAGTTGAGACACTATTCTTAAATTGTTCTATACATTTCCAAGGCTTTAATTGATTATTGTGTACTTCCTTTAAATTTCCGTTAATATCTATTATAGAATTTACATTATTTTGACTTATGATAGTATAAGGACCTTGATATGGTTGTTGACTTTTCTTTCTATTATTTACTCTTAGTAATACTTTATCGCCTATGTTCAAATTCAAAGAGTTTATCTTTTCTGTTTTGTTAAATCTATTGTATTTATTTTTACTTTTTCGATAATTTCTCGGGCTTTCGAGATTGTAGATCTCATTCGAGTCTTTAATTCATTAGCAAAATTGTCATAATCGTATATTTTAGTATTTTCTAATATTTCATCATTAGGTAAATAAGGTAATTTTCCAAACACAAGTTCATAAGGAGTATATCCTGTGGTTATATGTGGTGAAGTATTGTAAGCCAAAGTATAATATGGTAACCAGATGTCCCATTCATAGTCATCTGCAAAAGATAACATGAATTCGTTAAGGACTCTATGATTTCTTTCCACAATACCAAGTGTTTCATGGTGGTATGGAGTCGAAAATATTTGTTCAATTTTTAATAATTTGCAAATTTCTTTCATTAGTTCATTAGTGAATTCGGTGCCTCTGTCGGATTTTAAGATTTTGAATATTCCGTATTTTAGTATAAATTCTTTTACTAAAGTTGATGCTATTGTTTTTGCATCTTTAGATTCGATAGGTGCAGCTATGACAAACTTAGATAGTTCGCACTGCATTGTTAGGATATAACGATAGTGGTTTGATATCCTTAAGGGACCTACTGTATCGATTTGGATTACTTCAAAAGTTGCTGTTGGAGTGTTTGTATGAACAGATTTTTCTTTTGTATGTTTGACGTGTTTATTTTTGGAAAAAACTTCACAGTTGTTAACAAATCCTTTTACCATAGTACTCATACCTTTCCAACAATACCTTTGCTTTAGTTTTAGAATAGTTTTTCTGAACAATGATATTCGGTTATAAGTTTTTCTTGCATTGTTTTGTTTTTAATTCGTTTCGGTGGGTTATATATTAATATTTTTAGTTTTGCACGTGTCTTACTATTGTTTTGTTGCAACATATTAAATAATATTTTGAAATCTTTTTTGTGTATACACTTGAATAATTCATCATCAGCTGCTAATGCTAGCTCATGTATGTTTAATCGATGCATCGTATCAAGTAGCTTTTCCACAATGAAATCGAGTTTTACTTGTATGTATATTTAAAAACTGTTAGCTTTTTTCCATCAGGAACGGATTCACTGGGAAATTTATCGCTATTACAGTAGACAATTATTTCATTAGTCGTATGAACGATTTCAATATTTAGATTTCTTTTATTGTTTTTACTCATGAGTTCGTTTTTAATTTCGCGCGGTATATTAAATGTTAATTTGTTCATATTTCTGATATCAGTTAAAGATGTACAATCCCAAATATTAAGTTGATCAGGCTTCTTTGGTTCATTGCTATCTTGTGGTTTATTGTTGTTGTTCCTTTTGACGTCATAGTTATTATTTATTTGGTTATTAGTCATACTTCTTGTAATTGCTAAAGTTTTTTTTATAGTTTCGTCTCTGTCTTTCGGTATCATGTTTTTAAGTATGTCAGAATTCAGTTCTATTCGTGATAGAGTATCTGCGTTGGTATTCATTTTTCCTTTTTTATAAATGATGTCAAAATCATAGTTAGACAAATCTAATCGTATTCTAGTAAGTTTTGAAGATGGATTCCTGTGAGTGAATAACGAAATGAGGGGCCTATGGTCAGTTACTACAGTAAATTTCCGTCCATATAGATAGGGTCGAAAGAAATTTATTCCCCAATGAATTGCAAGCAATTCTTTTTCTATTATGGGTTTATTGATATCGTGTTTGGTCAATGATTTACTTGCATATGAAATAGGTAGGTCAGAACCTGTTATATTTTGGGATAAGACTGCTCCTAGTGCGTAACTGGATGCATCTGTAGTTAAAATGAATGGTTCGTCGAAATTTGGGTACTGTAAAACTGGTGGATTTATTAATTTGGATTTTAAGGTATCAAATGCCTCTTGGCATGTTCTGTCCCATAAAAATTGTGCTTTCTTTTTAAGCAATGCATTCAAACTTTTGGCAATGTCTGCAAAGTTTGGAATGAAACGTCTATAATAGTTGCAGAATGCTACAAAGCGACGGACTTCGTCAGCATTTTTTGGTACTGGGTAATCCTTGATAACTTTAAATTTTGATGGGTCTGTTTTTATTCCGTCTTTCGTGATTAAATGTCCTAGGTAAGTGGCTTCAGTTTTAAGAAATTGGCATTTGTTTGGGTTTAATTTCAGATTGTATTGTCTTAATCGCGAAAATACTTTTTTCATGTTTTCGTTGTTATGTTTAACACTACATCCGAAAACAATAATGTCATCGACGTATAGAAAAGCTTCGGAATCGAGACCACATAAAGCGATGGTCAACATTCGTTGAAAGCTGTTTGATGAAATTTTCAATCCGAATGGTAATCTGGTGAATTGATAGTGACCTTGAGTGTCCGAAAATGCAGTTAGTGCACGAGATGACTTATCTAATTCGATTTGATGAAAGGAATTTGTCATGTCGAATACTGAAAAGTATTTAGCTCTGCTTATTTTATCTAGGACGTCTTCGAGTCTACTTAAAGGAAATTGATCATTAATTACTTTATTGTTTAGTTTTCTAAAATCCACGACTAAACGCCATTTCTTAGTGTTATCATTGCTTTTCTTTGGAACTATTAGTAAAAGAGAGTTGTATGGACTTGTGGATGGTTCTATGATTTTATCATTCAACAATGTTTTTACTTCTTTCTTGATCTCTTCAGTTTGAGTATGTGGTAGCCTATAATTTTTTGTATATACTGGTACATTATCTGTGACTTCTATTTTCTGTTTATAAAAATTATTAACGCTTAGTTCTTCATCGTTCAAATGAAAAATGTCCTGGAATTCTTCCAAAATGTCTAAAATTTTGTTCTTTGTTATAGGATCAAGTGAATCTATATTTATATTTTGTAATAGTTTGTTAAATCTTGTTCTGTTATTACTAGCTAAATTTTGTTTGAAGCATTTTATTTCATATTCATCTAAGGAGTGAGTGTGTTTCTATAAGTTTCTCTATGTTGTTAATGATTACTTCATTCTCTCTCGTATTTAAAATTCTGATGTGACATATTCCTTTTGATGGGATGATCGCATTTCCCACGAAAATACACTTTTTTACCTCTTTACTTAGAACTACCTTATCTTGATTAGTGTTTATATTAATTGGTACTATTACCTCTGATCTTGATGGTATTTTTATTTGTTTTATTTCGGTATTTTTGTATCTCATTGGTAAAGTGATTTCATCATGTTTCACAGAAAAGGTTACCGTGTAGGTTCCATAATCGATTTTACAAAGAAGTCTTTCTAAAATATCCCTTCCAATAATACCATCTGTGTGTATTGGGAATTCATCATCTACAATATAGAATTTGTGTTTGATATCATCGACATCTGTCGATACTCTTAATTTCAAATGGATGGAACCAAGAGATGTGATAGTTTCACTAGTGATACCTGTGAGTTTACATTTATCCGTATCAAATAGTAATTCAATGTCCCTAATTTTACCTCTTTTACACAAAGATATATCTGCTCCTGTGTCAATTAGGAATTTTAATTTTTGTGCTGCGTTCACACAATATACTTCAATATAATTCACAAAGTTATCCGAGATTTTATAAATTCTAGGTCCAGACGGTTTTATTCCGTTCTGGAACCTTCCCCGTTTCCCTGTTCCTGTACAACATTTATATTTCTGTTCCTATCGTTATTGTTTCTATTATTCCCGTTGTTATTTCTATTGTTATTTTGTTGATATTGATGTTGGTTATTATTATTCTGCTGTCTATTACCGTTGTAGTTATTATTTCTACTTTGGTTGTTGTTGTTTTGGTAATTGTTACCTCTGTTTTGATAATTATTATTTCTGTTTTGGTTATTGCCATTCTGATTATTGTTATTTCTGTTTTCGTTATTCCTGTTTTGGTTCTTTCTGTTTTGGTTATTTCTGTTTTGGTTATTTCTGTTTTGGTTATTATTGCGGTTATTGTTATCTTGTCTTCTGTTGTTCTGACTATTATTGTTTTTATTATAATGGAATACATTATTGGACTGTACATTATTACTTTTTCCAAGTTCTAAAGCCAGGTCAATTGCTTCAGATAGAGTACTAGGTCTTGAAGCAAAGATTGTGTTTTTAAAATGATCATTCAAACCGTTTTTGAATATTGTCAATGCGTACGTGTCGTTAAGTTTGATAAGAACATTCTTTTGTTCTTGAGTTGCTGCTACACCTAATTCAGAGATTTGGAGTTGAGTTAACTCGCTAATTAAATTCAGAATTCTATCCCTATATGAACTTATATTCGAGTTCTTTTGAGTAATTCTACTTAGGGTTGTATGTAACTGTGCTATGGTACTGTTACTTTTATATCTTAACTTTAGCTTGTTCTCTAGGTTTATAAAATTGTCAGGTATTCCTGAACTTTCGATTACTGTTCTGCTGCTGCACATTAGTGGATAATTTCACGTGATATACAAAATCTATGAGAGCGGTTTTTCTGTCATTGTTTAGTGAATTATAAATGATCCTTATTATTTTGCAAAATGAGTTTAATTCCTTATAATTTCCATTAAAAACTGGAATCGTTTTAGAGGCCACGGAAAGATCGAAATTTGCCATTGTTGTTTCTTGTTTTTCAGTTTTCTTTGCAATACTTAAATCAATATTTAGAAGTCTTTCTATTTCGTTGGCCAGGTGAGCTACTTTAAGTTTTTCTTCTAAAGTCTTTGACTCATCCAAATTATTAAATAAACTTCTGGATTCTGAAAGTATCTCTTCTATTCGTTTCAATTTTACCTGTATCGTTTCTAATGTGTAGACATAATTCTTTTTTTTGAGATTTCCTAAAATTTTCTCTAATTCTACAATTAATGTGTTTAGTTTGTCCATAGAGAGAAGACGTGACTTGAATTTTACCTTAACAAATTTATTGTCGTAGTGCTAAATTTTTTTTTTGTTTTTTTTTTTTGTTTGTTTTTATAGTTTACATATATATATATATTCATACATTAACTGTTCTATTGACATGTTTCTTAATATATTTTTGATTGCGTTTCTGCCACAAGTGGGCTGCAATTAAAATTACAATGAATATCGCTGAGGTCGTGAAAGTTTGTGAATATTTTTCCACGAAGGATTCCTCTGCAATCGAAGTACAGCTGTTGCTCATTCTAGCGGTGGTTTCTGCTCTTCTTTTTGAAGGTGTCTGCCTCTGCGTTTTCTCGGTTTTTTTACTTCTGGTATCGCTGTGAGTTTTTCCTCGATTCTTTGTGCTCGTCGTTTCCTGTAGTCCTCCAGGGTTAGTTTCTGAGGTCCAGCGAGGTTTGTGGTGTCTTTAATTTTGCTTGGTGTGTACGGCGGTGGCGTGACTCCGTTGTTTGAGGTTGGCTGGTACTCTTCTACGATGCTGGTATGATGCTCATGGTTGATCTTTTTATTTAGAGATGTCTTCTCCCGGTTCTCGTCTATGAACACTAATCTTTTCTTCTGTTCCTCTTCGTTTCGCCTTTTCTCCAATCGCTATTTGATTCGGTCGATAGTCTCCCGTAAGTCCTTTGGTGTTTGGGTGTGATCAGAAGATTGGGATGGGGGCAGGATCGCCATGTTGTGATGGGACTCCATCGCTCGGGTAATTAGCTAGAAGTTCCATTTTTGGAGAGAGAAGAGATCTTTAGTCGTGATGGTAGTGGCCAAAGAATAGGCACTCTATAAGTTGGTTTGAGGGTGCCGCCAAATAGGCACTCCAAAGGACAGTGAACGTTGGTATGATTCAAAATAGACTGTATTTTCTTCTATCCGTTATTCCATATTTATACATAATTTTCTTAATACTAAATTGCTTACGTCTACAATTAATCACCTGCATTGATTGTCTCTATAGTAGAAAAAATGTAAATACAAAGTTCAATCATAGGTGCAAGCGGAAGAATATAGAATAAGAATGCGCATAAAAGTGGTGGTGTCAAATTACAAGTACGAAATGTGATTTCGTATGAAAAATAAAAATATAGGTAGAAAAATGGAATTTGGGGTAATGATGATTAGTGAGGAATAGGAATATGGATGGATATAGTTATGTGGAAGTATAGATACATAGATGATAGAATGATAGATGATGTAGTGTATGTACACTACAGTAGGTCAATCGGAGGCAGGTTTAAAAAGGTGTTCACCGCGAGAGCAAAAACACTGATCTTAAGGCACCAGTGATTCCGAAGCAACATAGTCTATGTACCCTCTCCATTTTTAGGGTTTTGTAAAAAACAAACAAATCGGTCACGCGTCCGTCTATCTGTCTGTCCGTCCGTCTGTCTGCCTGTCTGTCTGTCCATGAAATATCTTACGAACCGCCGAAGCTACATGCATGAAATTTGGTGGAAATATGTAGAAATACTATAATTCTCTGGAGAAAGCGATGTGTCGTAATGGGTCAACTTTAAGGGGAGGTCCCCATAGAGGGAAAATGAAGGTCGAAATTTCTTTTCGTTTGGTATGGGCAAGTGGGGTATCGTAAGAAAGGTACCTTCGAGTACATTCCATTTCTGGATTTTTTTTTTCAAATTTGATGAAAGGAGAAAAGAGGGAGAGGGGAAAATATGTGGTCCGAGTTTATCCCTCCCCCTTGCATTTTGAGACCGTTATAGCTAGAAATATGAAAATTTACAGAAAAGCGGCATTTCACTAGCATAGAAAACTAAAAATAATCGAATTTTTAAATCTCATCCAAAAAGGTTAATAATAGTATATTTCTATAGTTGCAGTTAGCACACCCCTGTACTCCTCAAGCACACCCTAGGTCAAAAATATTGATGGCTAGTGATAACTAACATCATAGGCAATAATATCTCTAAGTTCCATTACAATGACATGATATTTAATAATAGTACATTGACTTAAAATTATGCATTTTGACAGTATCCATACAAAAAATACACCTACCGGCCTCATGCATAGATGCGAGTACTACTTTGATTGTGCACAAATTGTGATTTTATTTTTCAGAGCTTTATCTAGAATCCAATCAATTTATCTGATTTCCACCGGCTATTTTTCGTTTTTAAAGTAGAAAATGAGCTGTGATTCAGGGTTTCATACAAAGTTCTACCTGGCGTAGTTTTTGAGTCACTGTGTTTTAATTAAAGTAAGGTCGGCCATTTGCTGCTGCTGCAGACGCCGCCATCATAAAAGAATCGTGTTTTTTTTTCTTTTCAAAACATTTCCTAAATTAGTCTGTTAAAAAAATTAGTAAACATACCTTAAACTAGAGTAAATTTTTTGTTATTTAAGAATAAACGAGACTTCTAGCTGTTATATTTATATTAAGATATTAAGCTATTAAGACTGAAATCGCTAAACAGATATTTTTGAATTTCCGCTCACAGCCACATCAAAAATGGACCGAATTGAAAAATACTGATCACTTTAGACTTTAAATAAAATTATCTTCATCATTTATTTTATCAGTTTTTCATTTGGAGCATCTGTTTCAAAGATTTGTGAGCTCGAATATTTATTAAGTTTGATTTTTCACCCAAGCCTCAGAAATTGTCCATTTTGTGACTATCAATTTACTATACAGCTGAACCGAAATTCTGCTTTGAGGAGAGCTCTTTAATTTAAGTCCTATTAAATTTTTCGATCTGAGGCAACGGTTTGAAATTAGAAAGAAATTTCAATTTCTCGGATTTTCATCTGCCAAAAGTTAAGCTTACCTATTTATGATCTTTAAATGGAATTAAAATTATTTTCAGACCTTTCATAACTATTTCCTCTAAGGCCCAAGAATTGACTTAATTTTACTGTCCTACATGCGCATGTAAAAAACCACTGCACTTATCCCATGGTTCAAGAATAGAAGGTTACGCAAAGAAGTGTGCAACTTTTTCGTTCTCTCTGCCCATGACGTCAGAGTTTTACTTTTCGAAAGCTTTCAGTGAACTTGTTAGGAAATCAGATACTTTTTAAAGAGAATTCGCTTACAAATCTACAGTTTTAACTCGATTTTCGTGAAATTTTGAGAATTTGACCTCCACGACTAGGGGAAGGTAAATGTTCACATATGATTTCAAAAAACTACCCTCATCCCCTTTCCCACCCCTAAAAGGAAATCTGCGAATTTAGTTACAGTTTTATTCCGATCTTGATGAAATTTTGCCTAGACCTACTAGACAAGGGGAATGTGACTGTCTACATCGGCCTTAGAAAAACTACCCCCAACTCCCTTCTCACCCCTAAAAGGTAATTTGCAAGTGTATCTGCATTATTCCGATCGTGATGAAACTTTGTATATTAGACCTTAAACGCTAGAGGAAGATGAGTTTCTACATAGGTTTTGAAAAACCTCCCTCATCCCCCTTCTCATCCCTAAAAGGAAATCAACGAATTTATCCACCGTGTTATTCTGATCTAGATGAAACTTGGTATATTTGACCTTCATGGCTGGGGGAAGGTGATTGTCTACATAGGATTTGGAAAAACCACTCCGCGCCCCTTTCACCGCTAAGTCTCCAAATGCATCTACAGTTTTATTCCGATCTTGATGAAACTTTGTATATTAGAGCTTCAAGGCTAGAGGAAGGTGAGTGTCCACATAGGTTTTCAAAAACCAACCCCATCTCCCTTCCCACCCCTAAAAGGAAATCTGCAAATTCATCTACAGTTTTGTTCCGTTCTTGATGAAATTTCGTATTTTTTTTATCTTTTGTAAAACAAAAAATGCCTTTTGTTTATTTTCCTGACCTCTTCTATATTTATATACACAATTTTTAATGCAACACCTAATTTTTACTTATAGTAATTAACAAAGTTAGGAATTTATCCAAAATTGTTGATGTCCTACGTAATAAGTTTCAACGCAAAGTATTGCAAGGCTTTCAAGAACAACAATCCGAATTTTGAAATCACGGGCTCTCAGGTTTACAGTTCAATAATCGTCGAATAGCGGACCTTCTTTACTTCAAACCAAATTTTACAAAGAAAACCCATCCGATGGGCCGAAGTAGCACTTATGCGACAGACGATAAAGTGGTCTCCCGAGATTTCATTTTCGGGTGAGAAGGCGGATGAGGGCGTTTTTTTTTTAATCTTTTGTAACCATTAAGCGCTCGTGCCCACGGTAAAATTTTTAGTTTGCAGAAAAACTAAATAGTTTAATCAGAAAAATATAACACACGGTGTGTTATGAGACTGCGCACACAGCGATTATCAAATAGTTTAGTTTGCTATGTGCGCGGTCTCATAAACCGCCATGTGTTCTATTTTTCGGTGGGGTTGGGTGTATTTTTTCGAAATATTATGTAGACAGTCACCTTCTCCTTGCCTGTAAAGTCTCATATACTAAATTTCATTAAGATCGAAATAAGACCGTAGATAAATTCGCAGATTTCCTTTTAGGGGTAGGAAAGGGGATGAGGGTGGTTTTTTGAAATGTTATGTGAACATTAACCTTCCACTAATCTTGGAGGTGCAGTATACAAAATTTCGTCAAGATACGAATAAAATTGTAAAATATATAAAAATGTAAATTTACAGACAGTAACTTTCCCTTGTTGTAGAGGTCCAAAATTAAAATAAAACTGCAGATTTGTAAGCAATTCAAAAAACATGAAACTTCGTACAAAATACACGCGAGTTACTTTATCAATGTTCCTTGGAAGATTTTGTGTCTACTCAATCAGCAAATTAGTGTAAAAAACTTGTTTTGCAACTTCAGAAATTATTGAAATGTATTTGCTATATTGAACACTGCAATTAAGCATTTTACTATTCAAGTTGTCTTCAGCTCTCATGTACTTCTGTCTTTTCGTGCCATCTCTTGCAACCGCAGAGTTTCCACGATATTTCCATTTCATTCAACATGGTCAGTTACTTTACTCTTTACACTTGGTTTGTTGTGTGTTTCACTTTCATCATGAAAGTAGGTAATGAGTAAATGAGGAACTGAAAACCATATAAAGAGATTTCTTTAAAATTAAAGTGAATACAAAAGGAACAAACAGAATTTGAAAAAGGTGATCGTATACTCGTATATATGAATTCTTATTTACTTTGTACAAAGAAAAACAGATTTGTAGCATTCGATTCTGCGAGAAACATTGGAAAAATGGAATTGAAAATTCAACAGTTAAGGCAGTCGGTGGAACAGCTGTAAAACACCTTCCAACAACAACAACTTCAGCACAAGCAAGAGATTGTCACATTACGGCAAAGTTTTCAACAGCCGGCCAGAATATTTCAACTGACGGCGGACCAGTTGCTGCAACAAACTTCAACAGGTTAGGACGTTTCATGGGAACGAGAGTTATTCGCTTCCTGAATTCATCGCTGCAGTGAAGAATGCTGCCCAACTCTGCGAAAATGACCATCAGCTTCTAAGCTATGGCATTTCAATTATCATCACCGAAAAAATTCAAGGAGACGTCAAGTTATGTGTCCAGCGGCTAGGCTAGGTAAAAGCTGAATTAAAAACACAATTTCGACCCAGAAAAAGTTATAGAAAATTAATGGACGAGAGTCGAAATGTGAAAGTGAGTAGTTTGAGAGAACTATTTCAAATTGTTAGATCGATTAATTTTCGATTGAATGAATTGTACGAGTTCGATAATGAGAAACCCACAAATTATAGTCCGGAAAATAATGATAAAAACCTTGTAGACATTTTAAAAGATATGCTTACTGGTAGCTATAGAGTCAACGTTAGTAGGAACGTGACTTTAAAAGACATTTTCAATAAATTCGATGAATTGGGTCTCTTGGACGAGAGGGATGTAATTCATCGTAATTGTCAAAAAATTATAATCGTGACATGAAACCCAATCGACAACGAGAGTTAACACAACATTACCATAACAACAATTATAATGATATACTTCAAATTTCAATCGTTCAAAGCGATCAACAGATGATCATCATAATTCTAGTTCTGAACAATTAAGGCAAAATAACAACTATTATAGATCGAATGGTAGTTTCAATAACAATTATAACAACTCACAGTCAGGACAAGTTAGACGCAATGAGACTCTTGGACAAAGCAGGCGATTTAAACAAAGTAACTATAGACAAAGCAGACAATTTGAAAACAATATTGTTGGACAGTACTGACAATTTTTTGGGGGGCAAAGGGCTTTTCCATAGTCCTCCGCGTGGGCGCCCCCTGATAACGGCAGTGTATCAAATCGCTGACGGCCAATGTCTTAGCGATAAGACAGTTTTTAAAAGGCAGATAGCTGTAGCCTGACTGGCTGACGAACACCTAAGCGTCTCAGGTTTAGAAGGATGGAATGACTTGCGTAGTTGGACCTGCAACATAGTTGTGTGAGCTCCAGCACGTTTATTAAACCATCTGAAGCAGCTATCTCCGATTCCATCATCTGAATGGGGTTAACCGACGTGCTGACAACTCGTCCTTGCAAAAACCACTCCATGTCAAGAAACCTTGAACAAAAGCCTCGGATTGGACGGATCAACAACGACGACCACGCAAACGACTAAAGGATCCTGGAATGTACGCTCCCTGAACAAACCGGGGGCCGAGAAGGCCCTCCTTCAACAGGTCGAAAAGTACAAACTGAGCATTACTGCAGTCCAAGAAACAAATTGGCTTGGCAGCGAGATTAATGACAAGATATCGCACACAATTTTCACAAGTGGCACACCATCGGGCCGCAAGGAGTTTGGGGTAGCATTTATAGTGAACAATCACCTCAAACCGCATATTACTGACTTCAAACCCATAAACGAACGGCTGTGTGCGATTCGCATCAAGACTCGACTCTTCAATCTCTAAAGAAGACGGAGTAAAAGACGAGTTCTACGCCGGCCTTGAAACTCTCTTCGACTCACTTCCAACAAACGACGTCAAATTGCTGCTGGGAGACTTTAACGCGAAAGTCGGAAATGAAAGTTGGCACCGGGGGACCACTGGAGGCCACAGTTTCCATGAAGAATGTAACGACAACGGCCAGCGACTTATCGACTTCGCCTGCAGCAGGAATTTAGTTGTAAGCTCTACGTGTTTCCCGCATCGACGCATTCACAAGCAGACCTGGAAGTCTCCAGACGCACATACCGTTAACCAAATTGACCACGTCCTCATTTGCAGGAGATGGGCGTCTAGTGTGATAGATGTCCGCTCCTATCGAGGAGCAAACTGCGACTCAGATCATCACTTGGTGAAGACGACCTACAGATGTAGAATTTCCTCAGTGCACCAATCGAGAATCAGCCCTCCCAAAATCTTTGCGGTTGATAATCTTCTGAGTGATGCTACAGCGGTGGCGTATACCACCGCCCTTGAGGAAAGACTATCGCCTATGCTACACAACATCAGCAACACAGGCGTCCATGGGTTCTGGGAAGAACTCAAGGGTACCACCAAGGATGTCGCAGAGAAAGTCGTGGGATATAAAGCCCGGCGAGCGCGAAATGACTGGTTCGACGAAGAATGCAAAAATTCACTTGACGCGAAAAACGAGGCCTACAGATAATGGATTCAGCAAGGAACCAGAGCCAGAAGAGAAAAATATGACGAGCTACGGCGAATATCAAATAGAATAATTAGACGTAAGAAACGTAAATACTTTGACGAGCAGTTGCTGAACATAAACGAAAACTTAGCTAATAGGAACACCAGACAAGCGTATAAACTAAAAAATACAATTAAGAACGGCTACCAACCCAGGACTAGCCTTTGTAAGGACAAGGATGGAAACATCATCAGCGACACCGATGGCATTAACAAACGATGCGCCTATTATTTTGAAGAGCTTCTGAACCTGCCATCTAACATCCCCACACAAGCAGCTCTCGTCGATATTGTTGACCTAGGCCCACCCATACAACCCCCGACAGTAGAGGAAGTTGATCTCGCGTTGCGGTCACTAAAACGAAACAAAGCGCCGGGAGCCGACGAGATTCCAGCTGAACTGCTGAAATTCGGTGGAACGAGTCTAGTTGATGCCATACATCAATTACTCCTGCGAGTATGGGAGGACCAAGAGATCCCAGACGATTGGCGCAGAAGCATCATCTGTCGAATTCACAAAAAAGGAGATAAACTGCGGTGTGGGAATTACAGGGGCATATCACTAGTTTGTACGTCCTATAAAATTTTGACGAAAATTCTGGAAAATAGAATAAAACCGTACACAGAACGAATCATTGGCGAATATCAAAGCGGTTTCAGACCTGGTCGCTCTACAACCGACCAGCTCTTCTCAGTCAAACTGATACTCTAGAGATGCTGCGAATACAACGTAAACGTATACCAAATCTTTGTCGACTTCAAGCAGGCATACGACAGTATCGATCGTGGAGTACTGTACAACATCATGCTGCAATTTGGTATACCGGCCAAATTAGTGCGACTGACTAAGATGACGATGACCAACTCCGTCTCACAAGTCAGGATCCATAATAGACTTACTGATCTATTTGAAACACGCAGTGGTCTGAAACAGGGCGATGGACTGGCACCGACGCTTTTCAACCTAGCACTGGAATACGTTATTCGGGCTATGGATATGGACAACAGCAAGACGCTACTCATCAAGTCGACACAATTAGCAGCGTACGCCGACGACATCAACATCATGTCCCAAAGATTGGCTGGCGCAGAAGAACTTCTGCATACGCTTGATACCGCTGCAAAGGAAGTTGGATTACGTAAAATATTTTTTTTTTTTATGTGATTGCCAAGACTTTAGGGGATTACCCTTTCATGCAAGCATAGCCTTGGCGGGAAGGTAATTAAGGTAAGGGATTGGGGGGCGGTTGAGTGGGTAGGAGGTACATACCGGTGCACATTCCGCTTAAACTTTTGCAAGTCATAGTTATTAGGGAATACAATAGATGGAAGGCTGTTCCACATTCTTATTGAGCGAGTTAAAAAGGAGTCAAAGAATTTAACTGTGCGACAGGGTATGAGGGTGAGCACGACTGCCAAGCCGGGTGCTACGCGTAGGAACAGCAAGACCAGGGACTAAATCACTAATTTCATTAGAGCAACGTCGGTTGTAGTAGCGATAAAGTAAGGTTAAGCAACTAACGTTACGCCTGTGCTCGAGGGAATCAAAGCGAGAGGTAATAGAGTGATCACCAATAATTTTAAAAGCCTTCTGTTGAACTTTATCCAGCATGGACAACACAGTGCAACCTGCACCCGCCCAAATATGGGAATTGTACTCCAGCCTAGGTTTTATGTGGCTTTTGTATATTTGTGCCAACTCAGATGGTGAGAAATATTTTTTTGCAGCGATTAAGGAAACCTAGATATTTTAACGCATTTTTGGCAATGCCAAAGATATGTTCAGTCCATTTGAGTTTGCTGGAAATGTTCGTACTTAGAATGTTTAAAGAAGGTGAACTCGGAATACTCACGCCATCTATGAGAATATTCTGGGAAGCAGGTGGAGCATATAATCTATTGGAGATCAAACAGCATTGCGTTTTGGAAGCATTGAATTTAACACGATTAGCTCTACCCCATTCAATGATTTTAGAAATGTCGTGATTCAACGATTCAAACATGCGGTCTCTGTTGATTGTAGATGCATTCCCGCGAGATTCAGCCACAGATTTAAAAGAATATGTGAAATCGAGGGTGCTATCGTCGGCAAAGCTGTGGATCGGGTTGGACGTTATACTTAAAAGGTCGTTGATAAAGATAAGGAAAAGAGTTGGGGACAGGACAGTCCCCTGAGGTACCCCGGCGCTAATTGGATGGACATTTGATTTAACACCGTCAAGTACAACAGTGATTAAGCGGTCATGGAGAAAACTTTCGATCCACCTAATTAATGCAGGATCAAGACCAAAAGCAAAAAGCTTGGATAAAAGTGCCGGATGCCAAACCCTGTCAAAAGCCTTTGAAATATCTAGAGCAACAACATTAGCTTTCCCAAAATTGTGGAGACAATGATTCCATCGCTCAGTGAGGAAAGTCATTAGGTCCCCGGTGGAGCGGGCAGAACGAAAACCGTACTGTCTGTCATTGATGAGATTTTGTGAATCGATATATTTTATTAATTGGGCGTTTATGAGTATTTCAAAAGCTTTCGACAGAATCGATGTAAGAGCAATTGGTCTATAGTTCGAAGGATTACAAGCGTCTCCTTTTTTAAGAACAGGCTGAACATGAGCAAGTTTCCATGCGGATGGGAAAATTCCTAATGAATAGGACAGATGCAATAGTTTGCGCAGCGGCCTAGCTAAAGAGGAAGTGCATCGCGAAACAACTATAGGAGAAATACCATCAGGGCCAGCCGATTTAGATGTGTCAAGCTTTACAAGAACTTTGAACACGTTTCTAGTGCGAAAATGAATGGGCCCTTGGTTGGTAGGGGACATAGTGGTAGAGGGCGTGTTTTGAGTAGTAGGTGGCAAACTTGAATTTTTGGCAAAGATCTCAGCGAATAGATTAGCTTTATCCAGCGACTCAGTAAATTGTTGGTTATTGTGTTTAAGGGGCGGAACAGAAGAGAAATTATTCTTCACTGCTTTGACTAACGACCAAAAGCCTTTACCACCCTTTCTTTGAATGAAGACTTTTCGTCTTATATTCATGTCAAACTGGAACTTAGCTTTTTTTATGGTGCACTTGCAGGTGTTGCGTAAGGACCGATAGGTTTGAAAAAGTTCCGCAGAAGGGTTTTTCTTATACGCCTTGAAAGCTGCTTCCTTGTTTTTGATGGCCCTTTTGCAGTCGATATTGAACCATGAGGTGGTTGCAGCTTTGGAGTTTTTAAAGCTGTGTGGAATGAAGGAAAACATTCGGAACCATATGATATTACTTATGGTTTCGCAAATGTAGTCAACGCTTTTAGTAAGGAAGCATTCAGACCAATCAAGTTCGCTGATAAACTTGTTAAATGAGGCCCAGTCAGCCTTAGCGTAATGCCACAATAGCCGCTTGGTAGATGGTAGTTTGACTCTAGATAGGGAGCTCGTGGTAAAACTAGTCGATACTAGAAGATGATCAGAGCTACCGAGAGAGGATGAAATCGAAATTGAGTACTTATCGGGATGTGATATCACGAACAGATCTAACAGATTGGCTCTCTCCCTAAACGTATCAGGAATTCTGGTCGGAGAGTCCACAAGCTGTTTAAGGTTGAAGGACTCACAAAAAAGTTGAAATTCTCTACTAGCGGGGTCTGTCCTAGAAGAGTGCTTAAGCCAATTTACATTGTGCACATTGAAATCTCCGGCAAATGCAATTTTAGATGACGGGAATGTCTCTAGCAATTCATAGATGTTAGAAGAGATGGCAGCAAGAGAACACTCATTAACAGCATCATGTATATTGGGGCTGCGATAAACGAAACAAAAAAAAATGATGTGATTTTCAATATTCAATCTAATCCAAGTGTAGTTAAACTCTGGATTAGAAGAAGTGAAATGGGGAGGTAGAGTAGAGAATGACACATCATTTCTAATGTATAGTGCAATACCTCTTTGGGCGACGAAGTATGGCAGAAAGCGATAGCCATTAACATGATAACACTCAATATCCGCATTAGACACGACTTTCGTTTCGATTAAAGCGAGAACAGCCGGCTTAACAGAAGCCAGGTGACAGTACACAGAAAAATAATTTGAACTCAAACCGCGAATGTTGCAAAAGTTGATTAAAAAATCCGACAAATGACTACCAAAGGAGGACGCGGGTGAAGGCAATGGTACAGATGGAATCATAATAGCAGTCGCTTATAAACGGACCAGGAAACGTTATTCCGATCGCAAACGACAGTAGTGTTATGCCTACTTTGCCGAACGCGAACAAAACAACGTAACCTATGTATAGTCTAATTATAAGAGCTGATGGTTAGGCTAATTCTAATGTAAGTACAATAGAATTAGAGGAGTATATAGGAACGGACTAACCGTGGCTATGACAATGCAGATGTTGGCTGGTATTAATGGCATTTTTATAGATGTGAATGTTCCGGATGATATTTTCACGGCCGCACGATATGGATATTGAACACTCGTGAAGGGTTTTCAATAGATATTTGTTGGCGCGCATGCACAAATCAGACGATAACGGGATTCACTGGCGATGTATGTAGAGTTGCGGACACTTAAAAAGTCGAAAAGATATGATATTTGATAAAATTGTCAGAAGCACATCGAAATGAGAACCGGTCCCGACGACAGCTATCACTTAATAATCGATTATTAACGAGGATAAAACTAAAATAATGATGCAATCGGTGACAAGGACACCTGCACAACCGAGCATCAACGTGGGGGACCTCAACATCGAGTTCGTGAACAACTTCATTTACCTGGGCTGCAACTTGTCAAGGGACGCCAACGAAACTGACGATATCAAGCGACGGATACAGTTAGCTAATAAGACTTTTTTCTCGGTTCTCCCCATAATGAAATCGAAACATGTGCACAGAAACACGAAGCTCCGCGTGTACAAAACCATTATTCGACCAGTGCTATGCTATGGCTGCGAAGCATGGACCCTAACTCAAGCCTCCGAAAACATGCTAGACAGTTTTGAACGTAAGGTTCTACGGCGAATTTTCGGGGCTGTTTGCGATCGAGATGGATGGCGCAGTATGAAATGTACGATGAGCTGCAAGTCTCGAAAATCGTCAAACTACAACGACTTCAATGGGCAGGGCATGTATTGTACAAAGAATGGACGATAATGCCAAAGAGAGCAATGAATGCAGAACGAGTCGACGGAGCGAGACTGCAGGGACGACCGAGATCTCGTTGGGAGAGCTCAGTAGGTGTGGACGCCGCGCAGCTGCTGGGCTCCCAAAATTGGAGGACGCGGTCACGTGACCGAGATAATTGGAGGACAATGATCCAGGCGGCCAAGGCCCGACGTCGGGCTGTTGCGCCACGATGATGATGATGAGTACTGACAATTTAACCAAAATAACTCTGGACCGAACCAAAAATCTAACAACAACTGCGGACAGAATAGACTATATAACAACAATAACAATTCTATGCAATTTAGATTTAGATCCACAGATGAAATCGCCCAAATTATGGAAATCGACAACATTCAGAATGAGGATGTGAATTTTTCCATAGAGCCTCCGGAAGTAAATTGCCCATAGTACCCCTAACTATAGATAAAACGAAAATTAGATGTTTGATTGACACAGGATCAGAAGCTAGTATCATCACACCCAATATTTTAAGCATAAATTCAGAGCGAAAACTCCCTAAACCAGTGTTTTACTCAACTTTAAACGGAATTAATGAAGTGAATACCAAAATTATTAGTTCGATACCTGAAGTATTTAAAATATCAGGTACTCTTTCATGGAAAATATTAGACCTAGCAAGTCGTAAATATGATGCTATCATGGGCCAAACCTTTCTTGTACCGCTTAAAGCAAAAATTAACCTTGAGAAATTATACCTCGATGTGAATAACATCCAAATTTATTTTGAAAACAATGATCATCCCTTCATAATAAGTGAGATTTGCAATTTTGATTCCGGTACTCTTGATAAACTTAATCTCGATCACTTGAATACTCCGGAAAAGCAATCTATCTTAAAACTTTTAAATGAGTATTAGAACCTGTTCTATAAAGAAGGGGACAAGCTGACGTTTACTCATGAAGTCCAACACGAAATTATAACAACTACAAATAACTCAATATACTCGAAAATATATAGGAACCCCCAATCACACGAAAAAGAAATAGAATCTCAAATCAAGGGTTTGCTTGATCAAAATATCATTACTCATAGTAAATCCTCTTATAATAGCCCTTTGTGGATAGTCCCAAAGGAAATCGATAATTCCAGAATGCAAAAATGGCGTATAGTTATCGATTACAAGTGCTTAAGTCGGGTAACAGTAAACGACTGATTTCCGATACCTAATATCGAGAGCCTTCTAAATAAATTGGGCAGGGCTCAATATTTCTCCATTGTGGATTTGGCGAAAGGGTTCCACCAAATCCTCGTGAAACCGGAAGACCGTAAAAAAAACTGCATTCTCTACTCCACTTGGTCATTTTGAGTTCATCAGAATGCCATTTGGCTTAAAGAATGCTCCCGCAACCTTTCAACGGTTGATAAATACCGTTCTGAATGGGTTGATAAACAAAATTTGCGTCGTCTATCTCGACGACATACTAATTTTCAGTACGTCACTCGAAGAACATATAGGTAGATAACATAAAAAAGGTATTCAACAGACTTAGAGAGTCGAATTTAAAAATTCAGATTGACAAAAGTAACTTTCTAAAGAAAGAAGCGGAATATTTGGGTCACGTTTTGACTCCCGAAGGAGTAAAACCGAATCCAAACAAAGTCAAAGCCATTCAAGACTTGAAGCTTCCTTCCACTACCAGGCAAATAAAACAATTTTTGGGAATAACCGGTTACTTCCGAAAATTTATAAAAGATAATGCCAAAGTAGCCTATCCGATTACCAGATACTTAAAAAAGGGCATGAAAATAAATCAAAGATCCCAATTATATTATAAATCTGCGTTCGAGAAGCTTAAAGAAATCTTAACAAACTATCCCATCCTTAAATATCCATATTTTAATAAAAGGTTCGAATTGACAACAGACGCAAGCAATTTTGCCATCGGAGCAGTTCTTACTCAAGATGGTCATCCAGTTTGCTATGCCTCCAGAACATGGAATGATCATGAGAAGAACTTCTCCACCATTGAAAAAGAATTGCTGGCCATCGTTTGGGCAACAAGTTACTTTAGGCCATATTTATTTGGAAAGGAGTTTGGTCTTCTAACTGATTATCAGCCAATCAAATGGCTTCAGACAAAATTTACAGGTAAAGACATCAAGCCACGTTTACAAAGGTGGATAACATCACTGGGAGAATATAATATTAAAATAGATTATATAAAAGGTAAGGACAATAAGATCGCTGATTTCTTGAGCCAATTTAATTCCGACACCAACGAGATAAATATATGTAATTGAAACAGAAAACTAAGTTCTGATTTGAATGAATTATTTTGTGTTAACTGTCAAAACCGGTTTGGAAATGAAATTAATGCTATAGATGAGCCTTTAGAGGTAGAAACTATACATTCCCAAGAAGAAAATTAATGACCATATACCCATTTTAGAAACTGTCATAAATCGGTTCAAAACTCAAATAGTTTTGAAGGAAATCAAAGACTCTGAAATTGAATATCATTTTGGAAACCGAAGACTATTTGTCGATAAAGAAGACATTGATAATGGAAATGTAGACAATATTCCAAGAAGATGCATTGACAAAGGAAACATCGTAATTATGGAGGAAATATAAAGGTATATACTATGGAGTCATCACCATCCAATTTCGGTGAAGCCGCGGAGACGATAATAGAGAGGGTGGTTTGTACGTATTAGTGCGTTAATTGAAATGAAGTCATAGGCGTCCCTGATTTTGGTACGTTTTGTGGGGACTCATACATGCAATAGGTATCGATTGTGTAATCGGTATATTCTATTAACGGAATTTATAGTTTACTCGTAGTAAAAGTGTGAATTAGAATGAAAAATACAAGGTCGAATGGAATGAAAAAAAAAATGTCATGAATATTTTCAAATTTATTATAATTTATTACCTATGCTAAATATAATTAAGTACATATAGTTTTAAAGAATATATATGAGCATAAGTTATACGTATATCGCTCGTATATCTCGTAACTGACAAAATGCAAATTTAACAGGAGAGACGAGAAACAGTTCATCTCAATGGTATTGACTATACTTGATTGAAAATATACAGCAGGTTTGTTATAAATAATTGGACTTTCGGAGTGTCAAAATGTGCAAAACAAATGACTTGTAAGAAGAACACGTTAGTTACGCAGTATCACACGACATTATACGTTCCGGACTATCAGTTAAGTCCCTATACAGTGGGAAGGGTATGATGTGGGAATGGGCAATTTTAGATAATAGATAATCTAAATCATATTAACGAATTATTTCACGCCAAAAACGAATTTTTGGAAAAAGAAGCTGTTACGAAGTTTCACAGTTTTACAGAGATATATAATATTACACTTTCATAAAAACATAAAATATTATCTCCACATAATAATAGAAAAATACTATAAAAAGATTGAAATTTCATTATACATATCTTAGTGTCACGATACACTGTCGAACTCGAACTCGAGCACGAACCTGGTACAAATGTCCTCTGACACACACATACACTTCACATAGGTGTAACGAAAACCGATTCACTTGTACTAGGTTCGTGTTCGACAGTGTATGGTGACACTAATATACAGTCGGACCCCAATAACTTGAAAACCTCTATAAGTAAAAAGAAAATCGATTTCCTTCCGCTTGAAGGCGAAACCCTTTATCAGTCGAAGAAATTAACCTCTATAATTCAAATTTTCTTGGCGCGATGTTCCCCTCTTTAACTCGAATTCATTCATGTAATTCAATTCATCGCCTCCATAAGTCGAAGTTCAAAATTCAAAGCCGCTATTACTCGATTCTTTCGCAAAAGAAATTTCCAGAATAGCAGCATTTTAGGAATTTGTTTTGCGAAAATTCGAATTGTAGTGGCTACTACGAGTTAAGTAGCGTTTACACTTGCCAGTAGACCGTGCAAGTACGTACATTTTACAGGCATTGCAAGTGCCCTGCAAGTAACTTGCAAGCTGTCACTTGCATATGTGTAAACACCCGTGCCTGTGAACTGCCAGGCCAGTAAAACCGCACGGCGCCTTGCAAGTAGCTGGCCTCCCGGGCCAATTGATTTCCTACAGGCATTCCAGTAGACTTACGAACATATGTTTGCTGTCATTGGTACGCCAAAAAACGATCAAAGATCAATGTCGCCTGCAACTGAATGTCCCAATGGTAAATACGTGATAATTAAATTGAAACTCAAGAAAAAATCCCAGCCAACTTGCAGCTCGAATTGTGTGTGTAAACACCTACTGGCACACGACATGCAAGCAGCTACACGCAAGGCACTTGCCGACAAGTCTACAGGCATGCCGGTGCACTGGTAAATGTAAACGAAATTAAGCATTGACTACGTTTAGACCGTGGTAAAAATTGTGGTACTTACTATGGTGTATTCGAGTTAGTACAAGTTCTTGGTGTGTTTAGACCGACGGGTGCATCAAGTATTACCGATGTCAGCTGTGGTTTTATTGTCTTTTTGGTCATTTCGGGATTGCTCATAATCCAGGCGAATTGTTAACTTTGAGCCAGACGTTCGGATTCAAGTTCACAGCAGAAAACGCAAACGTTACCCGCGATGACAGTGACAGTGTAGTGAGTTCAGTACCGCATGGCAAATGGAGTTAAAGTTAGTCGTAGCACTAACTAATCTGGTACGTTCAGACCGCGGTGAGTTTCCTCGTATTAATTAATCCTCCAAGTAGTTCGCACGGTCTAAACGTACTCATTGAGTGTGCGTAATTTGGATGTGGTGAGTTTAAAATTGTATGTATTTGACAGTTTCAAATTAAAACATCTGGCTAATATTACGTTGAAACTACAACCAGATACCTTCTTCTGTGCCAGATGATATAATCTGAAACTGTCAAATACATACAATTTTAAACTCACCACATCCAAATTACGCACACTCAATGAGTACGTTTAGTTTAAACTTTATCAAGCAGCGCCAAGCATAACTGCCGATTTGCTGCACCCACTTGTTGATAAAGCGTGGAATACAGAGACCTTTCCCACTGAGTGGAAGGAAGGTTTGATCATCAAACTTCCAAGGAAGGGCAGCCTCACAGACTGTAATAATTGGAGAGGCATTTGTGTGCCTCCTGCCGTTGCCAAGATAATAGCTAAAATCGTCCTGGAAAGACTAAACGCCCACTTAGAAAGCACAATTGATGAAGAGCAGGCTGGCTTTCGATCCGGATTCTCCTGTGTCGATCACATTAACACCTTGCAAATCATCATCGAACAATGCGCTGAATACGATTCTCCGCTTCACTTGCTTTTCATCGATTTCGAAAAGGCTTTCGATAGTGTGAACCGGGATTCTATATGGGCGGCCTTGCGCAGGAGAGGCATCCCTGACAAGCTTGTGGCTATTATTAAGGCAACCTATGACGGCGCGAAATGTCGCGTTTTGCATAAAGGTAAGGTGTCGGGGGACTTTGAGATTCGCAGTGGAGTTCGGCAGGGGTGCATCCTCTCACCGATCCTATTCCTCTTAGTGATCGGCGATGTGTTGTATGTAGCCCTATCCGGACTCGACAGAGGAATTCAACGAACTTTGACATCTTATCTACAACATCTTGACTACGCTGACGACATATGCCTACTCTCCCACAAAATCATGGATCTGTCCGCAATGGCGTTAGATCTCGAGAGGGAGGCAAGCAAGGTTGGGCTAAAGATTAATACCAACAAGACCAAGGTTCTTAGCCCACCGTTGCGAAAAAGAAATCCGACACCTATTGCCATCAATATTAATGGGCAGCCTGTGGAGAAGGTGGACAACTTCGTCTACCTGGGTAGCATTGTTGCCGAAAATGGTGGTACTGAGCAGGACATCGCTCGTCGTATCAACCAGGCTAAACGCGCATACGGCATGCTGTCCAAAATCTGGCATGGCAGTTATCTCAGCATCAAGACCAAGCTGGGCCTGTTTCGCTCCCTGGTACTATCAGTGCTTTTGTATGGGAGCAGTACATGGAAAGTTTCCGTAGGAGTTACCAGAAAACTGCAAGTTTTCGTCAACTCATGTCTTCGTCGAATTTTAAGAATTTTCTGGCCCGAAACAATATCAAATGAAGAGCTAAGTCGGCGTACGGGTCAGATGCCAATCGACGAATTGATACGCAGGCGAAAATGGCAGTGGATAGGTCACACATTGCGGAATAGTGATAACTGCATTGCTTTGCATGCCATGAAATGGAACCCCATTTCCAACCAAGGCCGACCAAGAGGGGGTCCTCGAATCACATGGCGTCGATCTGTGGCAAAGGAGTGTCAGGTACTGGGTAAGTCTTTTGGGGAGTTGCACCCCATTGCCCCGAACAGAGTACGATGGCGCGCAAGAGTAGCTGACGCGCTATGCCCCGCTAGGGGTTAAGGCAAAGTAGTACACCCAGAATGTGAAGTAATCTGGCCATAATGTAGACGTTATATTAGATTAAGTAATCTGTGTAAACATAATATAAGTAAAATAAAAAATACGAATGTATATCACATAATTCCACTATCAATTCAATTACGAAATTCATATTGGAACCCCCAGCCGGAAGAAGTACATTTTCGTGCCACCACTGATATCGATGGTCAAGGTTATGCCAACTGACGCGGTTTTAACAAGATTTTATGAATTTATGTATAAAAATGGACCTCTTTTGATAAAATTTTTTTTGGAGTAGTTGGAAAATAGCGCCAATAACTAGTTTCAACTTACGCCCATCACGGAATCTGCGGTCAATCGTCACAAAAAGCAAAACTAGGTTTTCTCGCATCACCAAACGCGCGTAAAATCGTAATTTCTTTAATTAGAAAACGCATAATCTTTTAACCAAATCATGTTAGCTAGCGTTTGAAAAGATGCACTTTACACTTAAAGCAATATCTTGTCAAATACTTTCACTAATATAGTTATTTCACGGCAGAATTAAGGAGCCCGCTACATTGGTTCCCAGGTAGACTAATGGGAACACTACACAAATTACGAAAATACCAGCCACTCTTTAAAAAAAAACGAATCACTCCACTTTAATTGTCACACAATTGGCAATTAACTACAATTCATCGGAAATTACAGAACTCACGTCATCTTGTAAACTATGCTTTTGAAATTACATTTTCGACGATTTTGTTCAATCACGGCCATTTCATTCGCTCTATACAACACCATGTTGGCAATATTTACACTTTTCAAAATACCGGCAGTTAAAATGAACTTCATTTAACATATCTATTGTATCCCGAGATCAAAATAGACATACTTTTATTGAAAATTATCGATTACACTTTTGTTCCGATTGAAAATTGAACGAAATTTAAAATGGCGGATATCATGTGTTGCTTGAGAGAATCAATCTCCGAACACCAGATGGAATGTATGTGCAGGGTTGTGGAAAAGAATTGTTGTGAAGAAACTATTTCTACGATGTGGAAAATTTTGCTGAGTTGTGTCGAATGAAAGCAAATAGAACTTGAGGGAAATGTTTACTAGAATTAATTAAGTAGTTTGTACGTACTGAAATGGGGAAAACGTAAGAAATTGCTCTAAATATATTGGTGACGGAAATATTTCAAAGTTTATCGATATTGGAAAATGCTGTGGTCAACCACGTTTTTTGTAAAAATGAGAAAGTGGGCGAAGCTTTCTCAATTTTGTGTATGAATATGAAAGTAATGTGAATGTATTGCCGACTTCACTGCTCTTCATATTCAGAAGATGCCGTGGTGACTCCATTGTATAATTCCTTCATGATCGGAATTTATTCTGAAATCTCTGGGCACGAATATAATAAACTACAGCAAGCTATAATAAATCTATTTAGGGGAAGGAATGATCTAAAATTTGTTAAATGTACTTGACTTGAAAACGAGGATAAATTAGACAAACATATTTCACTTTTCCATTCAAATGAGCTTGGACATTCCGGAATAATAGCAACTTACAAAGGAATGAAAAGCAAAATTTATAGTCCAAATCTAAAAGTAGCAGTCCATAAAATTATCAATAATGGCGATATATGTACAGCCTCAAAGTAAAGGGTTATCCATTTCGTGTTTCGGAAAGTAAAGCCCTGCCATTCGACATCTGTCAAATGTCAGTGTATTCCAAACTGGTATTGTTAAACGCTATTTGACTTTGCGACTCTTTCTCGTCAATCTTGACTATGTTTCATCAACTTGGTGATGCGCCCTTTGTCCGTTCAAGACTAAACTGTTCGCATTCTTTCATTCTCATGCATGCCTAGTCAATAATTTATTTACACAAGTGTTTTCATCCACTTAACAATTGATACCAACCGGAACTATAATATCAACGGCTACCCATACATGCGATTACTTTATTGCGTATCAATCCACTTATCAAACAATGCAAGAATACGAAACCAAAACGCATTCACACATCTCAAACATACCAACAGTCCTTTCAAGTAATGACCACCTGCGTAAACATTCAATGCTATCTAGGCATGACAGACCGCACCACCAAGAAGACTTTAGTCTTTCATCATCTAACCATGTTATATTTTCGGGCCGGGATTTCGCTCATATAACATTCGGCCAACCTACGATTCGCTGTCCTCAGTGAATGGCACAGACTCTCATCGACTATATACAGTTGCGAGACCCAATTGTCTCCCGTATGTCAACTTCATTCAGTTTCGAGCCAAAATTGCTCCTGAATATCTAATCCAATCAAGTCTGTAGACGGTTACGAGCCAACTGCTCCCGCCATGATACACTCAACAGTATACAGTAGCGACCCATGAGTCTCCTGTATATCAGCCCGTTCAGTTTCGAACCACAATTGCTCCTGAATATCTAATCCAATCAAGTCTGTAGACGGTTACGAGCCAACTGCTCCCGCCATGATACACTCGGCAGTATACAGTTGCGAGCCACGAGTCTCCTGTATATCAGCCCGTTGAGTTACGAGCCACAATTGCTCTTGAACACTATACATATGTTCTAATTACGAGCCTGTCGCTCTCGTACAGCTTCGAGGTTGCAGACCTCCTGCCACATTAATAAATTCGTTCCTGGAATTCAGAACAAAAAAAAAAGTTTTTTTTTTTTCTTTTTTTTTTATCAACCTTATTCAACATTTTCGGAGTATAAAAGTAATGCGAACACGGAAAAGTATTTAATTTTAATTCATTTAAGCAATTCATTGACATCAAAACAACAACAATTACTAATCGATTAAAAGTTCATCTTCTGAGTCATTCTCTGAATCGGTCCAGGCAAAATCCTCTAATTGACACCACGGTTTCATCCTGTCCGCAGCCTGAACAGAATTATTCGGCTTTTGAGCGATCCGAATAGAGTCTGGATCGCTAACTCGGTAACGATCGTTGCCAAGTACTTCCCTTAGTTGATAACGACCCTTGAAACGAGGCTTCGTTTTCCGGGACTCACCTGTTGCTGATGTCTCGGAACAGATTAGCACCAAGTCTCCAACTGAATATGTCTTCGGGGCCCTATGCGATGCGTTGAATCGATCAGCATGTTTTCGTTGACTTTCAACAGTTTTGCGAATAGCGTCAGCTCGTCTGCTCAGCATTTCATTGGTTTCAGTAACACCAGGCACTCGTTGCTTTAATCTTTCCCTTAGCTCAGCTAAAACAATATTGTCCTCTTCATCATCGTCTACATCATTTCTTGGTGGGAAGACTTCTCCGTCATGCAGAGCCAACACTAATTTGTTACCCATGATATTTCGGGGAGAAAATTCCATCAATAACTCGCTGGGTGTCCGCTTTGTAGTAGCATTCTTCATGTTATTGAGGGCCCACTGGATATTACGAATGTTCATGTCCCAATCATACCCATCAGGGTCGTTCGTCAGAGACGCAATAGCAGCCTTTACTGTCCGGAAGTATCTCTCAATTTGTCCATTAGCCCGCGGGGTGTGGACTGCGTTCAGGATATGACGGATAACATTTTCTTGACAATACTTCTTGAAATTGTTAGATGTGAATGCTGCCCCTCGATCCGATATAATTCTCGTTGGCATACCGAAAAATTGTGTTACATTATCGAAGGTTTTGATCACACCTTTGGCATCCGATGATTTTACAGGTTGTAAGATGATGAATTTGGTAAACGCATCGATTATTCCCACGAGATAGCTATTACCAGCTTTACTTCGAGGATATGGACCTAAATGATCCACGTGCACCGTAAAAAATGGTATCGGCTGTCGCTCCGGCATGTGGATCTGGTACTTAGTTTCGTCTAGTCCTCTTTTATTATATAAACATTCCACACAAGATTTCAAATATTTACTTGTTGATTTTTTCATTTTACTAAACCAAAAATGTCTCTGTACGTTTTCCATCGTTTTATTAATACCGCAATGTCCCATATCGTCATGAGACATCGTTAAAATACGCCACCGCAGTCCATTGGGTATCACAAGTCGTTCACCATTCTCTGGTTCCCGAGAGGGAGCGTGGGTTCGAACCCCACACCTGAATTGTTAAACGCTATTTGACTTTGCGACTCTTTCTCGTCAATCTTGACTATGTTTCATCAACTTGGTGATGCGCCCTTTGTCCGTTCAAGACTAAACTGTTCGCATTCTTTCATTCTCATGCATGCCTAATCAATAATTTATTTACACAAGTGTTTTCATCCACTTAACAATCGATACCAACCGGAACTATAATATCAACGGCTACCCATACATGCGATTACTTTATTGCGTATCAATCCACTTATCAAACAATGCAAGAATACGAAACCAAAACGCATTCACACATCTCAAACATACCAACAGTCCTTTCAAGTAATGACCACCTGCGTAAACATTCAATGCTATCTAGGCATGACGGACCGCACCACCAAGAAGACTTTAGTCTTTCATCATCTAACCATGTTATATTTTCGAGCCGGGATTTCGCTCATATAACAGTATTAGTTTAGTTGAAGGTTTGCCATTTTACAAGATGGAACGTTTTACGACTGAACAACGCGTTAAAATTATTAAATTATTCTACCAAAATGGTGAATCTGCGGTGGCCACGTTTCGTGCATTAAGCGCAGATTATGGTCGACATAATCGTCCCAATGAGCGCACAATTGCCTACACAGTGAAAAAATTTGAAGAAACTGGATCGGTGACAGACATTTCTACACCTGTGCATCATCGTTTTGCTCGTTCGACCGAAAACATCGCCGCTGTGAGTGAAAGTGTGGCCGAAGACATGAATTTGTCTATTCGGCGCCGATCCCAGCATTTAGGCCTATCTTACGGCACATTGTGGCGCATTTTGCATTTGGACGTCCATCTCCATCCTTATAAAGTCCAGCTCACGCAAGAATTAAAGCCGACTGATCACAGATTGCGTCGTCAGTACTCAGATTGAGTCCTCGAACAGCAGGCCACCGATGCCGATTTTTCGAAGAAAATCTTCTTTAGCGATGAGGCCCATTTTGCGCTCGGCGGCTGTGTAAACAAACAAAATTGTCGCATCTGGGGCAGTGAGCAACCGCAAGTGACCGCTGAGAAACCGTTGTACCCGCAAAAAGTGACTGTTTGGTGTGCATTGTGGGCCAGCGGCGTCATTGAGCCGTTTTTCTTCGAAAACGATGAAGGAGCCGCCGTTAATCGTCAATGGCCAGCGCTATGGCGCCATGATTCATGATTTTTTTGGTCGGAAATTGAAGATATGGATCTCGACAATATGTGGTTTCAACAAGACGGGGCCACATGCCACACCACGCGATAAAATTCGGCTTTATTGCGCGAGAAATTCCCAGGACGCGTAATTTCGAGATTCGGCGATGTGGCTTGGCCAGCAAGGTCTTGCGATTTAACGCCGTTAGATTTCTTTTTGTGGGGCTATGCGAAGGACCGTGTTTATGCGAACAATCCCACGACGATTGGTCAATTGAAGGACGAAATCCGTCGAGTTATTGCCGAGTAATTGCCCGAAATGTGTGAAAAGGTAATCGAAAATTACCTCAAAAGGATCGAGTCCTGCAAGCGGTCCCGTGGGGGACATTTGACAGATATTGTATTCCACGTATAATGGCATAATCCAAACTTTATTATGAAATAAAAATTCCATCGAAATTCAAATATTTACTGTGTTTAATTTAAGTTTACTTTCCGAAAGAGAAAATGGATAACCCTGTATGACCGGAACCCAATAAAAAATAAATTCCACCTCACGGAAACCCCATCTACCATAAATGACATAATTCATATTGATACTTTTACTGTTTGTACCCACTCCTTTATAAATTTTATTGACAAATTCTCAAAACATGGTACAAGCATTTATTTGGAAGATAGGAACAATCAAACTATTCTCGAAAAACTCAATCAATTCCTTCCAGTTCGGGGCAATGTAAGGAAATTCGTTCTAGACAATGAATTTAATAATGTGAATGTGAAAGATTTTCTCAATCGGGGAAAAATTGAATACCACTTTATGTTGTACTTGTTGTATTTCCAGTGAAAAAAACGCGGTGCGACTTGTCGATTGGAAACAATTACTTTTTGAATAGCTGAATGATGATCCGTATCGATGCTCTTTATTCACCGGAAGCCTGACTAGAAGTCTCAATTCACAATGAGTCTATTACATGTCAAGTTATACTTAAAGCTAATTTTAAGTTCACAATGGCGGGTCGAGTATTATGAATTCAACACCCCAACTTGGGCCAACTTGTTAATAAAACATAAAAGAACTACGATTGGGGTAAACCCCAATCATGCAATACTCTAGATGAATTTGAACCTGGTTAAAGCCAATAAATAATTTTGGTTGCAATCTCGGATGTATCGTTAAGACGTAAGACGTAAGTCGTTAAGACGTTAAGACGTATTTCATGAAATAGTGCAGTTTGTATGGGAGGGGGTAGAAGGAGGGTGAGGATTACAATAAATTTTATAATGTAGGTTACAATTATCATAAAAGTGATATATTCAAAATTTCAAAGCAAGATGTTTTATAGTTTCTGAGAAAATGTGATTATTGTAAATTATCAAAAATGTGTCATTTTGTATGGGAGGGGGTAGACGGAGTAAGGGTAATCGATTAATTTTTTTGAATCTAACTGATATTGTTAATTAAGTGTTAAGTACAAAATTTCAGCCCGATAAATTGTATAGGTAATGAGTAAATTGGCTTAACGTATTTCATGCAATAGTGCAGTTTGTATGGGAGGGGGTAGAAGGAGGGTGAGGATTACAATAAGTTTTATAACATAGGTTACAATTATCATAAAAGTGATATATTCAAAATTTCAAAGCAATATGTTTTATAGTTTCTGAGAAAATCTGATTATTGTAAATTTTCAAAAATGTGTCATTTTGTATGGGAGGGGGTAGAAGGGGTGGAGCGATTTAGCCCGTTCACGAACTTAGCCTTCATTTTTTGTCAAAAATAACGTGTGCAAAATTTGAACTTCATAGCTCAACGCGTTCTCGAGCTAGAGAGGTCATGGACGGACGGACGGACAGACGGACATCCGGTTTTGAGATATTCGAGTGATAATATGAACTTCTGTATCATTCATTTTTTTCTGCGAGCCTTATTTCTTAGCGTTACAAACTTTGTGGCAAACTTATAATACTCTCAGATTTCATCTAGAGTATAAAAATAGATCAAATCCTCTAATAACAAATAAATGCGGCTTAAGGCCAATAAAAACAATGATTCGATTAAGATTATTTTGTTGATTCACAATTGGCACAATTTAATCCTAATCCTTTCGACCCGAATTCAATTTTGGCCTTTCCAACTGCTTTCGTTAAACAGTCAGCGATGTTCTCCGTTGACGGCACGTACTGTAATTTTATCAGACCGCTGGCAACGTGTTGTCAGTAGAAATGATGAGCCACATCGATATGCTTTGTGCGAGGACTGAACGCCTCGCGGCTGGCAACTGCTATAGCACTCTGATTGTCGCATCGCATGGTGATACATCTCGACTCACCGAACTGTCGGATTACTCGCATCAACCACAGTGCTTCCTTTGCTGCAAATGCCATTGAGACATATTCCGCTTCGGTGCTGGAAATAGCCACCGTTGCTTGTCGCTTACTCGACCAGGTGACCGCTGCTCCAGCTAAAATAAAAGCGTAACCAGAAAAAGATCGACGGTCATTTATGTCGTTTCCCCAATCCGCATCGACGTATCCATGAATCGGTCCCAATGAATCGCTACGATAGACCAATCGATAACCAATCGTACCTTTGACGTAGCGCATGATACGCTTTACAGCTGCCCAGTGCGATTCGTTGTGTTTGTCGTTGAATCGGCTTACGTTGCTGACTGCAAACGCTAAATCTGGTCTTGTACCCTGAACAAGGAACAACAAACTTCCCACGGCTTCACGGTATGGTACGTCACAAGTGGATCCGTCCGATCCACTGACCAACTTCTGTGACATATTACATGGAGACGATGCCGGTTTGCAATCTCCCATGCCAAACCTATTGAGGACATCTCTGGCATAGGCTTCCTGGTTAATACTGATGGTACCATTGTCGTACTCGATCGACATCCCAACGCATGTTGTCGCCTTACCTAAATCCTTCATGTGGAATGTGCTCGATAGTTTGGCTTTCAAATCATCGCGAACTGAAGCATCTTTCCAGAAAATCAGAAGGTCGTCCACGTAGATTGCGACAATTAGATTGCCGCCATCGCAGTAGTATACACACGGATCTTCAAGCGACTTCTTCAGGTTAAACGATAGCAAGGCGGCGTCCAGACAACGATTCCATTGCCGCCCGCTTTGCTTCAACCCATACATTGCTTTGTGTAACTTGCACACTTTGCCTGATCCATCGTCAAATCCATCAGGTTGGAAAGCGTAAACATCATCGTCCAACCTACCTTGCAAATACGCCGTCACTGCGTCCATTTGTTCGATGCCCATCTTCCGTTGTGCGGCCAATGCGATCAGCAATCGAATGGAGCTGTATCGTGCAACAGGAGAGAACGTCTCGGAATAATCGATACCAAATTGCTGCGAGCAGCCTTTCGCTACAAGACGAGCTTTATGTCGCACAACAGTACCGTCCTCGCCTCGCTTTCGCTTGAACACCCATTTTGTTTTTACGGGCTTTTTGCCCTGTGGGAGATCCACCAATGTCCAAGTATGATTGTCTGCGAACGACTTCAATTCCTCCTTCATAGCTGCCATCCACTGAGAACTGTCGTGAGCGTTGAGTGCTTCTTCTCTGGTCAGTGGATCCCCTGCAGTGCAGTCACGTGCAAAATGCGAAATAAGGTCGCCTCGTACAACTGGGCGAACTCGTCGGCTTGAACGTCGCAACTCATCATCGGCTGGCAATGAGACATTAATTGATTATTCATAGTCCTCGTCATCTCTCGCATCCTCGAAATCACTGTGCTCAAAGTCGTCGACCGAATCGTTGGAGGTTTCACTGCCCTGGGTCTCGATTGAACCAACAGGTTCTATTTTGCCGGGTCGGCTTCCAGCTATCGAGGGACCATCTACCGCCGGGTTTCTCCCATGATCTATTCCATGGATTCTCCCGGAGCTTCTGGCCTCTTTTCCCTTTTCCACCTCGGCCGACACTTGATCCCCAACTGAATTCGATAGCTCTTCATCGTCATTATCCTCGACAATGAATGATGAGCCGATCCGTGCGGCTTTCGGGGCCAAGAAAGTCGCGTCACGGCTGATGATGATCCTACGACTTGTCTTGTCGTAGAAACGGAGCCCCTTTTGATGATCTGCGTAGCCCGCGAACTGGACTTCAACTGCTTTGGGGTCCCACTTCGTTCTTTTGATTTTCGGCACCTGGATCATAGCTGGATTGCCGAAAATTTTCAGCGATGACAAATCTGGCTTTACTCCGGACCAAACTTCTTCAGGTGTACGACCACCTACGGAACGATTTATTGATCGGTTGACCAGATAAGCTGCGTGATGCACCGCTTCTGCCCATTTCTCTTTGTCCATCTCTGCATCTGACAGCATACAACGAGCACGCTCGACTAGCGTACGGATCGCGCGCTCTGATACACCGTTTTGTTGTGGTGTATACGGCACGGACGTTTCGTGAATTATGCCGGCCTCGGCACATATCTGTTGCATTTCCCGATTTGCAAACTCGGTGCCGTTATCGGTGCGTAAACTTTTCATCTGTCGTCCGGTCTGGTTTTCGATCAACGCCTTGAAGTTTCTAAATGCCGCAACAACAGCTGATTTCTCGCTCATGAAAGTAACAAATATTTTTCGTGAAAAATCGTCAACAATTACAAGAAAATACCTGGATCCACCGAGCGACATGCTCATCGGTCCACACACATCCATGTGAACGAGCTCTAGGATGTGTTTTGTCTTGATCTCAACAGGTTTCTTGTAAAATGCTGCACGCGGCTGTTTTCCTTCTGCGCAACTGACACATCCATCAATCGATGCCTTCGATCCACTGAACTTGATTGTCTCGTTCGTTTTTCGCAATGCTTCCAAGCCACCGTAACTCAAATGACCGAACTTTCGATGCCAGTCAACAAGTTCATCATCTCTAACGAGCATACACTTCACGTGACTCGCATCGATCTTGAAAGTTCCGTTCGATGGTCTTGCCGTCATCACAAACTCACCCGTCCGGCGATTGGTCACCTTCATGACACCGTCGTCGAAAACGATACGATTACCCGCGGACATTATCGCCTCCACTGACAGTAAATTTGTTTTAAGTCCTGGCACGTACATCACATTACGGACCACAATGCCAACTCCATTCACAATTATGCGAACTGTTCCGGTCCCAGCAACAGCCAATTTTCGGTCGTCTGCCAGCGAAATATTCGGGCCATCAGCTATCGGTTGAAAATCTGTCAGAATATCACGGCGCGGTGTCATGTGTCGGGAAGCGCCACTATCGACAAACCAGTCGTCACTGCTTCGTGCACCGTGCACTACCGAAAAGCCTTGCGTGAACTTCGCATCGCTCGAATGGTTGTTGTTCTTGGTGGCTGATGCACTCTTGCCGCTGTTTGATGAAACTGCAGTTGGGCATTTACTACGAAAATGTCCAAACTGTCCGCATCCGAAGCATTTGATTTTGCTCAGGTCACGCGGTTGCTTACTGCCGGCGCCACTTGTTGCACGGGTTGAACTACTCTTGCGCGTTGAACTACTCTTGCCACTGTACAATGCTGTGTTTGATGAACCGGCCGCTGGGGTCAAACCGAGTAATCCTTCCTTCACGTTGGGGATCGTAATTGCTTGACCTCCACCTACTAGAGCCTGCTTGAACGACTCGTACCGGGATCCTAGGTGTGCCACCATAAATAGAGCTACAGTGCTGTCGTCGAATATCACCTTGGCATCCGTGCACCGCCGCCACGCATCCATCATACGACCGATGTACTCATCGATTGATGCACAATCGTCCAAATTTGTTGTCGTCAGCGCAACCACCGCTCGCAATTTCAAGTCTTGCCCCGTCTCGGCGAATGTTTGGTGCAATGTCGTCCAGATCTGAAGCGGCGTGTCGTTCTTTCCGAAAAAATGTTTCACATTGTCTTCGCACGCTAGGAACAACCATCCACTTGCACGGCTCAATTTTGCTTTATCCTGTTCGGTATCTGGCTTCGGCAACACACAACTCTCGAGATCACGAGTGCGTAGAAACGCAAGCATATTCATTTCCCACGATGTATAATTTGCACGGCCTTTTAGTTTATCGAAATGTATATCTGTCGCCATTTCGAAACACGTTCCTAACCGCACTTATCGACGACTTTCAACAACTGGCCAATTACAAACTATTTTTCAAAATTTTCACGATCGAGCTTGTCGCTGCTGCACTGGGCCCATAACCTGTTGTTGTATTTCCAGTGAAAAAAACGCGGTGCGACTTGTCGATTGGAAACAATTACTTTTTGAATAGCTGAATGATGATCCGTATCGATGCTCTTTATTCACCGGAAGCCTGACTAGAAGTCTCAATTCACAATGAGTCTATTACATGTCAAGTTATACTTAAAGCTAATTTTAAGTTCACAATGGCGGGTCGAGTATTATGAATTCAACACTTTACAAATATAACAGCCACACTGGCAATTCTGACATAGAGAGGTTCCATAGCACTATCCTAGAAAAAATAAGAGCACTCAGCTTAGGAGAAAAACTCCCTATTCATACACAAATATTAAAGCCGGTAAAATATTATAACAATGCGTATCACACAACAATAAAAACAACCCCTATTGATGTCCAAGAGGGTAAAATTGATCACAATGTTATCATGTTAATGCATATAGAAGTATGCCGATTTCAACCAAATTTAGGAACGTGATTTGGCATTTCAATATGATTGAAAAATATGAAATGCTGTAAAGATATCTTCAGAAATAAAAAAGTTTTCTATCAAAAACTTGCTTTTGGAACGGTCGTTCCTATGACAGCTATATGATAGAGTAGTTTGATTTCAACCAAATTCAGGAATGTGATTTGACTAAAGATACTATTGATTAGTGAGAACTTTGAAAAAAATATCTTTAGAAATAAAAAAGTTTTTTTCACAAAGACGAATTTTTGGACCGGTTGTTCCTATGGCAGCTATATTGTAGTGTATCTATCCATGTAAACTTACATATGCAAATAATGCAGTCCAATGTAAACAAACTAATTTACCATGTGCTTTTACGATATTGCATACATTAATTCATTCATTTATTTCTTTCGACAATTTTTATTCTAATGAAATATGACGCGCTTGTATATGCTCGTAGCACATTACTCGCGTGCCATTTTATTGTTCTTCTTGTCATCAAAATCTCACAAAACCAACTCTGTTGTAAAAAAATCCCCGCCAAGAAAAACTCCTCAGCCGTAAAAAGGATTGATATGAACACAATACCGCCAAAGTACTCGTAGCTTCGCGCCTCGCTCTAGGGTATGCATATTGAACGCTGATTGCATTAGTTAATTTCTTTCAAAGCTGATTGGCGGGGAGCTTCGTAGCCTAAAGACTCACCGCCGAACGGATTTATTGATAAAATGACAGTGATAATGGCAACGATGTCGCTCTGACAAAATTATGAATAAGTAGTTGCGTGCGGATCATGCTGTAAGCTCTTATGCCAAGTATTATTGGCTTCTCGCCCGGATCTCGATATAAAGCCTCCGCCTTACAAAAGACTAAAAATGCACTTCAGGCCAGAAGTGAATAATAGACTATTTTCTACTGCGTTCTTATTCAGATTGTTCAACTTATTTTGTTTAATGGAAGCTCCCCGCAAAACCGCGTTGAAAGAAATTAACTAATGCAATCAGCGTTCAATATGCATACCCTAGAGCGAGGCGCGAAGCTACGAGTACTTTGGCGGTATTGTGTTCATATCAATCCTTTTTACGGCTGAGGAGTTTTTCTTGGCGGGGATTTTTTTACAACAGGTTGTTTTTGTGAGATATCACATCTTTTTGCAAAGTAGTAGTGGTAATACAGATGGCGCAACGGTAAACACGTTCGCCTTCTATACATTGGGCTCCGGTTTGATTCCTACTGAATGCGGTAGTCTTCGATAAAAAGGGGATTTACGTGCTGGACTATGAGTCCACTCAGGTTACCCATTTGGAGTAAATAGTTTTCTTGCCAAGAATATCATTTTTCTAGTTCAAAGGACTCAAAGTGCCTTTAACAGTAGTTTACTGCATTCGCCTCATCATTCCCGATAATATAATACTCATCTTGCCTAGATATCGCTTCCTTGCCAAGAACATCTTTTTTCCTACCCAAAGGACTCAAAATACCTTTAACAGTCTACTGCATTCGCCTCATCACCTCCAGTCATGTGCTACCCATCTTGCCTAGACATCGCTTCCCATCTTCCACACTTTGGAAAAAATCATCTTATATCATAATTCATATCGCTTCACTGCCAAAAGTATTATTTTTTCGAATATCCTTATCGGCACCGAAGGACTGGAAATGCCATCCATAGTACTCCTAGGCACTCGCCTCTTCACCACAATTCATATGACACCCATATTGCCCATTTTTCACTTGACTTCCAAGAATGTCCTTTTCGCTCCGAAGGACTCGAAATCCCATCTGCACTACTCCTGGATATTCGGGTATCCACCCCGATTCATATGACACCCATATTGACCGTATTTCGCTTCACTGCCAAAAATATCCTTTTTCGAATGTCCTTGTTGCCACCGAAAAACTCGAAATGCCATCCATAGTACTCCTAGGCATTCGCCTCTTCACCACAATTCATGACTTCCATATTGCCCATTTTTCACTTGACTTCCAAGAATGTCCTTTTCGCTCCGAAGGACTCGAAATGCCATCTGCACTACTCCTGGATATTCGGGTATCCACCCTTATTCATATGACACCCATATTGACCGTATTTCGTTTCACCGCCAAAAATATCCTTTTCGAATATCCTTGTCGCCACCGAAGGATCCGGAATGCCATCTACAGTACTCCTGGACATTCGCCTCTTCACCCCGGTTCGCATAACACCCATATTGCCCATATTTCAATTGACTTTCATGAATGTTCTTTTCGCCACCAAAGGACTCGAAATGCCATCCGCACTACTCCGGGATATTCGGGTGTCCACCCCGATTCATATGACACCCATACTTACCGTATTTCGCTTCACTGCCAAAAGTATCCTTTTGCGAATATCCTTGTCGCCACCGAAGGATCCGGAATGCCATCTACAGTAGTCCTGGACATTCGCCTCTCTACCCCGGTTCGCATGACACCCATATTGCCCACTTGACTTTCGTGAATGTCCTTTTCACCACCGAATGACTCGAAATGACATCTACACTACTCCTGGACACTCGCCTCTTCATCCCGGTTCATATGAGACCCCCACATTTCGCTTCACTGCTAAAAATATCCTTTTTCGAATGTCCTTGCTGCCACCGAAGGACTCTAGATCTACAGTAAATTCGTCTCTTTCCATCCATTCTCCTCACGTACATATAAAAATCCTTGATTGCATAGACAACCTGCCCAACATACTAGTACTATTTTCATACAAAACCCCGATATTGAATAATGAATGAATTTCTCTCGAGTCGCAGTCGCAAATCGCCCATTCAAGCCGCTGTCTAGCAAAACACAGCTTAAGATGCATCCATAAACATTCAGTTTCAATTTTTTCATGACACACTTTTCATTCATGCACTTGCCACAAACCACGCCCGCAACCATGAACTCGTATGGTTCTCCTCACCCGACGAGCGCACGGACTTTTGCATCCGTCGTCGTCACGTACTCACATAATCAAGTGTTTGCGTCTCTCCACGTCGGCATGCGATCTCTGCGAGTGATTTGCTGTGTCGCATTCAAATTATCAAAAAGACTTAAGCGAGAAACTCTACTATAAAATTTCACATTTTTGGATGTATCTTTTGATCTACTGCACGGATCAGAGCAAATGATAGCCTATGCACACCCTTGGGACACAGTCAATTCGTGAGAAAAGAAAGCAGACCTCGATACGTTCCCTACGAGGCTGTAGACCGGTCAAAGAACAACGAGAACAAGAAAAATTTGAAAAATAGCCATTTTCAAATTATCATATCTCGGGTGTTTTTCCTTGTATCGGAATCAAATTTGCAGCACTTCGTAAGATGACCAGGGACAATGACCATACCAAATTTGAGCTCGAACAAGCCTCCGGGGCCGGAGCTACACAGGTCCGAAAACCCGTACTTGTTGTGTCGCGTAAACATAGTCTTGGTCGCTTCTCAATTTTTTTTTTTTTTTCGATTTTTTTGTTTTTCTTTGGCGGGGCGGGACGCTCCCGCGTCCCTATATTTTGTTTCTTCATCGTGTGAATCATTTGTAATTCAAGTACATATTGAACCATAAAGTCAATCACTTATTGAACTACTTTTTGTGCACCGTGGTAAATTAGTTAGGAATAAAATAGTATAAATATCGATGTAAACTAGAGAAAGTAAGTCCATTCTTGGTTAGAAATTAAAGCCATTACCATTGTCTTTCTATAGCTTTTATTGACTTTTCATCTCACTCTCGATAGGAGCAAGGTGAGTCATGTAACGCGGTCTTCGCGATACGTTATCATCAGCTCTAAAAGTCCGGCGTTGATCGCCGAATTGGGTGGAGATGGTCCTTACCTTTTGTTCTTTATTTTTATCTTTTCTTTTATTGGCGATCCCTATAACTGAATCACGACATGGCGATCCTGCCGAATCAAATTAAATCTTCTGTTCGTTGGGATAAAGGATGGACGAAGAAGATAGAGTTGTTTTAGATACTGTGCGAGCATGAATCGACGGACCATCCTGTTTTACTATTGAAGCAAACACAGGCACTTCAAAAATATTCAGTTTATTAAAATTAGAACGATAATTATAATTCACACGATGATTTGTAACTCTATCAGCCAATTCAATATCCACTGATTAACTGGTATAATTCAATAACATAATATTTTCAAGTGAGAATTCAAATGTTGAGGTTATGTTTAAATATCTAAATGTAAACAAACAAGTTTGTACAGTGTTGTGTGGAGAGCCGTCATGCAGATAATCAGATAAGTACATGTATAATTTGTATTATCTATTGAATGTGATTCTTTGTGTTCCTTGTTTTCTCCAATTCCAGGTCACCATGATCGACATCGACGACGAGTTGAGGGGCGCGCCTGAACAGATACATTGATCGAGCGACTTGAAAGTCTTGCAGCAAAATACCTCATCGAGGAGTATTCACCAGTTGCATCTGTAGACGACGAATCACAAACACCCATGTACAAAGCGACACCAATTGACGAACTACGACACATTGGCCCGCAACCGATCACCATCGAAGAGTACCGGAAGAGGACTAAGCCTTCGATACCAGCAGCAAAAGTACAGCATAAACCGAAAAAACGAGGTGGTAGACGTGCAAAATTACGCGAGGAAAGACGGAATCTCCATCGGTTGATACATATCACAAAAGGAGAGGAGAAACAACAATTTCTATTAAAACAATTGATATTGCTTAAAAAAAAAAAATAAACAAAAAAAAAAAAATAAACAAAAAAAAAGAACAATTTTAAAAACCAAAAAGGATACAGTTATAATAAATAATAGCAATATGGGGAACTGTTCATCTTCAAACACTAGTATCGGTATAGTGGAAGAATATAAACAGGCTATATCGACAACAATATTTTTAACAATAATCCTCATTTTTATGTATATTTATAATCATCAGAGTAAGAAGTATGTGAGAAAAACAGTAGGAAGAACTGTACAAACTTAAGTATATTTCAAAATTATATTCAAAAAAAAATATATATATATACATACAAAAAAAATTAAAAAAAAAATTAAAAATTTAAATCACTAAAATAACAGCTTTGATATCTGAAGTTGAGGCATTGTATGACAATTTTAGAAAAAGTAAATACAAGGGTTATTTGGAATCAACTGTGAGATCCAAACTACAACGAGTAGAAGATATTGAAAAAGAAATAACAATACTCTTTGAATCAGCACCAGAATATTTAGAAGAAAAATTACATTTTAAAACCTTAGTTACAAAATTAAGAACCAGTTTACTTGAGTCTACAATGGCAAATTTCATCTTGGAATCTGCAATGAAAATATTTATAATACCCTCTTTTAGTGGTAATTACAAAGAATTGGATTCTTTCCTTAAATTAGTTGAACTTATGTACAACACATTAATCCCTGAGAGCAAAGCATCTTTAATTGATTTTGTTTATAGTGTAAAGTTAACACCAGCTATTAGAACAACCTTGGGCAATTCTGCTGCACCTGCAGATTTCAAATAACTAAAGTCTAAATTAACAAGTAGTTTCAAAAGCCCTTACACAATTCAATCCATCCAAAGCGACCTCAACTCCTTACAACAGCGTAATTGGAACGTAACCACTTTCAAAGACAAATTAACTGAATTGTTTACTGAACTTACGCTATTACAAATTAACGCATTGGGTGTCGATCCATCTAAAGACAAAACAGATACAATTTATATGATAAATGAACAACAAGCAATCTCAATTTTTTTAAGTGGTGTCAGAGAGGAACTAAAATCAACATTATTTGCTGCACGATTAGGTTCATTTAGTGAACTTACAAAACTAGCTTTACAAATAGAAAAAGATTTAACTCCACAAAATACAAGTAATGTTATGCATATTAACCAACAATATAATAATAATAATGGCAATAAATTTAAACCAAAGCGAAATAGCAATTATAATGGAAATAACAACAACTATAATGGGAGTAACCATTACAATAATAGGAATAGCAATTATAATAATGGAAATAACAATAATTATAATGGAAGTAACAATTATAATAATGGGTATAGCAACTATAATAATAGAAATAACGACAATAATAACGACAGTAACAATTATAGTAACAGGAATAGATACTATAATAATAGAAACAACAATAATAACGGGAATAACAACAATAACAGGAATAGCAACAGTACTGGATATAACAACTATAATAATAGGAATAGGCAACGTTGTAAAACGGCTAACAGGGCTCTGGAAACCCCATATGGGAGAAATAAAAACCATGCAGACAAGAAACATGGCAAGAAGAAGACGGGCAGGGATATCTGCCCAAGTGTCGGAGGGAACCGCGACCTCCGGCGAGGGCTTCCCCTCTGTAGAAGAGGGGCAGTCGCCAGCGGTAAATGGGCGTACGGGCGTGCGCCCATCAACCAGAACGAGATCGACTACCGCGAGTGCACCCGCACGAACCGGTAGGACTCGTACTGCTCCAGCACCATCGAGGAGCCCTCCTTCACTTGTGGTTGATGTTTCGCCTGGCATCCAGGCGACCACAGCTGCAGGCTCGCGTAGGCAACGGATGAAATGGACAGAAGAAATGAACCTTTTCATCATCCGTGCCTACTACGAGATCGAACTCTCGCAAGGGACAACATCATATCGTCCCTTGCTATATCAGAGGTTCGTCGAGCGATTTCCGCAATTCGCACATGTGGCAGCGGGTTTCAGACCAGTATCGCTTCATTGTGCGAAGGGGTGCAATACCGGAGACGACGAGGGAAAGAATTCGACTTGAGGTTTTGGAGGCAACTCGAAACCAAGAGTCGGCGGGGCAGGATGTGGCGTCCCCACCACCACCATCACGTCACTCTGTCCCGCACAGGAGTACCTACAACACCAGACGAAGTACACTACTTCACCGCCAAGTGGAAGTCTCTTCTGAAGTTCACGCCGAATATGAAAGAGCTTGCTTGGAATATCAGGAAATTGATCCCCTGCACAGGCCTGGCATTCCCAGGCTACATACATCTGCTGCAACACCTGATATTCTTTCTCAAATCGACAGTAAAATCGCATCCAGACTAAGCCCTGATACGACGTTGCTGGAACTGCAATCACTTGTGTATTGTGGTGCAGTGGCGGCTATCAGATTACATGGTCAGAGGATCCGTGATAGCGTTGTCGGCGTGAGACAAAAACAAGAACCAGCCTGGAAGATTCGTCTTGAGCGGAAGAGAGATTCCTTACGACAGGATATTGGCCCATTGACTCAATCCGTCGCTGGTAATACCTGTAGGCGGTTGAACAAAAAAGTGGAAAAGATTCTCCGTAAATATTCCACTCCTTCCGGAAGTACTGGACAGACTAAAACTGAAGCTCGCAGTCATCACAAATCGTCTCCGACGATATATGCTGAGCCTCTCCAGACGTGTCCAGAACGCTGCTTTCACCAAGAGCCAGCAGAACTTCTGCAAGACCATCAATGAGGACCAACAAGCCAGCCCCACTATTAACTTCTCAGTGGCTGACGCGGAACAATACTGGGGTGGACTTTGGCAAACTCCCGCTCAACACACCCAACATAATGAGTGGATCACTGCCGAAACCATCCGCCATGCCAGCTTGCCTGGCATGATTTTCGCTGAGGTCACTGAATCCAATGTCCGCGAAGTTATTAAGCCGTCCAAAAATTGGAAGGGGCCTGGTCCTGACAAATTGCAGAATTTCTGGTATAAGCGATTTCCAAGTATATGTGGTCAGCTCGCACAACAGATAAATCTGTTGATAAATAGGCCTGAGGATTTTCCACCTTTTCTCACAGCAGGTGTAACCTATTTGTTACCCAAACGGGAAATAGCGGAGAACCCTGCTGAAACGAGGCCTATAACATGCTTGCCGACACTGTACAAGTACATAACAGCCATCATTAGTGGCAGGATCTAAACGCACCTCGAGCAGAACAATAACCTTGCCGAGGAGCAAAAGGGCTGCCGAGTCGGATCTAGGGGTTGCAAGCAACAACTAACGATCGATTCGGTTGTGGTAGGACAAGCTACGCGCAATCACAGGAATCTGCATTGCTGCTATATTGATTACGCCAAAGCATTTGACAGCATCCCCCATAGCTGACTAATCGAGGTCCTCCACATGTACCGCGTAGATCCTGCCCTAATCAACTTTTTGACAAAAGTGATGAAAGGATGGCGCACAACACTATCAGTGCCATCAACCGAGGCAATATGCTCTCTCAACCGGTACATATCCGAAGAGGCATATTCCAAGGGGACTCTTTGAGTCCTCTCTGGTTCTGCTTGGCGCTGAACCCCCTTTCATCACTTTTGAATTCGGCTAGACTGTGCGGCTATACGATCAAGCATGGCCTTCTTGGAATGTTTTCCAAATTCGAGCTGACTCATCTGATGTACTTAGATGACATCAAACTATACTCGGGAAGCGATGCACATCTTAAAAGTCTTCTGAGGATCACCGAAAATTTCAGCCGTGACATTCGGATGGATTTTGGATTAGACAAATGTCGAATCCGTGCCATCCGCAAAGGCGTTCACGCACCGCACCCCGGCTTCACCTTGGATGATATCCATATAGGTGCAATGTCGGAGGCAGACTTTTATAAATACCTAGGAATTCTGCAAGGTGAACATCCCAGCATTGATGACTTGAGAGAAGGACTGATGGTTGAGTTCTGGCGCAGGTTGAAATTGGTGCTAAAATCCAACTTATCGGGAAGGAATAAAATAAGTGCGATCAACTTATATGCCATTCCTTCACTGACTTACTCATTCGGAATAGTCCCGTGGTCTGTCACATCTTTGGCGGACATTGAACGGGGGGTACGCGTTTTGATGTCCAAATTCCGAATGCTACATCCGAAATCGTCAATGGAGCGAATGTGCCTACCTAGTGACATCGGAGGTAGAGGTTTAGTTTGTAACGGACGGTCTGGTGGGCATCCGAAGATGCCCGTGGGGACGGAGCCTAAGGTGGCATGTTGACCGTGTAGGTCGGGCCTTGTCATTTGACGAGGAAATAGGCCCCTCAACGAGCTAAGCAGCGGCCTATGCTTGCTGTAGCTCAGTTCGGGAGACGTGGGCGGGGTTTTCGCCGCTCGTTGCCCCTGTCCTTACGTATTAATAAATAATTCATAGGCCTGGGGAAAACAACACAAACAAAAGGGCAAACAAAATTGGACAGAAAAAAAAGGGGCGATAAGGAAGGAATGATTGTCGGATGACTCAGGTGCCATCGCGCACTTAACTGGGTCCGGGTCTTATTGGACCCTCGGCCTTCTTCACCCACCCTACCATGAGGTCCCATGGCCGACAAGAAAAAACGTGTGGGGACCTCCCTAGGCAAAATAATACGCTACAAATAATAAACTAACGTGCCGCCACTGGTTATCACGGCACGGATATCTAAAGGTTCGGCTAATTCACTACAAGTTGGCAACAAATGCCAATAAATCTTGGCTACTCGTGGAAAGTCGAAGATGATAACTATATTCCCAACCCGAACATCAATAACCTGTATGCAGTTCCACCAAGATCTTGTCAACAATCATGAAAACACGAGTTATATGCACTTGTGCCATCTTGGCATGAATATAATAAGAGCAGTAGCCAAGCTCCGCAATATCCTTCGCTAACAGCTCGGCACGTTGGGTTGAATTCACAAATATATCGTTAAAAAAAATAAATAAATATATAAATAAATAAATACATAAATGACAAAAATAAATAAACAAATCAATCACACAATAAAAATCGTTCATAAACACATTCATAACACACTCAAAACTTCACACATTCATTCGTTCACACGCCATCTATACAAACAAATAAATAAATACATTCACATACACGATCATACCACGTTCATACCTCGATGCAGTTACATTCACCCCCATTAAACACTAATCAGGCAGTCAAAACATAACCACACATTTTCAGCAAACTCACGCATTTATTCGTTCACACTACAATCACAGCACAGTCATAATACCTAACCAAACGAACAAATAAATATATAATACTGCATAAATTTGGATAAATAAACTGAAAACAGCACACACAAATACTTGCACACAAGTATTCGTTCATATTCACACCATAACATTCAGATATTTACGGCACAAATAAATAAATATGTAATTATATACCAAACAAATGACTGAACATGAACATCAAATAGAATAAACTAACACATTTACACATTCACTCGCCATTTACAGCAACAAACACTTAGAATACAACACTTAGCTTTGTCAGGCTCCAGTGGCCAATTTGCTTTTGCGGGGGGACTCCAATGCTGTGCATCCCGATAGCCCCGACATCGATGCTCTGCAATAATTGTGCAATGCGGCGCCCGCATACTAGTCCGTTTCACGCAAAAACCACTCAATTAAATTAACATTTGTAACAAATCTACTACTCGTATACGAAAAAGCTATAACAAAATAATCGCCCTATCGCCGGCCGTTTTTCAAAACCAACCACCTTCTCCGCCAGGCAAAATTCAACTCCCCTTTTCATCAAAAAAATCCCAATTCACCTCTCAATGAACCTGGCCGTCCACAATTCACCTGTGTGCGTGTGCGAGAGGATTGTGGAGACTGCAACTCCAGGTGTGCGCGACCGCTAAATTTAAAATTTGAAACAATTTTTCACAAATATATTTATTTTGGAAAAAACCAAAAATAAATATTTTTGCGAAAAATACCTCGAATTAAATGTACCGGTCACGCCACAAATGTGATTCATTACAGGGCAGCTTCTTCTTCGCGGCCTGCCAAGAAGAAGACGCTGAAGATATAGTGAGCTAAACTGGCGAAAGAAGAACTAACTATATATCGGACAATATCAAAAATAGTCTAACAACAAAACAATAAACAGCTGCAAAAAAAAGAATATTGCACTAAATTAAACTAATTAAACAATAAAATATAGTACGAATAAATAAATAGAGAACCTACGAACTAATCAACATGTTACCTAATTAATCAATAAATATGCTAACAAATGAATGATAAAAAAAACAACCTAAACTATGAAACAGTAAACCTGCATAATCTATCCAAACAGCTAACCTAATCAAAAATAAATAAGTAATGAAATGAACACTTAGATATACACACACCTAAACAAGTAAACTACCAGCTAATAAATAAATTATCTACCTAACCTAAAGACTATCATCGTTCCAAAAAAAATGCATCTTACGATTTTACAAGAAAAAAAATCGAATGATTTCTAACGGAACGACTTCGCCATATAGAAGAATACATATTTTATTTTCTATAATTCACGTACGGTTAAGTACGGAATATAAAATAAAGACATTTTACTAAGTTATACTAGAAAAAGGCAAAACAATACGACAAAAAAAATAAATATGAACTATACCATAACTATAAGCGACAAAAGATATAACTAAAGGATAATTTTAACAAATACTCGTATATATAAATATACAACGCCTAAACAATACAAATATAAATAAATAACATTGGCGACTACGAGTCATCGACTCGCAACGACAAAACATCAAATCCGAAAAAAAAACATGTACAATATAAACAAATGAGCGTGCTACAAAAATGAGAAATTTAAAAAAAAAAACGAATTGTGCACCTGAGCTAGCCGGCAATCATTGTAAAGGAGAAAAATGGCAAAGAGAAAAGAAAAAAGTACTGCATCTTCCCATTATTCAGATGATCAACAGAGTTCAGAGACTCACGAGGCTAGCATAGGCGCAACACTGCAGTCCTTGCTATAATTCGCTCATGCTCTCTGAAAACTGTTGAGCATCTCAACAATAGAAAAAAAATGTAATAAAGAAGCAAAAGATTTAAATGACGTAGAAGGACAATCCTGGCAACAGAAAGGTACCCAGGGCTCCTCCGCGCTCTGACCGGTCACCGAAGAAGCTCCAAATGCCGGTAGTTCAAGAGCATTTATGGAGGCCTTAGATACGTGGCTAAACCACAAAAGACAAACACAACACCAGGATTGCCTTGTTTAACAGAATCTAAAAGGAGAAACTACTCTATAGGAAGGATGGGGGTGCTACAGAGGAAAGCACAGCTACTTGGAGGGAAAATACGTTAAGTAAAAAAGCTAAGTCCTAAGACTTAGAACAAGTAGCCTTAATGTGCTTGTGGGGACACCAATCGGTGAAAGGACCAAAAAGGAACCCGATCAGGTCCTTTTTAGTCCTGTTCTTTACCAGAAATGGGCCCCACGTTGGGCGCCAATTATGTAACGGACGGTCTGGTGGGCATCCGAAGATGCCCGTGGGGACGGAGCCTAAGGTGGCATGTTGACCGTGTAGGTCGGGCCTTGTCATTTGACGAGGAAATAGGCCCCTCAACGAGCTAAGCAGCGGCCTATGCTTGCTGTAGCTCAGTTCGGGAGACGTGGGCGGGGTTTTCGCCGCTCGTTGCCCCTGTCCTTACGTATTAATAAATAATTCATAGGCCTGGGGAAAACAACACAAACAAAAGGGCAAACAAAATTGGACAGAAAAAAAAGGGGCGATAAGGAAGGAATGATTGTCGGATGACTCAGGTGCCATCGCGCACTTAACTGGGTCCGGGTCTTATTGGACCCTCGGCCTTCTTCACCCACCCTACCATGAGGTCCCATGGCCGACAAGAAAAAACGTGTGGGGACCTCGCTAGGCAAAATAATACGCCACAAATAATAAACTAACGTGCCGCCACTGGTTATCACGGCACGGATATCTAAAGGTTCGGCTAATTCACTACAAGTTGGCAACAAATGCCAATAAATCTTGGCTACTCGTGGAAAGTCGAAGATGATAACTATATTCCCAACCCGAACATCAATAACCTGTATGCAGTTCCACCAAGATCTTGTCAACAATCATGAAAACACGAGTTATATGCACTTGTGCCATCTTGGCATGAATATAATAAGAGCAGTAGCCAAGCTCCGCAATATCCTTCGCTAACAGCTCGGCACGTTGGGTTGAATTCACAAATATATCGTTAAAAAAAATAAATAAATATATAAATAAATAAATACATAAATGACAAAAATAAATAAACAAATCAATCACACAATAAAAATCGTTCATAAACACATTCATAACACACTCAAAACTTCACACATTCATTCGTTCACACGCCATCTATACAAACAAATAAATAAATACATTCACATACACGATCATACCACGTTCATACCTCGACGCAGTTACATTCACCCCCATTAAACACTAATCAGGCAGTCAAAACATAACCACACATTTTCAGCAAACTCACGCATTTATTCGTTCACACTACAATCACAGCACAGTCATAATACCTAACCAAACGAACAAATAAATATATAATACTGCATAAATTTGGATAAATAAACTGAAAACAGCACACACAAATACTTGCACACAAGTATTCGTTCATATTCACACCATAACATTCAGATATTTACGGCACAAATAAATAAATATGTAATTATATACCAAACAAATGACTGAACATGAACATCAAATAGAATAAACTAACACATTTACACATTCACTCGCCATTTACAGCAACAAACACTTAGAATACAACACTTAGCTTTGTCAGGCTCCAGTGGCCAATTTGCTTTTGCGGGGGGACTCCAATGCTGTGCATCCCGATAGCCCCGACATCGATGCTCTGCAATAATTGTGCAATGCGGCGCCCGCATACTAGTCCGTTTTACGCAAAAACCACTCAATTAAATTAACATTTGTAACAAATCTACTACTCGTATACGAAAAAGCTATAACAAAATAATCGCCCTATCGCCGGCCGTTTTTCAAAACCAACCACCTTCTCCGCCAGGCAAAATTCAACTCCCCTTTTCATCAAAAAAATCCCAATTCACCTCTCAATGAACCTGGCCGTCCACAATTTACCTGTGTGCGTGTGCGAGAGGATTGTGGAGACTGCAACTCCAGGTGTGCGCGACCGCTAAATTTAAAATTTGAAACAATTTTTCACAAATATATTTATTTTGGAAAAAACCAAAAATAAATATTTTTGCGAAAAATACCTCGAATTAAATGTACCGGTCACGCCACAAATGTGATTCATTACAAGTTAACATTGCCAACTTACATCATCAGCAAGTCAACTCACTTCGCACTTATTTCCAAGGCAAAGCAACATCGAGTGCTCTGCATGATGCTGTCTGCAAGGCAGATGATGGTTTAACTCCACTCAATTTAAAGGATCAATCATTTGCTCTTTCGAGTATGGTGAAGTCAGACCAAGAGAAGATTGACAAATGGAAGTCAAAGGCGATGCATGGTAAAGATGCGAGTTGCCTTTGGCAGCCATTTGTCGATCTTCACCTGTCTAACAGGTGGCTTCGTGCAGGGTACCTCTTTGCCGAAACAGAAGGTTCGATGGTTGCCATTCAGGACGGCGTGGTCCCCACCCGTGCTTATCTTAAACATATCTGCAAACAAAGGGTGGATGACGACCGGTGTAGAATGTGTGGTTCGGTGTTGGAAACACTTGACCATCTCATCTCTGGTTGTTCTGTAATGGCGCCGGTAGAGTACACGGACAGACACAATGCTGTATGCAAGGTAATCCACCAACACCTTGCATACAAGCACGGGCTGGTCAGTGAAACCGTACCCATCTACCAGTACACTCCACAAGCAGTGCTTCTTGACAGCACTCGCTTCACGATGTACTGGGATCGCCAGGTAAACACTGATCACCCAGTCGCCCACAACAAACCCGATGTACTCCTAGTCGACAAGACGAGTCGCTCTGCATACATAATCGATGTTGCCATCCCCCATAATAGCAACATCGAGAGAAAGCATGCGGAGAAAAGGGCAAATTATAGTGCACTGGCCCAAGAAATCAAACAACTTTGGCATCTTGGCAGTGTACGTATAGTGCCTGTAATATTGTCGGCTACCGGTATAATACCCAAAGACCTTCTGACTTCCCTCACCCAATTAAACCTGCCGCACAATCTCATTGACGTTATGCAAAAATACGTAATTTTGCATACGTGTGCAATAGTGGGAAAGTGCTCGGCGATCTCCACTAAAATATATTAGTTTCAGGATGCCGGCATAACACCTGCCCAAGGCATCCATACCCGTCAACTTGATGCGTTGCATCCGTTGCCATACCGGCCAAATGGGCCGAGATTACGCCAGCCAGGCGATAATAAGGAATAATAATGGGAATAACAATTATAATTATAACAGCAACTCTAGCAATAATAATAATCAACGTCGTCCAACATACGGAAACAATAGGAACGTACATTTGGTTCAGGAAGAGAACAACGATACACTTTTGGTACAAGAACAGGAAAACGAGTAAAGTTCCGATGTCAAACCACCCAATCACACGGAAAACAAATATGCAAAATATCGATGACAATCTTCCAAAGAAGTCTGGCCAACTTCATATTTGTGATTGTACATCAATCACTGACACCAGAAATTTATTTAAATTGAAATTTGAGAATAAAAGCGCTTCAGGTAACAAAGTAAGAATTGTACGTACGAGAAATGAAATTATAGTAGAGTGTGATTGCGATAATTTTCACAGAGAATTCGTTCATGATGAGAAGAAGCAAAAAACACATAGTAATATAAAATAGATGAGCTAGCTCTTGCAGATAATGATAAGGTATTCGAATACATTAGTAAAGAAAATTTCAAGAAATTATATAATAATACCAGGGGGGTGGCACTTCATACGATTTAACAAAAGCGCAGTGCCAATTGATACGCAAATAATCAAATGAAAGTTCCCTTTAGAGGGATAGGGACGGCAACATTTTAAAAAGCTCTTCAAATGCCAACTGCCTAGTACGTTTCATCGTATGAGTAACATACTTGCTATTCCGCATTACCCCTTCGTGTACTGATGGAATCCAACATATATGCAACCACTAGGCAGGTACTCTTAATTCGTATAGAGTCCCATTTCTTGTTAGCAATAATCTCTATTCTTTGATAATACGTTGCAACGAGTAAATAGCAAACGCGATAATGGAACATTAAAATTAAATATATTAATTTACACCCCACCAAAACGAATCGAAGATAAAATAATCCAACAAAAACTAATATCAGACTATCATAATTCACTTTACGGTGGTCATTTAGGTATTAGAAAAACGATATTAAAACTAAAAGAAAGATATTGTTGGAAGAATATGAATAAGATGGCAAAGGAATTCATAAATAACTGTAAAATTTGCGGTTAGGAATACTAAAGAAAAGTTAACTCATACTGACACTCCCTACACAACATTTGAAATACTTCAGATAGACACTGTTGGTCCGTTGAGAATATCTAATGCCTGCTACAGATAATGGCCCATCGCGGTGGTGACTTTGATGGCCGCCATCACACACCAAATGTCAATTCGAATATTTTCGAATGTCGTCCGTCCACATAATGGTCTTCGATGGGCCATTGAAGTTGAAACCTGTGCTCTGTGCGTCACGGCAGCTATAATCACACGGATCGCGTACGACAGAAGGTCGATGATAGTAGCATTGTGGTCTGAGTAGTGGCCTGTCAACTTAAATCAGCTGCTCAAAGTTGTGTACGCGATGGGCCATCGCGTGGAGGAAAATGGCTTTCGAAGCCATTTGTGGCCATCCGATGGCCCATCACTGTTGACAGAAATGACGGTTACGTGGCATTGGCCACTGAACGCCATCCGCCCGTCCACACAGTGGCGATGGCACCGAATGGCCGGGGCTGGGCCATTGTCTGTAGCAGGCATAACCATTTTTGATATATTTTAACAATGCAGTGTGAACTATCTAAATTTGTAATAGCTGTCACCATAGAATCAAAAGACGCGAAGTCGATAGCATCTGCTTTAGTAAAAGAATTTATATTAAAATTAAAATATGGACACTTTAAAATCTTAAAATCCGACCGAGGAACTGAATTTATTAATGAACTTATGAAGGAAGTCTGTAACTTATTCAAAATTGAACAAATTTTTTCCGCCCCGTACCATCACGAAACACTTGGAGTTGTTGAAAGAAATCATAGGGTACTTAATGAATTCATGTTAGCATTCGCGGAAGATTTAGAATGGGACACTTGGTTACCTTATTATACGTTCGCGTATAATACTTCACCCAATGTAGACTCAGGGTACACACCTTACGAGCTTGTCTTTGGAAAACTTCCATATCTCCCAAACGACGAATTGTTAAAATCCGAGCCAGTGTATGATTTGGATAACTATAGTAAAGAACTTCAAGTTAGAATCAGAACAGCCGTAACTAAGGCAAGATCAATAAATTAATAAAGTGAAACTGAAAAGAATTCAAAACAACACGAAAGTGAATCCTGCAAACTTCAATATAGGTGACAAAGTATTAATTAAGAATGAAAATCGTAAAAAGAATCAAAAATCATATATTGGTCCTTACATAATTATATCACAGAAAGGAGTAAATTCAATTGTACAAGTTGAAGACAAGCAAAAGCTATATCATAATAACCAATTAATTAAATGGAAATGTAATACATAGATCTGTACCAATTAAGTTTAAGAAAACCAAATGTTAATATCTTAATATCTTTTTGTTTCGTCTTCATATCAGAAGTACACTTTACATTATTAAGACTCAACACAAAAACCCTGAGGGTGTAGTGTATCTATCCATGTAAACTTACATATGCAAATAATGCAGTCCAATGTAAACAAACTAATTTACCATGTGCTTTTACAATTGCATACATTAATTCATTCATTTATTTCTTTCGACAATTTTTATTCTAATGAAATATGACGCGCTTGTATATGCTCGTAGCAGATTACTCGCGTGCCATTTTATTGTTCTTCTTGTGTCTTACTCGCTTACATTTTACATGCCAATTCATATCACGTGATTGTAACGAAACTTAGAACATATTATTGCCAAAGGTGTTGGTTATCGTTGGCCATCGGTGTTTTTGATCTCAAACGTGTTTAAGGCATTCAGGGGTGTGCTAACTGTAACTATAGAAATAAACTATTATCGACCTATTCTGAGAAGATATACAGATTCCATTATTTTCCATTTTTTTTTCGAAACCCACCTTACTGTAAGTTTTCATAATTCTAAATATAACAGTCTCGAACTACAAGGGGAAGGGGACAAATTACGAACTAATATTCCCCCCCCCCCCCCCACTGTTCCCCTTTCCACAAATTTCAAGAAAATGCGAAAAAACATTTCTCACGACACCTCACTTGCCTATACCAGTCGATAAAAAAAATTGACCTTAATTTCGCGTCTATGTGGACACCGCTCCCCCACCCACCCACTAAAGTTGTATTAGTCAGCCCCCGCCCCCCCCCCCCCCCCCCCCAAATCTTTACCCTTTCAAAAATGATTAATTAAATAACTGCAATTTGCACTACGAAAAACAACATGAAAGTAGTACTCGCACCTATGAGGCCGGTAGGTGTATTTTTGTGTGGATAGTGTCAAAATGCCTAACTTTAAATGAATGTATTGTACTATTATTAATTATTATGTGATTGTAATGAAACTTCGAGACGTTATTGCCTATAGTGTTGGTTATCATTGGCCATCAATATTTTTGACCTATGTGCGTTTAAGGAGTGCAGGGGTGTGCTAACTGCAACTATAGAAATGTACTATTATTTATCTTTTTTGATGAGATATCAAAATTCTACGATTTTTGGTTTTCTATGCTAGTGAAATGCCGCATTCTTGCAAATTTTCATATTTCTAAGTGTAACGGTCTCGAAATGCAAGGGGGGGGGGACAAGCTCGGATCACATATTTTCCCCTCTACCTCTTTTCCCCTTTTTTCAAATTTGATAAAAATACCAAAAATGGAATGTACTCGTTGTTACCTTTCTCATGATACCGCACTTGCCTATACCAGATGAAAACCAGGCCGAAGCGTATATACCCTAGAGTTGTACAGACCTAGTGGTGATACCAAAAGTACAAATTGGCAACGACCATATGCATTAAAAGTGAGTTTCCTATATGGCCAGTTTATAGGGGAGGTTGGCATACATTCATGAGGATCTTGGCCATTCTAAAAATCAATTAACTAACCCATTGTACAAATATTTGTCGAATTTTTCAAGTCGCTAGCTTCATTCTATCGAAAGTTATTGCTTATTTGAAGTCTCACTTGTAGGGGTGGTAGAAGTTCCTTGGATCGGATCTTGCCCATCATAGCCACCAACCAATTAGATCACCCTACAAACATAAAAAAAAAGATGTCAGGTGTCTAGCTTTACTCTATCGGAAGTTATCGCTTATTTGAAGTTTCATTTGTAGGGGAAGCAGGGGTTTCATTGGTCGGATTTTACGTATTTTCAGTATTAGCCAACTGGATCCTTGTTGTGGATTTTTAGAATCGTTAAAAATAAATTAAAATCCACTTACTTATTTAATTGATTATTTTAAATCAAGTTGTCATGAATTATAAAAAGTTGACATGTTTTAAAAAAAAATAAAAAAAAAATTAAGTTTATCTTTCCTTCGAGAACATTAATTTTTGTAAACTACAAAAACAAAAAAAAATAAATATTATTAATTAAAAGGAATATTATTGAAATCAAATGACCGTCTTTCCGCTGCAAATGAATATTATTAATTAAAAGGAATATCATTGAAATGATTCTTTCTTCTTCGAACGAATTAAATATTCTAAAAATTGATTTATTTCAAGAAATCATAGAAGAATAAAAGAAATATAAAATTATGTATCTCCATTCTTTCTCATGAAGTTAAGCTTTTCAAGAATCCATTAAGAGTTCTCAAGAAGGATACTTAACAACTGGTGACCCCGACGTGATGCGAAATTGTCATTGTTGGTAGATGCCTCTGACATTGCTGTCGGTGCAGTTTTACAACAGTCTTTCAATGGTGTTGACGAGCCTTTAGGTTTCTTTTCACAAAAGCTAAGTCCTACTCAACGCAAATATTGTGCGTATGATAGAGAGTTGTTAGCTGCTTATTTAGCAGTAAAACATTTTAGATATATGTTAGAAGGTCGAGAGTTCACGTTCTTTACGGACCACAAGCCTCTAATTTTTGCTTTTAAGCAGAAGTCAGATAAGGCTTTGCCGCGACAAGTTCGATATCTCGACTTAATTGCTCAGTTTACCAGTGACATACGTCACATTAAAGGTGAGGATAATGTAGTCGCCGATAATTTATCGAGAGTTGAAACAATCGAGATTCCTTCCTCGATTAATATTCAACAACTGGTACTCTCACAGTCCAGGGATCCAGAACTGGAAAAGTTAAAGTCATCAACAACTTTAGCTCTTAAGCCGGTATGCATTCCAGACTCTCATATTCCAATTTGGTGTGATACTTCAACCAATCCGGTTAGACCTTATATCCCATCTGATCTAAGGCATATGGTTTTTGACAAGGTACACAATCTTTGTCATCCTGGTCTAAGGGCTACGGCTAAATTGCTTCGAGGTCAGTTTATTTGGCCATCAATTAACAAAGATGCTAAGTCTTGGGCCAGGCAGTGTTTGTCCTGTCAGCAGTCGAGGATTTCTCGGCATACTCAATCACCTTTAGGATCTTTTGAGCCAAGCAAAGAAAAGTTTAATTTCATTCATTTAGATATTGTCGGTCCACTTCCTTTATCTGAAAATTTTAGATATTGTTTAACTATTATTGACCGATTCACTCGTTGGCCTGAGGCTTTTCCTATTCCAGATGCACGTACATCCACCATCGCCGACACCTTAGTAAAAGAATTTTTTCCGCGTTTTGGCATTCCAAAAGTTATTTTAACGGATCAGGGACCTCAGTTTGAGTCAGAACTTTTTAGGGAGTTATCTACTTTTCTCGGTTTTGAACGAAGACGTACCACCGCGTATAATCCGAAGGCTAATAGCTTTCTTGAGCGTTGGCATTGGATTTTGAAGGAGGCTCTTATAAGTCGAGGTAATCCTCAATGGACAAAAGAACTTCCTTTTGTTTTATTAGGTTTGCGTACTATTTTGCGAGAGGATTCTGACTGCACTCCGGCTGAATTGGTTTACGGTCAAAATCTTAGACTCCCTCATGACTTCGTCAATCCTTCTGTTTCCAGAGAGGCTGTCACAGATTATATCGAACGCTTGCGCAAATTTGTTAAAAGTTCCAGATGTGCTGAGACTAATTTCAAAACAAATAAATATTCTTTTGTACCAAGTGAACTTAAGGTTTGTTCCCACGTTTTTCGACGCGTTGACTCTGTTCGTCCCGCCCTCAAGGCGCCTTATGAAGGTCCTTTTTTGGTTCTCGATCGAGGTGATAAGATTTTTAAGATTTTGGTTGGTTAAAAAGAAGTAAATGTATCAATAGATCGGTTAAAATCAGCTTTTGTAGACATTTCATCACCAAATCCTAGAACTCGATCGAGAGCAAAAAAGGTTTCATTCAATGAACAAGTTTCAGTGATTTCTTGTAGTTCAGATGTTTAATCATTTAAAAAACAATTAGTTTTTCTTCTAAGGAGGGAGGTAATGTTGTGGATTTTTAGAATCGTTAAAAATAAATTAAAATCCACTTACTTATTTAATTTATTATTTTAAATCAAGTTGTCATGAATTATAAAAAGTTGACATGTTTTAAAAAAAAATAAAAAAAATATTAAGTTTATCTTTCCTTCGAGAACATTAATTTTTGTAAACTAAAATACAAAAACAAAAAAAAATAAATATTATTAATTAAAAGGAATATTATTGAAATCAAATGACCATCTTTCCTCTGCAAATGAATATTATTAATTAAGAGGAATATCATTGAAATGATTCTTTCTTCTTCGAACGAATTAAATATTCTAAAAATTGATTTATTTCAAGAAATCATAGAAGAATAAAAGAAATATAAAATTATGTATCTCCATTCTTTCTCATGAAGTTAAGCTTTTCAAGAATCCATTAAGAGTTCTCAAGAAGGATACTTAACATCCTACTACAAATATTTGACCAAAATGTCAAGTCGCAAGCTTTATTTTGTCGTAAGTTATCGCTTATTTAAAATTTCATTTCTAGGGGAGGTAGGGGTTCCTTAGGTCGGATCTAACCCATCCTTAATGCCAACTAACCCAATCTCACTTCAAACATTCGGCCAAAATTTCAAGCCGCTGGCTTCATTCTATCAAAAGTTATCGCTAATTTGAAGTTTCATTTGTAGGGGAGGTAGGGGTTCCTTAGGTCGGATCTTGCCCATTTTCAACAACAACTAACAGGATGTTACTACCAACGTTCTGCCAAATTTTCAACTCGCTAGTGTCATTCTATCGAAAGTTATCGTAATTAAAGAAATATTTAATTTTTTAAATTTTGTAGGGGAGGTAGGCGTTCCTTTGATCTGATTATGCCCAACTTACTAAAACCCAAGCAGCTTCTCACCTCAGGGTTACATACCAAAAATCAGATGTCTACGTCAATTTGTTCAAGAGTTATGGACAAAAAACCTGAAAAGTAGGGTAGTACGGGGCTCTTTGTAAGAAAATTGCCGTTAGTTTTCAACTGATCGATTTTATTTTTCCAAGAGAGTATAAGATTACCCTCACGAGAAATCTACCAAAGCTAGAGCTTTTCATGTTTATTTAATCTGGAGTTATGGATACATTTAAGTATTTTACATATATAGGGGAGGTAGGCGTTCTCTTGGCCTGATCATGCCCATTTTCAATACCAACCAGCCAACCAACTAGATCATACTTCCAACATCTGACCAAAATTTCAAGGCTCTAGCTTCATTCTATCGAAAGTTATCCTGCGAACGGACAGACAGACAGACAGACAGACAGACATGGCTAAATCGAATCAGGAGGTGACCCTGATCATTTATATATAAACATTGCCATACCTCCGGAGCCTCCTTTAAGGTGTTACATATTTCCGTCGTGACAAAAACAATATACCCTATACTAAAAGTCTAGGGTATAAAAAAATTGACCTTCATTTCCCCTCTATGGGGACCTCCCCTTAAAGTCAGCCTATTACAACGAATCGCTTTCTCCGAATTATAATAATTCTACATATTCCCACAAAATTTCATGTATGTAAAATAGCTTCAGCGGTTCATGAGATATTTCATGGACAGACGGACAGACAGACGGACGGACAGACGGACGCATGACCGATTTCATAAGGGTTTTGTTTTTACTACAAAACCCTAAAAAGAGTTTTTAAGAATGATTTCCCCCTCAAAGAGGGCCCAAAAAGCGTGATTCGCCAGTTTCGACCGCTGGTGCGAAGCGCGTCTCATCAGACGCCTCTGCTCCGCGCATCGCACCAGTGGGAGAGGCGTGACCGGGAATGACCCAAGACAGATGTTGTTTTATTGTTATTTAATTGTTCAAACAATAATCAATCAAATAAATTGTATATTTGAATATTAAGTACCAATGTAAGCAAATAAGATTCAGGAGAATCTCAACTCTAGATTGGGGCGAGTTACGTTATCAATGTTCCTTGGACGATTTTGTGTCTACTTAATCAGCAAATTAGTGTAAAAAACTTGTTTTGCAACTTCAGAAATTATTGCAATGTATTTGCTATATTGAACACTACAATTGATAACGTAACTGAAACCAGTTTAGTCTTCAGATCACTTTCTTTGTAAATGGGTCAAAACTTAGAATAAATATTTTGTTGAGTCGAACCAAAGAGTTTGTTTAAATAAAGTGTTATACAAAGTCCATTTAATTAACTCGCGCTCATATGAAAAATTAAAACTGTGATGTCACGAGCTTTTTCTCTCATTCGGACGCTGAATAACGGACCTGTGCGTTGCGTAACCTTCTATTCTTGAATCATAGGTCCAGACCATGGTTCAAGAATAGAAGGTTACGCAAAGAAGTGTGCAACTTTTTCGTTCTCTTTGCGCATGACGTCACAGTTTTACTTTTCGAAAGCTTTCCGTGAATTTGTTAGGAAATCAGATACTTTTTATAGAGAATTCGCTTACAAATCTACAGTTTTAACTCGATTTTCGTGAAATTTTGAGAATTTGGCCTTCACAGCTACGGGAAAGTAAATGTTTACATAAGATTTCAAAAAACTACCCTCATCCCCCTTCCCACCTCTAAAAGGAAATCTGCGAATTTAGCTACAGTTTTGTTCCGATCTTAATGAAATTTTGTATTTGAGACCTTCCAGACAAGGGAAAGGTGACTGTCTACATCAGCCTTAGGAAAACTACCCACAACTCCCTTCTCACCCCTAAAAGGCAAGTTGCAAGTGTATCTGCAGTTTTATTCCGATTGTGATGAAACTTTGTATAGACCCTAAACACTAGAGGAAGGTAAGTTTCTACATAGGATTTGAAAAAAACCCCTCATCCACCTTCTTACCCCTAAAAGGAAATCAGCGAATTTATCCACAGTGTTATTCTGATCTAGATGAAACATTGTATATTTGTCCTTCATGGCTGGGGGGAAGGTGACTGTCTACATAGGATTTCGGACCCCCCCCCCCCAAACACACACACACACACTCACACACACATTCCCCTTCTCATCCCTAAAAGGAAATTTGCAAATTTATCTGCGATTTTATTCCGATTTTGATGAAATTTTCTATATTTGATCTTCAAGGCTGGGGGAAAGTTGCTGTCTAAATAGGATTTGGGAAACCACCCCAATCCTCCTTTTCACCCCTAAGAGGAAATCTGCCAATTTTCCTGCAGTTATAGTCCGATCTTGGTGAAACTTTTCATATTAGACCTTTAAGGCTAAGGGGAGGTGAATGTCTACATAGGTTTCCAAAGAACCACCCCCATCCCTCTTCTCACCACCAAAAAGGTATCTGCAAATGTTTCTACAGTTTTATTTTGATCTTAATGAAATATCACTTATTAGACCTTCAACGCTAAGGAAAGGTGACTGCCTACATCGAATTTCGGAAAACCACCCCCTTCGCCCTCCACCGCTAAATCTCCGAATGTGCCTACAGTTTTATTCCGATCTTGATGAAACTTTGAATATTAGAGCTTCAAGGCTAGAGGAAGAGGTGAGTGTCTACATAGATTTTTAAAAACCAACCCCACCTGCCTTTCCACCCCTAAAAGGAAATCTGCAAATTTATCTACAGTTCTATTCCGTTCTTTCTCCCAGCTTTGAAGGTCGAATATACAAAATTTCATTAAAATCGGAATAAAACTGTAGATAAATTCACAGATTTTCTTTTAGGGATTAGAAGGGGGATGGGGGTGGTTTTCTGAAATCCTACGTAGACAGTCACCTTCATCTACCCATGAAGATCAAATATGCAAAGTTTCATCAAGATCGGAATAAAACTGTAGCTATATTTGCCGATTTACTTTTATAGGTGAGAAGGGGGGGGGGAGGAGTGGTTTTCCGAAATTTTATGTAGACAGTCACCTTCTCCGTGCCTGTAAGGTCTCATATACTACATTTGATTCAGATCGGAATAAAACTGTAGATAAATTCGCAGATTTCGTTTTAAGGGTTGGGAAAGGGGATGAGGGTGGTTTTTTGAACATTAACCTTCCACTAATCTTGCAGGTGCATTATACAAAATTTCGTCAAGATACGAATAAGATCGTATGTAAAAATGTAAATTTACTTTAAGGGGGAGGGGCTATAAAGGGGGATGGGGTGGACTTTCAAAATGCCCTACAGACAGTAACCTGCTCCTTGTTGTGGAGGTCCAAAATAAAAAATTTCATCAAAATTAAAATAAAACTGCAGATTTGAAAGCAATTTTTTTTTCAAAAAACATGAAATTTAGTACAAAATACACGCGCTCATATGAAAAATTGAAACTGTGACGTCACGAGCCTTTTCTCTCGTTCGGTGGCTGAATAAGGGGCCTGCGCGTTGCGTAACCTTCTATTCTTGAACCATGGGTCCAGACCATGGTTCAATAATAGAAGGTTACGCAAATAAGTGTGCAATTTATTCGCTCTCTCTGCGCATGACGTCACAGTTTCACTTTTCGAAAGCTTTCGATGAATTTGGTGTGAAATCACACACTTTTTTAAAGAGAATTCGCTTAAAAATCTACAGTTTTAATCCGATTTTCATGAAATTTAGAAAATTGGACCTCCGGAATAAGGAGAAGGTGATTGTTTATACGGAGTTTTGAAAAAATGAAAATCTGAGCTTTTTACTCCGATCTTGACGAAATTTTCATTATTGGACGTTTAGAACAAAGGGAAGGTGACAGTCTACATGAAATTTGTAAAAACCATTCCCATCCGCCTTTCCCACCTTATTAAAAAAGATATTCCGACTTTTCTGTAGTTTTACTTCGATTGTAATTAAGTGAAAGGCGGAAAGATAGCTACTTCTTGTATTAAAGGTCAAATTTTCAATATGTATTTATCAAAATGGAACAAAAAACTTGCGCTTCCTTTCCTTTGAGGGTGTAAAACGGGATGGGGTGATGATTTCTGAAAATATCATGTGGACAGTGACCTTCGCCTTATTCTGACGGTTTGAATTTAATCAAAATTTGAGTTAAACTGCATTTAATACTCCAGATTTAATTTTAGGGTTAGCGTAGGGGGTGGGATCGTTTTTTTTTCGTATCTCATGTAGTGATATTCCTCTTGTTATAAAGGTCCAGTCCTCAAAATCAGAATAAAACCAAAGTTATAAGTAAAGATTTTCTTTAGGGCGGTGGGAAAGGGGTATGGGATGTTTTTTTTAATCTCACGCAGATATCGACGTTTCCCATATTCCGAAGGTCTAATGTTCAAAATTTCATAAAAATCTAAATAAAACTGTAAAATTTATTTAAATAAAACTGTAGCTTTTAATGCAATTTTTCTCCCAAAAGCAATGCAATTTCATACAAAATGCAACGCACGCATATAGAAATTGAAACTGTGACGTCACGAGCTTTCTCTTTCGTTCAGTAGCTGAATAACGGACCTGCGCATTGCGTAACCTTCTATTCTTGAACTATGGGTCCAGACCAATAGCCTTGAGTTTAGCTAAAAGAGCCGGATGCCAAACTCTGTCAAAAGCTTTCGAAATGAGGGCAATGATTTTGGCTTCACCAAATTGATGAATACATCCATTCCATCTTTCGGTGAGATATGTCATTAAGTCTCCGGTGGAGTGCGAGGAACGGAAACCGTATTGTCGATCGTTGATGAGTTGGTATGAATCAAGATAGCTCATAAGTTGGTTGTTTACCAGGGTTTCAAAGACTTTTGACAGGATCGAAGTCAATGGTCGATAGTTAGAGGCATCACATGCTTCATTTTTTTGGGGATTGGTTGGACACGACCTAGCTTCCATGTTGATGGAAATACTAATGTCGACTAGGATAGATAGAATAGTTTTCGAAGAGGTCTTGCTAATGAGGAAGCGCAATGTCTGAAAACTAAAGGGGAGATGCCATCAGGTCCAGCCGATTTTGATACATCGAGCTTTGAGAGTACGTTAAATACTTCCCTAGTGCGGAAATTGAAAGGCCTCTGGTGTGAATCGCATAAGGGTAAAGCTGGTGGATTTTGTGCAGTGGGCAGTAGGCAAAAGTTTTCACCGAAGATCTCAGCAAACAAATTGGCCTTCTCTAGTGATTAATTATATATTTTCCCATCATGTACAAGTGGTGGAATGGAAAAAGGGCTGAAGTTATTCTTCACAGATTGAACAAGTGACTTTTTGCTACCTTTTCGTTCAACGAAAAATGTTTGCATGATTTTACTATCGGACTGAAATTTCCCTTAATTACAATATATTTGCAGGTGCTTCTCGCAGAGTTGTAGATCTACCTCTCTGAGTTGGAGACAGGGGCATTGTTTGTATGCACGGTATGCCGCTTCTTTTCTCCTAATAGCATCTTTGCAATCTCTGTTAAACCAAGAGATGGTAGTTGGTTTGATGTTCTTAAAGCTATGCTAATGAAGAACTACATTTCCTACCATATGATGTTTATAATTGATTCAGCAGCAGCAGTCGGCCAAGTTCAGTTCACTCATGTACCGATTGAAAGCGACCCAATCCTCTTATTATAATGCCATAATAGTCTTTTGGTGGAAGATAGGCCTTTGGCATTCAGTGAGCAAATAGGGAATCGGGTCGATATCAATTTGCGATCGCAACTTTCCAAAGGAGATGAAACCAATACTTAATATTTATCGGGGTGTGAGGTGATAAACAAGTCCAACAGGGTGGCGTTTTGGCCTTCTATATCAGGTATTCTGGTTGCGAAATCTACTAATTGGTGTAGGTTGTATGATTCACAAAATAACTCAACCAGTCTTCCTGCTGGTGGGCTTGTCACTACGATAACTGCCCATTGAAAAAAGCGAAAAGAGCGTTACTTGAGAAGCCGGCTGTTATTAAAATTCAGCAATGCCCGCCCAACGGTTAAAAATTACAGCGATGTACAATATAAAAAGGCAAAATTTTGTAAAATTTTATGACGCGCTCGGCAGCCATGAGGTCTCGATCGATACTCTATGATGGTGCATTTAGAAAAAAAGAGGTTTAATTCTCGGCGCGGTACCTTTGGGTACTACTAAAACTCGCCCAGCGTTCCGAGCTTGTCAGTAAGAAGACGGCTTGGATAGGAGCTGCATGCTTGCACGAAAATATGCTATCGAAACGTCAACAAGGCATAGTAGCGTAAGAGATTTCGACGCACTTATGCCTCTGGAAGGGTCAACGTAATTAAGATCTACGAGTATGTTGGGGTCCGTTTTTAAGTGAGGTTATTTCTATTAATCATTTTTTAGCCATTTTTTATTGACTTTCATTTTGGCTCCAGATTTTCCTTTTTGGAGAGAGTAAGGCTTTTTAAAAATAAGTTGCAAAAACCCAATAAAAATCGTTTCCTTTTTCATGGTGTTTCCAAGATTACGTTCACTTCCGATTTTTGGGATTTTTAGTGTAATGTTCCTCCGAAAACAATTTAAACCAGTCCGAAGCGTATATACCCTAGACTTGTACAGACCTAGTGGTGATACCAAAAGTCCCAATTGGCAACGACCATATGCATTAAAAGTGGGTCTCTTATATGGGCAGTTCATAGGGGAGGTTGGCACTCATTCAGTGGGATCTTGACCATTCTCAAAATCAATTAACTAACCCATTCTACAAATATTTATCCAATTTTTCAAGTCGCTAGCTTCATTCTATCGAAAATTAACGCTTATTTGAAGTTTCACTTGTAGGGGAGGTGGGGGTTCCTTGAGTCGGATCTTGCCCAGCATTTCCATCAACCAATTAGATCCCCCTACAAACATTTAAACAAAATTTCAAGTCTCTAGCTTCGTTCTATCGAAAGTTATCGCTTATTTGAAGTTTTTTTTGTAGGGGAAGTAGGGGTTTTGATGGTCGGATTTTACGTATTTTCAATACTAGTCAACTGGATCATACTACAAATATTTGACCAAAATTTCAAGTCACTAGCTTTATTTTGTCGTAAGTTATCGCTTATTTTAAGCTTCATTTCTAGGGGAGGTAGGGGTTCCTTAGGTTGGATCTTACCCATCTTTAATGCCAACTAACTCAATCTCACTTTCAATATTTTACCAAAATTTCAAGTTGCTGCCTTCATTCTATCAAAAGTTATCGCTTATTTGAAGTTTCATTTGTAGGGGAGGTGGGGGTTATTTGAGTCGGATCTTGCTCATTTTCAATACAAACAAAGTAGGTCTTATTAGCAACATTCCACCAAATTTTCAACTTGCTAGTATAATTTTTTCAAAAGTTATCGTAATTAAAATAATATTTAATTTTTGGAAATTTGTAGGTGAGGTAGGCGTTCCTTTGATCTGATTATGCCCAACTTACATAATCTTAAACAGCTTCTCACTTCAAGGTTACACGCCAAAAATCAGGTGTCTACGTCAATTGGTTCAGGAGTTATAGACAAAAAACCTGAAAAGTTGGGTAGTACGGGGTTCTTTGTAGGAAAATTACCGTCAGTTTTCAATTTATCAGTTTTATTTTCCCAGGAGAGTATGAGATTACCCTCATGAGTAATCTACCAAAGCTAGAGCTTTTCATGTTTCTTTAATCGGGAGTTATAGATACATTTATGTATTTTACATATGTAGGGGAGGTAGGCGTTCTCTTGGTCTGATCATGCCCATTTTCAATACCATCTAACTAGATCACACTTCCAACATTTGACCAAAATTTCAAGGCTCTAGCTTCATTTTATCGAAAGTTATCGTGCGAACGGACAGACAGACGGACAGACAGACAGACAGACAGACAGACAGACAGACGGACGGACAGACAGACAGACATGGCTAAATCGAATCAGGAGGTGACCCTGATCATTTATATATACATTGCTATACCTCCGGAGCCTCCTTTAAGGTGTTACATATTTCCGTCGTGACAAAAACAGTATACCCTATACTATAAGTCTAGGGTATAAAAATAGAAGAAAAAAGACTTTCGGAGTTAGAGTAGAAACTTTAATTTGATTTGACTATTATCTGAGCGGTGTCGTATAAACAACCCGGTAAAAAAGGGTTTTTACTTTTATTTTTATCCCCTAATGTTTTTTAGTCTAGCTTTTCTAGCGACGATACTTCGCTGAGCAGTGAACCGAAAATTACACTTTAAAATTCACGCCATGCGCTACAATTTCATAGATTTGAATTGTACATATTTAGCGCAATCGAGGCAACATTCCTTCTGAATCGGGATTACAAGGTGAATGCTCAGGAGTAATTTTGAGTCCTTTGGTTAGGAAAAGGAACACTTTCTTGGTATTGAAGTAAAATCCATGGTATCATAAGAAACGGGTAATGAGGTGAATGCTCTGGAGTACTTTTGGAGCCATGAAGAAATTTTGAGTAGCAATGAAGCAATGAAGTGAAATTTGAGTATCGTATGAATCGAGGTAATGAGACAAATGCTCTGGTGTACAATAGAGTCTCCTACAATGCGAGTTCTTTTGACGGTATTTCGAGTCCCGTGGTCATGAAAAGGAACCTTCTTGGCAATTACATACGTGAAATCTAGGCAAAATTTGTGTCATATGAATCGGGGTGACGAGGCGAATGCTTTGTTGGAGTACTTTTGGAGCAATGAAGCCATTTTGAGTCCCTTGGTTAGAAAAAAATCCTTCTTACTAATGAAGTGAAATTTAGACAAAATGAGGCGAATGCTCTGGAGTACAGTAGAGCAGTGACGTGCAGTGACTTTTTAATCTGGTCAAGCGCTAGAAAATTAAAAAAAAATACAAGGTTCTAAAAGTGTTATTTTTTACATTTTGAAATCTTTCGCAAATTTTTGAAAGTAAAACGATTATTTCCCCAAGAAAATCTCCTAAATTAGTCTTCGGCCTAAGCCCAGTGCATCACTTTTCATGGATGAATGAATATATGTATTTCATCAAACAACAACCGTGTGAAATCATTTTCACACCAATTTTTAAGCAGAACTCTGCAATTTTATTATTTGCATAAGCAATATTAGCTCTTTACTTTGCAAAATATTTGTTTTAGGAAAAATGCTAGCAAATACAGGAGATGGGCGAAACACGGAACAAATTTTACCAATGGATATTTCTCCCATATGCAAGGGAGGTGGGACAAGTTATGGTCTCATATTTTCCCCTCTACCTCTTTTCCCCTTTTTTTCAAATTTGATGAAAATGCCAGATATGGGATGTACTCGGTGTTACCTTTTCTATGATACCCCACTTGCTTATACCAGATTAAAATTTTTTTGTTTACCTTATTTCCCCTCTATGGGGACCTCCCCTTAAAATCAGCCTATTACGACGCATCGCTTTCTCCGTCGAATTATAATAATTCTACAAATTCCCACAAAATTTCATATACCTACTTATGTAGCTTCAGCCGTTCGTGAGTTATTCTATGGAGAGACCAGAGACGGACAGACAGATATTTGACCAATTTCATAAGGGTTTTGTTTTTACTACAAACCCATAAAAAGCAAACGAAAACTATAAAGTTTAGCTAACTGCAAATTCTTCATCATTAAATTAGTTTCCTTTTGATCAAACATTATTTTCCTAACATTGATCTTTGTCGAAATATAAATAAATTAATTATTGGAATATTTTTTTTATCAGCCGAGAAAAAGAAAAAGATATAAACAAATATCATTTTCGTAATCTTTGACCAAAAGAAAGTTCAATTAATTCTTTATAATTTGCAAAAAGAATAAAGTTTCTAGCACGTGTAGTGTCCGAAAAAAAGGTAAGGAAAAATTACACTTTTTCAACATAAATGAGAAGACATCGCAATATGCATAGAAGATACATTTTTTTCATATGCCTGTATCCACCGTCATCTTTCTTCATGTATAAAGAATCAGGCTACAAATGTTTCAGACAGTTGTTGCTGATTCATCATACAAGCTGAAAATATAGCGCTTGCATAATACCTATTAAGTCGCAAATGCATTTTAAAGCAACATAAGGAAATTGTATTGACCGATTCCAGCAGTCTAGACCGATTTTGAGAAATTTTGTTTCGCAACAAACAGCACTGTTCCCCAAATCAACCGGTAGATACAGATAGCGGAGAATGAGGGTGAATTGAAGTGAAAGAGAACAAACGGCTCTGTTCCCCAAAGAAACATCTTAACAACCCGGTTGGCTTTGATACGTTGTAGCTCGCAAGCAGATAGGGGTAAAAATGGATGAGAATTGCGTTGATGAAGAGCAATACGTTTTGTATTGAATGCTTAAGTTACGTTTGTCTTGTATAAAAAGAGAGTATTGTGTAAATGTATTCATTTATTGTTCAAATGAAATGTTGAGATACATTTTTACAATTGCTAGGTCAAGCGGCGCTTGACTCGCTTGTATGAAGTGCACGTCACTGCAGTAGAGCCTACTACAACGCGCATTTCTACAACGCTGATGTCTTAAACGCGCTGGAAAAATACTGACTAAAATACCCCTATAACGCGACTGTCTTCTATAACGCCGTGTAGTCGTAAAGATATCGTTACATGCCTTCCTGCAGCAGCTCCCCTCGATAATTTTTCGATTTAAGCTGTGCAGAACATTTTGTGTCCGGTTTCTCCTATAACGTCGATTTCTATAGCACGGAACGTAACCCCTGCGTTATGGGGAAATCTACTGTATGTTCGCAGATAATATGAAAGTTTATAAAATGCTGGTATTAAAATACATCCCGAATAATCTTTTTTTTTTGACGTATTGTCCTGTTACTTTAAGTTACTAATACATGTTTATTTATCTCTATTACTTACAGAATGCGGAAGCCAGCTATGATTTCAGCAGTAATGATCCCTACCCATACCCTCGATACACCGATGATTGGTTCAACAGGTTTGCATAATAGTTTTAATTTAAATGATGAATATTCTGTGAGAACATTAGTTTATAGAAAAATTGATATGCACGTGTGTGAGAATGAAGCTCTTACAAATATGTACGCAAATCCTTAATCCTACAATTTAACATCACTTGAAATGGATGAAAAATGCAACACGAACACCTGAGGGAAACCCTTATTTGTAGTTACAGGCTAGTCAATTCGCCAACCAGTCCAGGAAATCCGCTCACACCACTCTTTACAGCATAGGGTCGGTTTTAGAATGTCCGATTAAAGTCTAAAGTAACCGCCACTATCCTCCGGTTAAAAATTTAACGATACGCAAAAGTCAAACAGCTGATATCGATATGTGAGAAAACGTAGCTTTTTCCCAAACTACAAGATTTATTTTGTGTATTATATAAATATATACATGTATTTCGGGAGCAACTTACTCCCTTCCTCAGTATACAAGCTACCGTAGCTTGTATACTGAGGAAGGGAGTAAGTTGCTCCCGAAATACATGTATATATAATACACAAAATAAATCTTGTAGTTTGGGAAAAAGCTACGTTTTCTCACATATCTAAAGCACAACTACAAACATCGGACGATACAGATTATATAGCTGATATCGGCTGCTGAGATTTGAAACCAAGAACTCTTGACATTTGCACATTCAAATGAGAACAATTAAATCGGCCATGAATATAATATAATAAATAATATTTTACTTATTAAGGAATTTAGGTCAGGAACTGTACTCAGAATGCGGGCCATATACAATAATTAAATAAATTTCGTGTTTGACGCGCTCGGTAGCCATGAGGTCATTGTCGCCACTTTACGATCCTTGAATCTAGAGTTTAGAGAGGTTCATATCCACACACGTTAATATAATACATACCAACTTAAGTCAGTAAAGACGGCTATATGGATAGGAGATGTATGTTAACAACTGCACCATCCGAAAATTATATGCTAACGAAACGCTAATAAAGCATTGATAAAGATGGTGCCGCGCCCATGCCCAATGGAACAGTGGAGGGGTTTAGGCAATTGGTAATTTTTTTTATTTTCTTTTTTTTTTGTATCGCTAGAGGAATATGGAGTAAGTCTGGAGATAAGTGGCTCGGCCGCCCACTATCGTTTCAACTAACTGCTTCTCAGTTGAACGATTTCGGGAGACAGGATGTGCAAAAATTCTAGCTTCAGCGTGTTGCCCGTTTTTTTTTCACCAGAATCAGTGCAAAGTCCACACTAGCTTCAATAATCAAAGTGATATTTGAACGGGTCATAAAACACAACTGTTGTGACCCAACACTCACTCAACTCACAACGCTATTCATACATCTAAGCCTGGAATTATACTTTGCGTTTTTCTGCAGGAAGAGCAGTCCCGCAAAAAAACGCATTGTCGTACAAGGAGAGAACCCTATAATTTATTACACATTGCGTTTTTCTGGGGGAAAAGCTTGTGAAAGAAATAAATATATCCCAGTGAGGATATTGATGGTTTTATTTTTGTGGCAATATAGCAATATAGTAGGTAGAAGTCGGGAGGCCGATACAATTTCAGCCAGTCCTCAATGGATGCACTGCATGAATTTCGTCACTGAGTGCATGAGTTCCTAGTTTGTCGTTGAACTAAAAAACGGAAGGTGTAATGCTTTTCATATACCACCGTGTGTTCATCTTCTCACTGCGTTTTTTGCGAGAGAAGTCTTCCCGCAGTCGTTGGACTTGCTGCTGCAAAACGATTCCTGCAAACTGCAGCAGTGTCGTTGTCGTTACGCATAAGTGTAAAGCGTTCCATTTAAATGTACACGTTCCTCTTCTTGGACGACAATGCGTTTTTTTGCGGGATTGTTCGTCCTGCAGAAAAAACGCAAAGTGTAATGCCAGGCTAAGGCCGCGTTTACAGGGCGCGGTTTCACAAGCGAGTTGAGCAGCGGCCACTGTATTCAGATGCAATCGCGGTTTACAATTACGTGGTTTTAAGTAGAAGCTTGCCGCTCAACTTACCGCGGCGGCAGCCACCGCGGTTTGATTTATTGTATGACTATCAAATTTGAAAATAAAACAAGCTAGTTTTCGGCTAGCTTGATGGAATATTATGAAATTTGGTAAAGATATCTTCAGAAATAAAAATTCTAACAGAAACTTGCTTTTGGTACGGTCGTTCCTATGACAGTGTAATGAAGGGCTCGCTGAGACGATGGTCATAGAAGTAGCATAAAACGCGATGAGGTGTCAACTGACAAGGCGGCGGCATACGTTTGCAGGCAGCTCTGTTCGGGAAATGGGGTGGGGTCTTGCCTTCTGCCCGATTTCAGCCCATTAAATTTAAAGAAAATCGTATGCCTAACAAACACAAACGAGCGGATTTAAACTTGGAGAACTGGAATAATAAGATCGTGCGGGCCAATTCATGCATTTCGCGTGAGTCCTGCTGTTATTGGACCACGGCCACTATCCCCAACCTGCCTATAGATCCCATGGCCTCGATGAGGGATCTCCCAAAGCAAAACAAAACTAACTTCGGTGCGTCACATCATCCAATATCTGAAAGGAGAGGGCTTTCCTGAAGTAAAAGAATATTGTTTGATCTACTCCATCATCTTATTTATTTTTTTTCGAAATATTTCTTTTGTATTACACATCTGGGTATATTTATACTTGCGGCCTTGTAAAGAAATGAATACAAATAGCTTACGGAACGATAATAATTTAAATAAATAACAACTCGAAATACGCGATGGAATAAATAACGTAAAATGACTAAGCTAGTAATAATAGGAATAAATTAGAAATAAATACGCCAAAAATATATTAAGAAAGAATAGACAAATTAATCGAATGAAAACAAAACGAATGAACAAACAGACTAAAACCAACATATAATTTTACTCACCCCTTACTGTCCTCCACGGCCGTTTCGGTGTCAGAAGGCTGAAGCGCAAGCTTATTATGTTTTTTTTTTCGTTCCTTTTTCCTTTTTTCGACTGATACATTAAAATTTCAAAGAGAAAAGGAAAAAGAACAAAAGCATGCGATTAATAAGCACGATTTTCGTGCTAAAAAGCCGCAATTGTCAAAAGAATTGTTATTGGTTTAACATTGGCTATGCCTTGCCGGGTTAATGTAGCCCCAATACTAATATGATGAATGTTGCAGAGTATGCAGCCCTCAGACTCCCGAAGAGCGGATGAGACGTGATCTGCCGCCTTGGTTTTTTCCCACGGTTTGAACACTGCAGATTTATGCCCTCCGGCCAACACAGACGAATCCTCAGTACGGCAAATGGAATGTAGCTTCAGATGTAAAGCGTTTGCTTCACCACTTTGTTTTTCAGGGGTCTCAGTAATTAGCACTTTTAAAATTCACACGGGGGGCGAAATATGCGCACTTTCAAAATTCACACAGGGGCGAAATATGGAGTGACTTTTTAAAAATTGCAATTTTTCTCTGGGCCCGGTACGAAAGAGTGTATCTTTTCGTTCACTACTTTTGCGGAACTATTTTTTTTTCCTTTTCAGAGGCTCGGTACACGGCACTTTCAGGATTCACACCGGGGCGAAATATCGAGTGACTTCTGAAAATTTTAATTTTTCTCTAGATCGTCGTCACGGGAGGCGACCACCAAAAATAAATATAATCCTAAAGTGGACTATTCGGGTATAGTTTCACTGACGCACTTGCACTTGCCATCGGCTTCACTTTTTATACTCTAGATGAAATCTGAGAGTATTATAAGTTTGCCACAAAGTTTGTAACGCTAAGAAATAAGGCTCGCAGAAAAAAATGAATGATACAGAAGTTCATATTATCACTCGAATATCTCAAAACCGGATGTCCGTCTGTCCGTCCGTCCGTCCGTGACCTCTCTAGCTCGAGAACGCGTTGAGCTATGAAGTTCAAATTTTGCACACGTTATTTTTGACAAAAAATGAAGGCTAAGTTCGTGAACGGGCTAAATCGCTCCACCCCTTCTACCCCCTCCCATACAAAATGACACATTTTTGAAAATTTACAATAATCAGATTTTCTCAGAAACTATAAAACATATTGCTTTGAAATTTTTAATATATCACTTTTATGATAATTATAACCTATGTTATAAAACTTATTGTAATCCTCACCCTCCTTCTACCCCCTCCCATACAAACTGCACTATTTCATGAAATACGTTAAGCCAATTTACTCAGTACGTATACAATTTATCGGGCTGAAATTTTGTACTTAACACTTAATTAACAATATCAGTTAGATTCAAAAAAATTAATCGATTACCCTTACTCCGTCTACCCCCTCCCATACAAAATGACACATTTTTGATAATTTACAATAATCACATTTTCTCAGAAACTATAAAACATCTTGCTTTGAAATTTTGAATATATCACTTTTATGATAATTGTAACCTACATTATAAAATTTATTGTAATCCTCACCCTCCTTCTACCCCCTCCCATACAAACTGCACTGTTTCATGAAATACGTTAAGCCAATTTACTCATTACCTATACAATTTATCGGGCTGAAATTTTGTACTTAACACTTAATTAACAATATCAGTTAGATTCAAAACCAGGTTCAAATTCATCTAGAGTATTGCATGATTGGGGTTTACCCCAATCGTAGTTCTTTTATGTTTATATCTGTTCTCGCAGATAATTTACTTTTCGCCACTTATTTTTTTCCCGCTCGAATCCCCGAATGTCCAATGCCTAGCACGACTCCCAGTCAACTCCCCGAAAAAGAATTCCTTTGTCTTCAATGTAACCCGCTAACTTCCTAACCCCTTCCATCGACCCTCCTCCACACTCCTCGAGGACCTCTTTTTTCCCGCTAAAAATTATGCACGATAAAGTTTCGATGTATGGAGGAATACAATAGAAACCAATCCGTTCACATCATCCATCTTATCCGTACACCGTATATCCCAACTCATTCCTTCATTCCTCATCCATACCCTTCATACATACATAGAATTTGAATCGCCAGCAAGCCGAAACAGCTAATCGAGCCATCATCGGATCCCACATGCATCCCCGTCGCCTTGTTCTTCCCCAACCTCTACGATGCATACACTCACCGAATTCATGTCGACAGCGAGACGAATCATCTTTGCTTGGTCATCTGACCAACGACATCCATCTCATCACCATGCCTTCATGCTACCAGGTGATCTTGCTAGGCATATTCACCTGCCTCAGACAAGTCAATTCCGGGTAAATGCATATCGATATACACAATCCGTCGCGTCACCCACTGCCGACAAAGCGTACTTCGATAAGTCACACCATACTCGGTTACATACAAGTGTCGTGTAAATATATTTATTTATCTTATTTATTTATTTAATCAAGCAAGAACAGGATAAGAGAATCAAAAAACAGCAAATACATTAAATACAGAATAAATTCAAAGATACAAAAGATAAAGTTAATTCAGACCTTAAATAATAATAAAATTTAAAAAGAAAAAAAAAAGGATAATAAGAATAATAATAATAATAAGCAAAATACATAAAAAAAGAAAAAGACAAACGACTTCAGTATTAAATATGAAGGAAAGAAAAAAAAAGTATTTTAAAAAAAAGAAGAAAAGCAAAAATATAAAAGAATATATCAGTTAAGGAAAAGTTAAAATAAAAAAAAAACTTACAAAACTATATGTCAGTATAGGAAAGCATATATATGTAGAAGCAGTCGTTTGAAAGAAAAAAGTGAAACAGCTAAAGGACCAAGCTCCAGTCTATCATAATTGCGCATTGCCCGAAGTAGAGGCGAGTTCATGTATGCGGAGAGTTCAGCAGTGGGAGGATCGAAGACTAGGTTCGCGTGTTGTAGGACGGAACACGGAAGATAATACACTCTTGAAGCGATGATAGTAACAAACCACGGCACTCATCTAGAAATATCCTTCTCTTTGCAGGGATAACAAATTAAAAACTGTAAGACGTTAAGAAGGTAGGGAAGATTAAATTTATACATTAAGGCACGAGTGAATTTCCGTTGAACGGATTCTAAGGAGTTGGAAGATACGGATGACGAGGGAGACCATACAACAGAGGCATATTCTAAAATGCTACGGACAAGTGAAACAAAGAGGTTAACAGAGGTAGAAATGGGACGAAAATCGTGAGAACAGCGTAGGACCCCAGTCGGACATTTGTCTCCGATTCCAGTGGAATCGCAAAGTCTTCGATTCCTTACCGGTTCCATTCATCGGTTTGTCTCCGAAGCTGAACAAATTCAAATGTTTTCAATTATGTATCGAGTTAGCCTGAAATTTGAATTCATTTGAAAGTATCTGGCATTTGGCGACGCATGTTGTCATACACTTATGTGAAATATGGAATACGGAATATGTTGTTTTTTTTTCTGTAAGCCTTGAATACAATCCGCCGCTAAATTAAAAGTGCCGTGAAATCAATACAAAATGATTTCACGACACTTTTAGTTTCTGGACGAATTGTATTCATCAGGCTTAAATAGATTCAACCCATTTGTACAGTCATCGATCCGAATTCGATCTGAGTGTCGATTCCTCGTTGGCTACAGTCATCGGTCCGGAATCGATTCCAGTCATCGATCCGGATTCGATTCCACATTGGCTACAGTCATCAATCCCAATTCGACCCCAGTATCGATTCTACGTTGACTCCAGTCATCGATTCTTCATCGACTACCGTCATCGATCTCGGATCGATTCCTGTCCTCATTTTGGGTATCGCAAAAGCGGCCATGCCCAGACAAATATCTCCGACGTGTCTCCGATAAAGTCATCGATTCCTTAGTAGACAGTCATCGATCCAGGACCGGTCAAGTATCGATTCTTGTCCGACTGGGACGAATCCCGCCAGTTTATATGCCCTGTTTATAGTAAGATAATTGTGCTCATTAAATCGAAGCCGCCAGTCGAAAGTGACGCCAAGATCATTAAATAGTGTCACGTTATCAAAGACGATGGAATTAATTTTATAAGGAAACGTGATAGGATAAGGTTTAAGCGAAAAGACCATAAATTTGCATTTGGAGGCGTTAAGCTGTAATTGATTAGAGCAGCACCAGGCAGATAGAAGATCTAACTCTGATTGCAGCGCTAAGCCATCTTCAGGACAAGAAACAGACGAATAAAGCTTGCAGCCATCAGCGTAAAGTAGAGAAGGATTTTTGAGAAGAGATGGTAGATTGTCGATAAAGAATAGGAAAAGTAGCGGTCCTAAGATTGAGCCCTGTGGAACGCCAGACGAAGGACAAAAAGATGAAGAAACTGTGTTATTCAAAAATATACTGGAAGAGCGATCAAGAAGATAAGAAGCGAGCCATGGAACAAGAAAAGGTGGGAAATTAAGAGCAAGCAGCTTATCAAGCAGAACGCCATGGTTGACTGTATCGAAAGCCTTAGAGAAGTCAGTATAGATGACATGGACATCAAGATGTTTGTTGAAGGATTTAGCGACAAAGCTAACAAATTCTACTAAGTTGGTAACTGTAGATTTTTTCTTACAGAATCCATGCTGATTGGGACAAATCAAGTGTCCAAAGCAGTCGTATACGTAGTCGAAGACAATCCGCTCAAGAAGTTAAGAATAACTTGAAAGGAGGGAGATAGGGCGGTAGTTGGAAGCATCGTTAGAGTCACCTTTTTTAGGAATTGGGACTATGTAGGACGATTACCAATGAGACGGGAATATACAAGTACCTTCATGAAGACTTTTATTAAAAATTATAGCAAGTGGATGAGAAATAACACTATGAGTTTTCTTAAGGAAATAATTAGGTATACCGTCGGGGCCTGAAGATGAGCTGCATTTAAGGATGAGAGCATCAACATAGAAAGATTCAATGGGTGAAAGAGTTGAAATATTGGCTGATTGGACAGAGTTTGAGAAAGTGGAATAGCCTAAGTGAATTGGCAGTTTGGTAGCCATTGGAGATGGAACAAGGGCGAGAGCAAGATGACCGCATATTTCTTACATATTGCACTGGGCAACCAATCGGTGATCAGACGCATGCAGCAGACGAACATAAACTCTAAACTGGTACTAGAGTGTGTCCGGAAGCTCGACACGTGTGCCTCAGGAAATGAGGTTACGCTGATGTGGGTAAAAGGACACATAGGTACAACAGGAAATGAGGCGGCGGATGCCCTAGCAAAACAGGGATCTACGGCAACTTTCATTGGCCCAGAACCCAGAGTTGCTCTGGGGAACGGCATGATTGGAGCGAAGGTTGGGAAGTGGATGGACTCCATGCATCAACAAAGATGGCAGGAGTTAGTCACTTGCAAACAAGCTCGGAACGCAATGACCAGCCCTTTAGGCAGGGAAGCGAGAAAGGTACTTAGTTATAAACGGAGTACTCTAAGCTGGATAACTGCCTTGGTCACAGGGCATGGTAATTTTAAGGCTCATCTGGCCAAGATGAAAATCGGGGAAGATGACGTTTGCAGGCTATGCCTGGAGGAGGCCGAGACGGCAGCACACATTGTGTGCGAATGTCCAGCACTGGCTAGCACGAGGTTGAGGATCACAGGCAGGCACACGATAAGTGTAGAAGCCATGAGTGAACTCAGCTTCAAACAAATGCTAGCAATAACACGGGACTCACTGATGAAGGAAGAGGTCGACAATTATCAGTCGACATCTGGAAGCCACTGATGACCAGGAGGGGGCGAAAAGGGACCCAAACGTAAGTGGTCTGCTTCGGCTATCCCCCAGAATATATAATAATATACCTTTTTGGAAAGCTGACAAGACGGACATATTTTTGTAATGGTATGTACACTTTGTGTCATATAATTTTTTTGAGTAATACTATTGTACATTTAAAAATAAGTAAAAAAAAATGTAAATTTTTTTTTTAAGTATTTTAAATTAAAAATTTCGAGATGTGAATAATTTTTGAAATTTTGAATGATTGGGAAGTATCTGCCACAATGTTGGCTAAGACAAAAAAATAAGTTTTGACCAAGTTACTAAGCAGTTTTGTTAATTCTTATTTTAAATGGCTAAATCCGTGTTTTTTTAAAAAAAACCTAAAAATTCAAATATCTCAGTAACCACTGAAAATCGGTAGAACATTTGTAGCTTTACTTTGTTGCATTTTGACTCTATTATAACGCCTTGCAAGGAACACGTTGAGTTACCAGTAACCCTGTGTACATAGTTTGTATGCTTCCTTCTGTGCGTTGCAAGCTTCATGACAAAGTTAACATCACATCCAGGAAGGATATAAAAACATAGGGGCCAGTGTCCGTGGAAGAAACACATCTGGAAATGTTGCTCGCAGTGGGAAATGATATTGTATGTATTGTCCTATCATATTTTGTTTTACTACAAAACCCTTATGAAATCGGTCATGCGTCCGTCCGTCTGTCTGTCTGTCTGTCTGTCCATGAAATATCTCACGAACCGCTAAAGCTACATGCATGAAATTTGGTGAAAATATGTAGAAGTACTATAATTCTCTGGAGAAAGTGATGCGTCGTAATAGGTCAACTTTAAGGGGGGGTCCCCATAGAGGGGAAATGAAGGACGAAATTTTTTTTTTTCGTCTGGTATAGGCAAGTGGGTATCGTAAGAAAGGTACCGTCGAGTACATTCCATTTCTGGAATTTTCTTCAAATTTGAAGAAACGGGAAAAGAGGGAGAGGGGAAAATGTGTCATCCGAGTTTGTCCCCCCCCCCCCCCTTGCATTTCGAGACCGTTACACTTAGAAATATGAAAATTTACAGAAAAGCGGCATTTCACTAACATAGAAAACCAAAAATAATAGAATTTCAAAATCTCATCAAAAAAAGTTAATAATAGTACATTTCTATTGTTGCAGTTAGCACACCCCTGCACCCCTTAGGCACACCCGGGGTCAAAAATATTGCTAACCAATGATAACCAATACCATAGGCAATAATATCTATTCTATAAGTTTCATTACAATCATGTAATATTTAATAATAGTATTACATTCACTTAAAGTCAGGCATTTTTACACTATTCATACAAAAATACACCTACCGGCTTCGAAGGTGCGAGTACTACTTGCAAGTTGTTTTTCGTAGTGCTAATTGCAGTTATTGTTCCATATGATGGTTAATTATATTTATGAAAGGGTAAAGATTGGTAGGGGGCGATGTGTCGTAACTGGCCAACTGTAACGGGCGGGGAAGGGAGGGTGGGGGCGAAATTAAAGTCAAATTTTGTTTATCAACTGGTATAGGCAAGTGGGGTATTGTGAGAAAGGTAATGTTGAGTACATTTAATTTTTGGCATTTACTTTAAATTTAAAGAAAGGGGAACAGTGAAGGAGGAGAAAATATTAGATCGTAATTTGTCCCCCCTTGCATTTCGAGACCGTTACACTTAGAAAAATGAAAACTTTCAGGAAGGTGGGTTCCGAATAGCATATAAAACGGGAAATAATGGAATTTGTAGATCTTCTCAAAATAGGTTAATAATAGTTTATTTCCAAAGTTACAGTTAGCGCACCCCTGCACCCCTTAAGCACGCCGAGATAAAAAGTACTGATGGCCAAGGATAACCAACATCATAGGCAATAATACATATGTTCTAAGTTTCATTACAATCACTTAATATGAATGGGCATGTAAGATACTATATGATGGGTCAGACATTTTTATTATGTTTTTTTTTATCCATCTAAGCGGTACCAAGAAGAGCAAACAGCCGATACTTGCGTACCAAAATAAGTGCTTGCTACAAAACCCTCGAATTGCGGGCGTAGCCCTCTGTATTCCGGTTTCATTTGTAATAGTTTTTCGTCACGCCTGAAATTTGGGTTTATCTAATAGACCGGGGAATAGAGGCATATTGCCTTGCCAAAAGCTTCTGCAGTTCTAGTTTTTTGACATGTTATATAGGCTGGTCCCGTTGTTTAGAATCCAAATGTTTGACTTCACACCCTTTGTAGTTGGGACGCTAAGCGCCATAAATGGACGCCACCTTGCAAAATATGATAGAGAGATGCCACTTAGTGCGCATGTTGGTTGGGCCCATACTTTCATTTTAAGAGATAGAGTCACCTTGAACCCCACGGCAAAGTGGCTGTGCAGGTGAAAAACCGGAAAATTTGAGTCCTTTTTTAATATTCTCCTCATAACTTCTAAACGGTGCCTCGGACCGAAAAACTTAAAAGAATTTAGATTAAAGAACGTCAAATTCTACATCAAATGAATTGCTCAAATTTAAAATTCGGTCTAGCAGTATAGCCGAAACTGATAGTCGAAAAAAGTTACCTTTTGCGGCTTTGGAGGAAAATCACACTATATCGCTTTTCAAGCTCACATATCTCTGAAACCGATGCTACAAATGGAGAAACTCATTAGACAAAAGTTTAAAATATTTCATTTCTATTTCAAGTTTAATTAGCCCAATACTTTGCAAATCGGCCCGTTTTTAGTTTAGTTGTGAGCGAAAATGCAGAAATGATTTTTTAGCGATTTGAGCCTTAATAGCTATATTTCGATAAATATATAACGGCTAAAAGTTTTGATTTAGCCTCAACTCGTAGATATTTTAACCTTGTTTATAAAAGCGAAACGGGGTAAGAAACAACACATTAGGTCCTCGGTCGCACGTCACATTGTAGAAAAGGGGCATAAAAGGGAGCCAGGTAACCGTCGTAAAAGAAGTGAAACCCAGCAAACTCGACCCGTACGAGAGTTACTTCATCGAAAAGGAGAGTCGGGAAAACCGACTAAACAATGATTTTGGAAATGCACACTCATACCTTTTTTCATTAATACCAGGTAACAGGTAATTAGAGTAAACATCAATCGTTTTGAATTTTCTCGTTCCGTGGGTCTTCATGATGCTATTAAAGTAACGTAATAGTACCTATTGTAAAAAATGTAAGGAAATGATAATCACATGGATTATATAATAAGAATCCTAGGGAATTAATGTTCACTCCGCTGAGTAGCTGCCGAAATACGTATAGGGTAAAATAAAGACCAATCGTCGACTTAAAGGAAACTAAAGTATTTTAATTATGAATATTCCCTGTGGCACCTCAAAAACCGACAAATTTCCGGTCATTTTTCACTTTATTGCACATATTTATCTAATAATTCATCTAAGAGATAAACAATTTATCAGAGCATCAAATTTACAATGACTTCAGTGTACTAAGTTTTGCCGTAAAACTATTCTATTCTATCTTAAGAGTTACGCGCTATCCAAGTTGAGCATTTTTTGTAAAAGCTATACTTTTTTGATAGTTTTGTCGAGTTTTTTTGTTCGATTATCCCGAAAACAGTACGTATCCGTAAATAAAGTTGTCTTGAACAGTATTTAATAATTTATTATTGCATAGTGCCAAAAAAGCAATAATTTAGAAAACTTCTATTTTTGTACGTTTATTTTTGTGTGGTCTTTGAGACTCAGTTATTTCCTCGTTGAATTAATGCTAACTCATCTCGAGGCCATGGTTCAGATTGGACTGTTGCGCCAGTTATTAACATAGTTTTTTGCATGTTAGGTGTTGTCCGACGTTTGTAGTTGTGAACTAAATCAAAGAAGACACAGCTTTCCCAAACTACAAATTTTTATTTCTATTGTATATATATATATTTCGGGAGCGACTTACACCCTTCTTCAATACAAAAGCTGCGTCTTCTTTGATATAGTTTTTTGTTTTTATTTTTTAGGACGCTCTACAACTACAGTCCTTAGTGCAGCATTTTTTGCACTTACAGAAAATGTAAATTCGTTGGTTTTTGAGGTGCCACAGGAAATTCACAAGGAGTAGGAGGTCAAAGACTTGGATTCTGAACTATGGGACTGACCTGTATAACATACCAAAAAATTAAATAGAACTACTGAAACTTTTGCAAGGTAAGGGTACCTTTTCAGACTCTATTTCCCCGGAGCATAAAGAGAGATCAACTACTTTCACTTCTGTTTTTTTTTTTTAAGAAGCGCTCGAAAATTCAATTACTACAGTTTCTCGCTAGTGCGCTCATTATTTCCAGACAAAAATTTGTTACTGTCACTCCGTAACAGCCCATATGCTGTTATTTGTCGATGTAAATAGTCCATTTTGCGTCACGGACACACATCTATTGTATATAAATGACTGTTTGTCATTTGTGAATTTGATAGTAATAAATCAAACGGCGTGCTTCCATTAAGGCCGTGTTTATTCAATCTGTGGGAGCTGCCTCGGCTGCCGTTTTTTATACCCTTCACGGATGTGATAGGGTATATTAACTTTTTCATGAAGTTTGCAACGCACAAAAGGAATCATCTCCAACCATATAAACTATATATAGTATATTCTTGGTCAGTATGATGAGACGAGTCGATTAAGCTTTGTCCGTCTGTCTGTCCGTCTGTCCGTCTGGTTCTATGCAAACTAGTCCCTCAGTTTTAAAGCAATCTAGCTGAAATTTTGTACAAAGCCTTTTTTCTATTGCACGCTATAAATATGTCGGAACCAACGGAATCTAACCACAACGTCATATAGCTGTCATAGGAACGACCGGTCCAAAAATTCGTCTTTGTGAGAAAAACTTTTTTATTTCAAAAGATATCTTTTTTAAATTTCTCACCAATCAATAGTATCTTTAGTCAAATCACATTTCCGAATTTGGTTGAAATCGGACTATTCTATCATATAGCTGTCATATGTAGGAACGACCGATCCAAAAATTCGTGTTTGTGAGAAAAACTTTTTTATTTCAAAAGATATCTTTTTCAAATTTCTCACCAATCATTAATATTTTTTTTCAAATCACAAATTGGGTTGTAATCGGACTATTCTATCACATAGCTGTCGTAGGAACGACCGTTCCAAAAGCAAGTTTTTGATAGAAAAACTTTTTTATTTCTGAAGATATCTTTACCAAATTTCATATTATTCAATCGTATTGACTGTCAAATCTCATTCCTAAATTTGGTTGAAATCGGTCCACTATTTCATATACCTCCCATAGGAACAGTGAAATCGGAACAAGTTTTACTACTAATTTCAAAGTCGCAAACGCGCCAAAAGTCACAGGTATCATACCTTCGGCAAGTTGTTGCGTTTATACATAGCGGTGCGCTGCGCCGCTGCTCGAACAGCTTGTGAAACCGCTCCTTCTAAACGTGGACTAACTCACTCAACAGTTGTGCAATCGTTGTGTTATGAACCGATCTATTATCAACAAGTGACCTGGGTAGTTGCACCAAAATAAACAACTTGTAAAATGGGCGCAAAACCGTCATTTTCTGTAAAAAAGTGCTTACATATGTTTGAAAAAAAAAAAATCTTGATTTGAGCGGACTTATGCGTCCGGCCAATTGGAGAGTCTCCAGAGCCTAAAGCAAGCTAAGCCGTTCATTTTGGACTCCAACTAAATATTTCAAATATTTACTTCGCTCTCGAAGTATAATTTAATGCCATTCAGGTGTACTTACTGCTTTGCTTTAACCCCTAGTGGGGCATTGTGCGTCAACTATTCCCGGGCGCTCTTTTCCCACAGAACCTTGCTATGAAATTTTAGGACTTCCCCTTACAGCGTTTTCCCACTTGCCGATATTTTCCCGGGATGCCAGCCGATATTCTTAAGCTGGAAACGCACAGTGTACGCTGAAAGCTTAAGACGGGGAAGTACACCAATAATACACGATATGACGATCGTGTATCGGGGCAATTTAATTTCCCCACGGTGTCTCTGACCAATTTTGTGCGAAGCTTTCTTTGTATACGAAAGTACTGCACATGTACATTAACGTTCAAAATTATTTAGATAAGGAAAATTCTCTTCAAAAATTGAAATGACGTCAGAATAATAAATTTTACTCAGACCATATTTGCTAAGTCTCAAATCATTAAACTGAATAAGAGTCAAAATACCTCATAGAAAAGGGCAATTGTTTGAAAAGGAGTTGGCAAGGTGAAGTCAGTTGCAAGATCATTTGCAGAAGAGGATCATAATGCAGACGAAATTTAAAACATACGTACATGTAACAGGGAAAATGTTTATTCTTCTGCACTGTCGGAACATCTTCAGTTATTCCTGCAAGTGAAGGGGCTCCTAACAACCTGTGTTTTGTCGTGAAAGTTCAATGGACGATATTGTACTCGTATATATATCGGGGAAAAGCAAATTTCCCGATTCCAATCACTAAAAAGTTTTGCAATTTTTCTCTGCATTCGGTCAATAGTCTGGACTTTGAAGATGTTATTTAGTTTAATGATTTGAGACTTAGCAAATAAGGTCTGAGTAAAATTTATTATTCGGGCGTCATTTCAATTTTTGGAGAGAATTTGCCTTATTTAAATAATTTTGGACGTTAATGTACATGTGCAGAACTTTCGTATACAAAGAAAGCTTCGCACAAAATTGCTCAGAGACACCGTGGGGAAATTAAATTTTCCCCGATACACGATCGTCGTATCGTGTTTAATTGGTGTACGGAGACTCCCCGTCTTATGCTGTGTTTTGCTAGAGAGCGGCTGGGCGATTTGCGTCTGCGGCTGGAGAGCAATTGATTCATCATTCAATGTCGAGGTTTTGTATGAAAATACAATAGTACTAGTATGTTGGGCAGGTTGTCTATGGAATCAAGGATTTTTGTATTTACGTGAGGAGAATGGATGGAAAGAGACGAATGTACTGTAGATGTAGAGTCCTGCGGTGGTAGCAAGGACATTCGAGAAAGGATATTTTTGGCAGTGAAGCGATATATGGGGAATATGGGTGTCATATGAACCGGGATGAAGAGGCGAGTGCCCAGGAGTAGTGTAGATGGAATTCCGGATCCTTGGGTGGCGACAAGGACACCCGAAAAAGGATATTTTTCGCAGTGAAGCGAAATACGGTCAATATGGGTGTCATATGAATCGGGGTGGACACCCGAATATCCAGGAGTAGTGCGGATGGCATTTCGAGTCCTTCGCTGACGAAAAGGACATTGAAGAAAGCCAATTGAAATATACGCAATATGGGTGTCATATGAACCGGGGTGAAGAGGCGAATGCCTAGGAGTACTATGGATGGCATTCCGGATCCTTCGGTGGCGACAAGGACATTCGAAAAAGGATGTTTTTGGCAGTAAAGCGAAATATAGGCAATATGGGTGTCATATGGACCGGTGCGAAGAGGCGAGTATGCAGGAGGACTATAGATGGCATTCCGGATCCTTCGGTGGCGACAAGGATATCCGAAAAAGACTTTTTGCAAGTAAAGCAAAATATATAGGTAATATGGGTGTCATATGAATCGGGGTGAAGAGGCGTAGATGTAGATGGCATTTCGAGTCCTTCGTCTACTTGCGCAGCATTTCCTCGAAAATTGTGGTGCGGACCAGGACAACGCCCATTCTATCAACCAGGCTAAATGCGCATACGGCATGCTGTCGAAAATCTGGCAGAGCAGTTGTCTCAGCATCAACATCAAGCTGATATTTTTTCGCTCTCGGGTACTGTCTGTAGTTTTGTATGGGTGCAGTACATGGAAAATTTCCGTAGGAGTTACAAGAAAGCTGCACTTCTGCGCGCCATCGTACTCTGTTCTGGGGAATAGGGTGCAGCTTACAACAGACTTACCCAGCGCGCTACACTCCTTTGCCACAGATCGTGGCCATGTGATTCTAGGACCCCTTCTTGGTCGGCCTTGGTTGGAAACGGGGTTCTATTCAGGGGCGGTTCCTCATTGGAAGCAAAGGAAGCAGTGCTTCCCTTGTTAATTTCACCAAATAGTTCATTCAAATCCACGTAGCCAACCATTATACAATATATGTACATATATAGATTCCCTAAAATATACTTAATTATTTCATCCATCTTGAGAAGAAGCTGCCAAAATCGCAGCTTCTTAAGCACTTTGTATGAAGACTTTTTAAGGTGATACGAAGAGCATGTAGATGTTAAGTTTCCGTTTCTCTTGCAATTTTTTCTATATACTCGTAGAAGTGGACTTGCTTTTTGAGTTGGGGTGTGGTGGGTTCAATTAATTAAACAAATAAAATATTTGAGGTGCCAAAATTTGATGATGGCATTTAATGAATTCCAGCTTAAAACGTACGAATTGGAACTGTTTTTTATGAATTTTCTTGAAAGTTGAAGTTTTGTATGGAAACACTGTGCGATAAGCTTCTTTGATATACATATATGGGTCGAATTCTCGCTTTAAGTAGTACAAACCTACTGGGGTATATCATAACAATTATTTTGAAACTTTTAGGATCCGATATTATGTAAAAAGTAACAATGAACGATTTAATTTTTCAAAGATTGAACCATTGAATAATTAGGCGAGAATAACTCGAAAACGGTTACGAGCTTTGCAAAAAGGATAACATCTAGTTCGAGGCTAAAGTATAAAAATACATCGTAAAACCTGAGTATTGGAAGTCATTTTGAGTTACATTAATATTGTTTAAGTTCATAACACACAACGGTTAGCATATTGTTGCCAATTTGCTTTATGAACTCTCTCCACTGAGTTTTTTATGGACACAACATGTTTTGAAAAATGTCATTTTCTCCATCACAAAAATTTTTCCGCTGGTTACGACTAGCATATGATGACAATTCAGAAATGATATAAGTAACACAACGGAATCGCAACATGCTATGGCAACAGTATCGAAGCAGCTTTGCAGCAACTTGTTGTGTTCTGAACTGCACTCGCATCTAGTCAGCCATCAAATTTCCAATTCAAAATTGACTACTGACGAAAAATCGTATGAATACGACAGCCCAAGTGTCATTTCTGAATTGTTATCATATGCTGGTCCTAGCCAGCGGAAAAATTTTTGTGATGGAGAAAATGACATTTTTCACAGCATGTTGCGTCCATCAGAAACTCTGTCGAGAGAATTCAAAAAACAAATTAGCAACAGTATACCAACCGTTGTGTTTTATGATTTTATCCATTGATACAATTTTCAGTAGTCAGTTTTGAAGTGGAATGTTGCCATTCCGCTGTGTATTATGAACTTAGGCATTGGTGTTTCCAACGCCAAAATTTCAGAAACGATTGCTAGTTTTCGAAAAAGGATTTCAAATTCGTTCTTTTTAGCCTGAAATTTTTTGAAAACCATCATCAAATATTGGCCCATCAGATATTGGAGTCGTTCCATTTTCCGCAAATCAAATCAATGCGTCTTATTCAAAAGTTTCCTGGTCTGCTTCCCTTGCTCTGGAACCCACGAACCGCCACTGGTTCTATTTCATAACGTGCAAAGCAGTGTATTTATCACTCTTCCGACATGTGTAACCTACCCACTGCTATTTTCGCCTGCATATCAATTCGTCGATTGGCATCTGCCCCGTACGCCAACTTAGCTCTTCATTTGATATTGTTTCAGACCAGAAAATTCGTATAATTCGACGAAGACATGAGTTGACGAATACTTGCAGCTTTCTGGTAACTCTTACTGGAACTTTCCATGTATTGCTACCATACGCAAACGCAGAAATTACCAGGGAGCGAAACAGACCCAGCTTGGTCTTGGTGCTGAGATAACTCCTTTGCTAGATTTTGGAGAGCATGCCGTATGCGCATTTAGCCTGGTTGATAGAACGAGCGTTGTTCTGGTCCGCACCACTATTTTTGAGTAAATGCTGTGCAAGTAGACGAAGGACTCCAAATATTATCTACATCTACGCCTCTTCACCCCGGTTTATATGACACCCATATTGCCCATTTTTCACTTGACTTTCGTGAATGTCCTTTTCGCCCCCGAAGGAGTTGAAATGCCATCTACACTACTCCTGGACATTCGTCTTTTCACCCCGATTCATACGTCACCCATATTGCCCATATTTCGCCTTACCAGCAAAAATATCCTGTTTCGAATGTCCTTGTCGCCACCGAAGGACTCTAAGTGCCATTTATAGTGTTCCCGGACATTCGCCTCTTCACCCCGGTTCATATGACACGCATATTGTCCATTTTTCATTCAACTTTCGTGAATGTCCTTTTCGCTCCAAAGGACTCGAAATGCCATCTGCACTACTTCTGGATATTCGGGTATTCACCCCGATTCATATGACACCCATATTGACCGTATTGCGCTTCACTGCCAAAAGTATCCTTTTTCGAATATCCTTATCGGCACCGAAGGACTCGAAATGCCGTCCATAGTGCTCCTAGGCATTCGCCTCCTCACCCCGGTTCATATGACACCCATATTGCCCATTTTTCATTCGACTTTCGTGAATGTCCTTTTCGCTCCAAAGGACTCGAAATGCCATCCGCACTACTCCTGGATATTCGGGTGTCCACCCCGATTCATATGACACCCATATTGACCGTATTTCGCTTCACTGCCAAAAGTATCCTTTTTCGAATATCCTTGTCACCACCGAAGGATCCGGAATGCCATCCATAGTACTCCTAGGCATTCGCCTCCTCACCCCGGTTCATATGACACCCATATTTCCCATATTTCACTTGACTTTCTTGAATGTCCTTTTCGCCACCGAAGGACTCGAAATGCCATCCGTACTACTCCTGGATATTCGGGTGTCCACCCCGATTCATATGACACCCATATTGACCGTATTTCGCTTCACTGCCAAAAGTATCCTTTTTCGAATATCCTTGTCGCCACCGAAGGATCCGGGATTCCATCTACACTACTCCTGGACATTCACCTCTTCATCCCGGTTCATATGACACCCATATTCCCCATATATCGCTTCACTGCAAAAAATATCCTTTTTCGAATGTCCTTGCTGCCACCGAAGGACTCTACATCTACAGTACATTCGTCTCTTTCCATCCATTCTCCTCACGTACATATAAAAATCCTTGATTGCATAGACAACCTGGCCAACCTACTACATAGTACTATTTTCATACAAAACCTCGACATTGAATGATGAATCAATTGCTCTCGAGCCGCAGACGCAAATCGCCCAGCCGCTGTCTAGCAAAACACAGCATTAGAACGATGAATGTATAAACCGCTCGACTCGCCGTTGCGGCCACCGCTGCGGTTTGTGGAGCGGTGAGATTGCATTTGAATTCAGTGTAAGAGCCGGTACACATGGACGTCCAAATGACGCCGGACGCCTCGTCACTTAAGCTCCTCCCTCTTTGATACCTATCTGCATTTCAATTCACATGATGCGATAGGACACAGCGTCACTCTGTATTAAAATATATAAGCCGGGCCACATAATAGCGAACCTGAATTTACAATTTATGTTATTTTTAGTTTTAAATAAACTGTTTTTTGGCCATAACTTCTAAAATATAAGGAATATCGCATTTTTATCACCATTTTCACCCCGCTTACAAACCCCCGTCCGAGCTGAGAGCTCCCTCCCCACCATTTTTTTTTCAAAATTAATAGTCAGTTGTAGTAGTCACGATCAACGATTAACAATTAATTAATTGGCACTTAAAAGTGATCCTCAAGCGAATGGTTTAAGAAACATCATACAAATCAGACATTGTGACCGTGTGAGTGTTCCGGGTTCGAATGTATATGGGCCGCCTTATTAAAAATTGATATGCGGACGCGTGAAATGACCCAGATAGGAGCAGAAACCAGCGTCATCCCAGATAGCTATCGCGGCGGCAAAATGCCGCCGATAGTTATCGGATAGCTATCTGCGGCCATGTGCATCGCTTCATTGCCCGTAATGTATTTCTTCCTATCCGATTGAAAGTGACGCAGCGTCAGACGGCATTTCGACGTCCATGTGCACTGGCACTAAATATGTAAACCGCCGCTTCTGCAAACTTTTATTTGAGCCATACTGAATCAAAACCGGAGTCCAAATCGTATATACCCTAGACTTGTACAGACCTAGTTGTGATACCAAAACTTCCAACTGGCAACGGCCATTGCGTTAAAAGTGAATTTTCCATATGGTCAGTTTGAGCTGTGGGCGTGGATCCAATGAAAAGTTTCATCGTTCATCCATTTGAATTTTGGATATTTACATTTGAACTAACGTTTATAGCGAAGGTTGCCGTTCATTCAATAGGGTCATGCCCATTCTCAAAATCAACTAACCAACCTACACTATAAATATTTGTCGGATTTTGCAAGTCACTAGCATCATTGTTTAGAAAGTTATCGCTCATTTGAAGTTTCATTTGTAGGGGACGTTGATATAGCTTGGCCATTTCCAATACCAACCAACTAAATCTAAATCCAAATATTTGAACCAAATTTCAAGTCGTTAGCTTCATTCTATCAAAAGTTATCGCTCATTTGAAATTTCATCTGTAGGGGTTTCTTCGGTTGGATCTTACCCATTTTCAATACCAACCAACTAGATCATACTACAAACATTTGACCAAAATTTCAAGTTTGTAACTTCATTGTATCGCTCGGCTCATCATTGCATCGCGCGCAGTGTGTACACTCAAAGCGTGATTCCATTTAAAATTGAAGACTTTTCATTTTCTTGCTTTAAAAGCTTGCAATCGCATTGCATCGCTCGACCCGGCTCGGCTCGGCATCGCACGCAGTGTGAACATCCACTTAAGAATGTCGGCCGGCATCCCGGGAAAATATCGGTAAGTGGGAAAACGCTGTTGGTCGGTCTTGATTGGAAATGGGGTTTCTTTTCATTGTATGTCAATGCAGTTATCATCCTTCCACAATGTGTGACTTATCCACTGCCGTTTTCGCCTGGTTATCAATTCCCTGATTGGCATCTGACGCGTATGCCGACTTAGTGGATGTTCACACTGCGTGCGATGCCGAGCCGAGCCGGGTCGAGCGATGCAATGCGATTACAAGCTTTTAAAGCAAGAAAATGGAAAGTCTTCAATTTTAAATGGAATCACGCTTTGAGTGTACACACTGCGCGCGATGCAATGACGAGCCGAGCGATGGCCCGATGTTTTCACAAACTTCTTTGCTTTTTCGTGCGAGTACCGGCTGCTGATTTTTTGCGATGGAATTTAATGGGCTTTGCGATGGAGTTTATGGGCTTTGCGATGCTTTGCGATGTGAAGCTTTTTGGAGCCAGTATGGTGCAAGTACGAGCTGTAAAGTAATATTTGATGTAAGATCACACTGAAAAAATGCATGTATGTCTGTTTTTATACCCTAGAATTTTAGACGCGGCGGTGTGGCAGTGTATACATGGAAATTATGAGGGTCATCTCCTGATTCGATTTAGCCATATCTGTCTGTCTGTCTGTCCGTTTGCACGATAACTTTCGATACAATGAAGTTACAAACTTGAAATTTTGGTCAAATGTTTGTAGCATGATCTAGTTGGTTGGTATTGAAAATGGGCAAGATCCGACCGAAGGAACCCCTACAGATGAAATTTCAAATGAGCGATAACTTTCGATAGAATGAAGCTAGCGACTTGAAATTTGGTTCAAATATTTGGATTTAGATTTAGTTGGTTGGTATTGGAAATGGCCAAGCTCCGTCCCAAGCAACCCCTACGTCCCCTACAAATGAAACTTCAAATGAGCGATAACTTTCGATACAATGATTCTGGCGACTTGCAAAATGCGACAAATATTTATAGTGTGGGTTGGTTAGTTGATTTTGAGAATGGGCATGACCCTATTGAATGAACGCAACCTTCGCTATAAACGTTAGTTCAAATGTAAATATCCAAAATTCGGATGGATGAACGATGAAACTGTTCATTGGATCCACGCCCACAGCTCAAACTGACTATATGGAAAATTCACTTTTAATGCAATGGCCGTTGCCAGTTGGAAGTTTTGGTATCACAACTAGGTCTGTACAAGTCTAGGGTATATACGCTTTGGACTCCGGTTTTGATTCATTATGGCTCAAATGAAAGGTTATTACCACCGTAATAAGGTCGCGTTTAGAAGACGTGGTTTCACAAGCGGTTTGAGCAGCGGACACCGCTGCGTATAAAGGCATAGCGCAGAAGCGGCGGTTTACATATTTAGTGCCGGTGCACATGGACGTCCAAATGACGCCTGACGCTGCGTCACTTTCAATCGGTTAGGAAGAAATACATTACGGGCAATGGAGCGATGCACATGGCCGCAGATAGCTATCTGGGATGACGCTGGTTTCTGCTCCTATCTGCGTCATTTCACGCGTCCGCATATCAATTTTTAATAAGCCGGCCCACATACATTCGAACCCGGAACACGGACACGGTCACAATGTCTGATTTGTATGATGTTTCTTAAACCATTCGCTTGAGGATCACTTTTAAGTCCCAATTAATTAATTGTTAATCGTGACTACTACAATTGGCAATTAATTTTGAAAAAAAAAATGGTGGGGAGGGAGCTCTCAGCTCGGACAGGGGTTTGTAAGGGGGGTGAAAATGGTGTTAAAAATGCGATATTCCTTATATTTTAGAAGTTATGGCCAAAAAACAGTTTATTTAAAACTAAAAATAACATAAATTGTAAATTCAGGTTCGCTATTATGTGGCCCGGCTTATATAATACAGAGTGACGCTGTGTCTGTGTCCTATCGCATCATGTGAATTGAAATGCAGTTGGGTATCAAAGAGGGAGGAGCTTAAGTGACGAGGCGTCCGGCGTCATTTGGACGTCCATGAGTTCCGGCTCTTACACTGAATTCAAACGCAATCTCGCCGCTCCACAAACCGCGGCGGTGGCCGCAACGGCGAGTCGAGCGGTTTATACATTCATCTTCCTAAAGCCGCCGCGACTGCCGCTTTTTGCGTTTATACACAGCGGTGCGCCGCTGCTCAATCCGCTTGTGAAACCTCTCGTCTGAGGTCGCGGAAGAGATGATGAAATTCACCAACACTGGGCCTTTCTTCACTAATGGGATGCACCCAATGGCGACGCCCTTCCATTTTTAGAGCACTGTTTTGAAACAGAAATAAATTTACTGAGTCAAGCACAAACAACATGATGTCGAACAGATTCTATTCCTTGAACTAAATTGGTCTCTACTCTCCATCATTGCGTGCAGTGAACATCCCGGATCATCTTTGCATCGCAAGCCATCGCTCGGATCATCTTTGCATCGCAAGCCATCGTTCGGCTCGGCATCGCACGCAGTGTGAACATCCACTTAGCTCTTCATTTGATATTGTTTCAGGCCAAAAAATTCTTAAAATTTGACGAAGACATGAGTTGATACTTTGCAGAAACCCGGCAGTTATGCTTGGCACCAGGCCCGTGCGCACGGGGGGAGGGGGGGGGGGGGTGTTCGTTTTTGTCGTAAGGTTTTAAACTTCTGTCATTTTACTATGGAGACGACAGAAGTTTACGACGAATACGAAGTATACGATATTTATGACAGGGAGCGTGAATCCTCCTTATGTAAATTCTAAAACATATACAGTGAAAAGTCCCATCGACGAGAATCCATGGTCCCAGCCTTTTTGTCCGGCTGCGGGAAGGATTGAAAATGTTTGGTATTGTTTGTAAGGCAGCCGCCACACAAGAGTGATGCACTACGCGACGCAACACACGCAACAACAACTCGATATATAAGCGATAATTATCGCTTCGTTTGTTTGAGTTTTGTATCCCGTATTGTGTGTGTGACGCATCGTGCGTCGCCGCATTCTGATCTGGGGGACATATTCATTGCGGACAGAGGCTAAATTTAATTAGGTATAACATACCATAAGTAAACATTGAGTTTGTCGCTGCTTACTGCGACAGCATAAATTAGCCAAAACCGAAAATGATTATGTTATCAGACAAAATCAAATCAAAGTTGCCATTTCCTACTTCACAACTCCATGAAATTCACAATCTTAAAATATAAAGGGAAATTTGTTGATTTAAAGTTGAGCTTAGGTTCCACCCCGGGTAAATTTACACGAGATTAATCACTTGGGCAGCAACAGTAATCCGTATAAGTGTGTGTTGTTGTAACGCGTGTTATTAGCCTGCCCTACACCGGAGAGATTCGCAAAAAAACTCACCAATAGAAAAGTTCAACCCCCCCCCCCCCCCTTCTCCTGACGCTGCTTGATAAATTTCGGTAGTGATACCGTTGAGTCCGGCGGCCTTTCCATAGGGCAGAGATATACCAGAGTTGGAACTCAGTATAAATTATGCAAAGGTTGCCCATGGTATCTCACTTGCGTATGTATTGTGTTCACTAATCGGTACACAATGGATGTGCAAAAAGTAAAAGGATACAAAGTATCTACACTGCATGCAGATACATCGGAACATGGATATGTCTATGACTACCGACTGCGTGGAACCTGTTGTGTTGAAGATATCGACGTAAGTTTTATAAAGATCTCAGTATATTTATACTGGATGAAATCATTCGAAAAAACACGTCCCACGCTCTCGGTAGGCATAAGACATACCCATGTACCGATGTATCTGGTGGCAGTGTAGATACTCGTCAGCAAAGCAGAATTTAGCTTTGCTTTGTCCTGTCCGCTCGGGCTCCTTTCTCTCGCGGGATCGTTTCGTTTTCGCTTGCATCGCGTGTGTGCAATATTCGCCTCCTCTCGTGCACCCTGTTCCATCTACCCGTTCGGTACAGTTTGCAGACTGTAGCCTATCGACATTTCTCTGAGTAAGTTTCTGCTAATCGCAATCACGCTTCCCACCATCTTTTCCCAATCGGACGTGTATTGTGTTTGTGTATCTATTGCAAAATCGCTCCCACACTATCCGCCTCACCCCGCCCCTTTAAACCCCGTCCCTTTAATCAACAGTCCGGGTCCGGCACACACAATCCGTTTCTCAAGTAACGCGTGCGACTCTATACGATTGTGTCCGGCAAACAGAAAGGGAAACTAACAAAAGTAAACAAAACATTCCAACACAGGCACAAAGAGAATGCACAAGAAAAATTTTGGAATTTTTGCAGAAGGGGGGGGGGGGGGGCATTTGATCTTCTGCAGACCTCTGAATGTACATCATGTCACGATAAGCTGCCCGGAACTATAACATCCTGCGACGAATATTTCTCTATTTCGGGGCTTGGGAGATTTTAACTCGCGCAGTACGAATCCGCCATTTTGTTTTATGATATGTTTATTGTACGTTTGGTGGGGGCCCACATTGTGGGCCAGTCAGACCTCAAATCGCCACCGTTGCAAATGCACAACCACAGTTGCTGGATCACCCGATTTGAATAGAATGAACTAATTATGTTTTTACTTTACTAAAACACGCGAGTTGAATTTAGTTTGAGATCATACGACCTCGTTTATTCACAATTCAGAACTAAAGATACTTACGATTTCTACTTAACATGTAACCTATTCCTAATCTGACGCGCAGGCCGGAATTCTATGAATAGATTGACGCGCAGGTCAGAACGATCTTATTTTTCCTAAAGTAAACATGGCATAAAATCTATATCTAATTGTTTGCTGACACGCAGGTCAAAGTACATAGCATCTCATCAGCATGTGCAGTTCATATGTTATCTTAACTAATTGCCTGGTGAACAGGCTCGCACATGTAATGCAAAGCATTTCTTGGTAAAGGGTCTTATCATATTATTTTATTACCCTATAAACAAAATAGGAAAGAAACTATATCTATGGGATAACATAAGGTACATGTTACTACCCCTCCCCTTAAACAGATTGGTCCCGAATCTGTTGACGGTTTTCGGTAATATTTAATATGATCCTTTCGATCTCCTTTTCCATGTTAAAACTTGTGGTAGCGATAATCGGCTTGCTGCGACATTTTACATACGTGAATATCGCGCAGAGTATTATTGCTATTGCGGTGACTAATACGTACCATACTTCGCTTGCTATTTTTGCTTCAGAATTAAACTTTTGAATTTTCTGGAGATTACGCAGATGCACCTGATGTAAATATGGCAATGTTAACGAGGTCGAGTGCGCTGAAACGTTAAGGGCAAATTGCTTAGACGTTTTTGGACTCAATATTGGGTCCCTACCCGTGGCTTTGTACAGGGTTTGATGAATATGTCATCTTCAAACTGAATTAAAAATGTACCCGTAACGTTTAATATTTGTTTCCTTTCAGAGATCGTAACAGTTTCGTCGTTGATGATAATAGTGTTTTCGTCAGCTAGTTCGACAGGATCGATGTGATAGGAGGTAGTTGTTTTGCATATTGCGGCATTGCTATTGAGAATCATAGTCAGGCATTGGTCGAAGCGGTCATGTTTACAAATCGGTATTCCCTTGCTTTCTTTACAATTAGACAATGGGAATGTCTCTTGTCTACATTCTGCGGCATATTGATTTCTTAGATCTAGTATTGTGTTATTATGTATAACTGGATATACAATTATAAGTGAACATATCGTTTCTACATTTGGTATTTTGACAATATACAATATTTGAACGTATTGTTGCTTACATAAATTTTTACATTTGAGGATGCAATTAGTTCATTAATGGTTATCGGTAGTTCCCCTTTTTTACAATCGAGAGGACTTCTTCGTCTGTTAAAATTACTGGATTAACAATATTTAGTTGTGCTAGCGTAACCGAATAGACAGCGTTTGTTAATAAAGATATGACCCTTTGGTTTCTGATAAAAATAATTTGGAACAGGTCAGGGAATTTTGCGTCATTTGTGTCATAATAATCATGTTTTAGTGAATTAATTCGTGTAGTCAATTCATTTACTTTTTCAGTTAATTCTGTATTTATTTCAACCTGCTGATTCTCAGCATCTATTAATCTAGATTGACGTTCACCCAGTATTACAAAGTCGTCATGATCCGGCGTACCTGCAATAAACTTAATTGCGGAACCAATAAAGTCGATTGACCGTTTATGCCTATTACTGCCGAGAGTATATAGAGTCTTCGTATAGTCCCACGTCTCCTTTTCGCAATGGTATATATTTTGGAGATGTATAATCGTCAATTTTACCATGGGTGGTGGTGACTATCATTAATCTGAAAAGACCAAATTAGCGAATATTATCTTTGTGCACCTCTTTACCATCTACTAGAACAGCAGTACCAAGGTCTTTTTGCACAATCTTTTTGTCGTACCTATTCGACAATTTGTTTCCGAAGCGTTTATTCGTTTTCACAAATATTGTTTGTCCTTCCTTAAAGGTTCGATCAAAACGCTTTTTATTAAAGATTTCATTTTGTGTTTTTTGCGCAGTCAATAGTAATTTCTGAGTCTCCGATCTATTCTGCTCAGAAATCCCCCATAGTGTATCAATTGGTCTTCTTTTCGTCACAGAATGCATAGAACCATTGTACTTTGTTAAAGCTATTTGAACGATTTCGTTAATATCTGTGAGCTGCATCTCCTTTTTAAATGCTCTAGATATCTCGCTAAGAGTCGAATGGAACCTTTCCACTTGGCCGTTGCCAGTGCTATGCATAGCCGGAATTTTGGTTCATTCCAAAATGGTCCCTGATAAGGGATAGTATAACACTCGAACAGAACGATGGCTCATTGTCCGTTACTAATATTTTTTGGATTTTTGAAAAAACCCTATTATTTTGATTATAGGTATTTTCAAATCTACTATAGAACGTGAAGCAATTTGTTCTATCAAAGCTAATTTTGAGAATTTTTCCACACATGTCAAGAAATACTGATTATTTGTAATGTAGATATCCATATGTAATATATCACCCGGATATTTGGGTAATGGTGTTGGCTGCAATGTTTGCCTTTTAGGATACCTTTGATATTTGGACTCTGCACAAATTTTGCAGTTTCCAACGAATTTCTTTGTATCACTGCGTAGACTCGGAAAAAAATATGCATCCAAAATTTGGGCATAATTTTCCTTGAATGAGCGGTGTGCTCTGTTGTGTTCCAACGCGATAATTTCAAGCTGGTCATTTTCGTTTATCAGGTCCATAACAATCTTTTCAGTGTGTCTGAAACGAACTGAAGGAAAGCTTCGTATAATATCGTTTTGAACTTTCCCTAGAACCTCGAGTGGACGGTAAATACCGTTTACTATTGTACATTCACATCTACTACCTTTTTTAGCTTGTCACACAAGCTTTGAACGTCAGGGAATTGAATTTCATGTCGTAGATAGCCGTTAAACAACGTCATTGTTCTCAACTTGGGTATTTCGCCCATAGTAAGAATAATTTGGCTCCTAAAACAATTCACTGGTGTAGAAACTGATCTTATTACTTCGGTCAGCGAAATTTCGCTATTTGTGCAATTTTCGCCAGAATCACCATTACCGGTTAGTTGTTGGATATAACTGACGGGATAATGCATCCCCGACGAGATTTTCAGATCTTGGCTTGTAGTGGAACGTCGGTGCAAATTCCTCAATAAAGCTTTTCCAACGTTTCAGCTTTGTATTGGGGTTTCGCTCAGATATCGAAAATGTTAAAGGTTGATGGTCTGTATATATATGGAGATCATTCACTCCATAGAGATAGTTTCTAAAAGACTGTAATGCCCATACAATAGCGAGCATTTCCCGTTCATTGGTTGCATAATTTTGCTCTGAACCGCTTAGTGTTCGTGACACAAATGTAATCGGGTGTTTCTCTTGAGATAACACGGCCCCAATGGCTACAGACGAAGCATCCGTTGTGAGCTCAAAAGGCTTGCTAAAGTCGGGAAAACGCAAAGTAACCTCTTCAGACAACAAAATTTGTTTTATCTTCTTTTTTTCTGATTTCCTTGAACTGACATTACCATTTTCCCCTTGTAATATTTGAGTCAGAGGTTTCGCTATTCTTGCGTAGTCCCGTATGAATCGTCGGTAATATCCCGATAATCCAAGGAAGGATCTGAGAGCTTTGACGGACGTTGGCTCTTTATACTTTAGAATAGCGCCCACTTTATCCTCGGCTGTCTTCAGCCCATTCTCAGATACAATAAAACCCAGAAAGTCAAGTTCCGTTTTAAAAAATTTGCATTTCTCTAAAGAAATGCGCATATTCGAGTCGAGAAGCTTTTTGATCACTATCTGTATGTCCCGAAGATGGCTTTCTACATCCCGGGAGAAGATTATGACGTCGTCTATATACACATAACAACGGACACCTATAGCATCACGCAATATGTCATCAATCGCTCGTTGGAAAATACTTGGAGCGTTCTTTAGACCAAATGGCAAACGACAATATTCATATTTGCCATTGTTCACTGAAAAAGCAGTTTTTTTCGATCGTCCTCCGCTAACAGAATTTGATGAAAACCCGATTTTAGGTCAACAGTGGAGTAATATTTTGAATTCCCCAAATTTGATAATATGACGGATGTATCGGGAATAGGATACCTGTCGGAAATAGTTTTCTCGTTAAGCTTACGAAAATCGACCACAAGGCGAAGTTTAGGATTACCCTGTTCATCCACATTTTTTTTGTTCACTACCCATATGGGGTTATTGTACGGCGACATACTTTTCCTTATTATCCCATCACGCAACATTGATTCTACTTCTGAATTTACAAACTTTGTTGCGATCATCTGGTACGGATAGCTTTTCGAATAAACTGGTTCGTCTGTTGTGGTTCTTATTGTAGCAACTACATTAGTGTTTTCTGGTAACGCCTCATTGGGATCCGCAAAAACTTTCCGATTTTTCGTCATAATTTTTTTAAATTTTTCTGACCCTTCTTTGGGGATAGAATGGAAATCAACATTCTGTAGCACATTTACCTGATACTTAGTACTGAAAATAAATTCTTGGTTTCCATCTGTATAGCTTAGGGTGCTATTGGAAGAGTCAACAACTCCGTTGGTTTTCTTCAGAAAATCGTAACCAATTATACCATCCATATCATGTATTCCAGGGAGTATATAGAAGTCCGAAATTTGACCAAAAATATTTATTTGACACTTTGACGTAATGGGAGTTTCCCCATGAATGGAATGCACACCGAAAGTTTTCTTCACCTTTGACACACCGACTAGAAATGGGAGGTTTCGAATATAGTTTCTGTCAGCTCCTGTATCTAACAAAAGTTTAATCTTTTTCCCATTCATTAAGGTATGTTCGATGTAAGGAAGAGATGCTTGCGATTTCAAAATCGTAATACCATTGTTATTTTTAGTGTTACCAACTTTAAATGTATTTAGCTGGTGTTTCTTTGAAAAGTTATTTTTTGAAGATGGTGTGTAGAAATTTTTGTTCTTTTGCGAACCCTGTTTAAATCTAGACGAAGATGGATCCACCTCCATCTGCTCAAGTTGGTTCTCATTTTTCTGCTCTGTATCAACAGCTTTGTAGTGTGGACTTCTTGTAGAGCCTGGTTCTCTACTGTTGTACTCATTTTTGGAATTAGAGAATGCCGTAGCAAAATTATATCGCTGTTTATTAGATTCTAGTTCCTGTGCGAGTGCCAACGCGGATGGTAAATCCTTAGGTTGACTTGCGAAAAGAGTATCACCAATTGGCCGTTTAAACCCAGGAACGAATATACGTAACGCATCACTTCGGTATTTCTCATAAAGAGACTTCAGAACATCACTATTATCGCCATATTGCATAATAGCCTTATTCGTAATAGAAGTCAACTGTTTCTCTACTAAATCATAGAATTCAGGTATGGACAACCGTCCCTGTCTAAGAGTAGACATTTCTTGTTCCAACAGATATAATGGCCTTTTGTCCGAATACGTATTGTCTAATCGGGCAATTACAGCATCAAAATTCAGTGGAGTGCTGAATGATGATAAAACCATATCGGCTGGTCCCGTAATCTTGTTGCGAATTATAGCAACAGCTTGGTATTAAATATCGGAATCAGGATAAGAATCGTATGGTTTAATAGCAGCTTTTGCTGACTGTCGCCATGAAGGGTATTTTTGCATGATACCACTAAACTCTTGCATGGACTTAGGCAAATCAAGTCTCAATTTACAATCGACTAATCTTGAAATGCTGACTTCCTCGTATTTTTGTACAGAGGGACTTGGTGGCTTTAACTCATTTATCGAAGCTTGAAATTCCTGCCTTAGTTGATTTGCTACATCATTGATTCCCTCTTGTCTTGGGACAGACGGACCTGGCTGAGATTTAAGGTCTGCTATAGAAGCTTGAAACTCTTGCCTCAGCTGAGCGGCTATCGAAAAGGTAATTCTTTCTACCATTTCGGTTATAGCTTCAGCAGATAACGACATTCTCAGGAAAATAGATGACTTTGAACACTTGGAAAATGAAATTAGATGACTTTGAGCACTTGAAAATTGAAAGTAGATGACTTTGAATACTTGGAAAATAAAAGTAGATGAACTTGAACACTTGGAAAATCAAAGTAGATGACTTTGAATACTTGAAAAATGACAATAGATGGCTTTTAACACTTGGTATTACTACTAACACTGTCTATACGGTTTCAACTAGAATTTCTTAAGACACAGACAGACGGACAGACAGACAGATTCTTACACAGAATTTTACAAGCGAAAAATATAGGTTCTAGGTTCAAAATACATACATTTGGAATACGAATGCCTTCATACTATATGTTATAACGCCGATGACCCTGCTACGCCAATCAATTGCCAATACCGAAATTGCTGACTATATCGCTGTGATTCTCTCGTCTGCTGCTCAATTCTCTAGCTTTGCCTGCTTGATTGTCTTGCTTCACCTGCTTGATCCACACTTCTAACACTTTCTATAATCCCAGAGCTATGGGTACAACTTTGATCCTTTACACTAGGATTTTTTTTTAAAGTTACGTTGGGCGCCAATTATGTTTTTACTTTACTAAAACACGCGAGTTGAATTTAGTTTGAGATCATACGACCTCGTTTATTCACAATTCAGAACTAAAGATACTTACGATTTCTACTTAACATGTAACCTATTCCTAATCTGACGCGCAGGCCGGAATTCTATGAATAGATTGACGCGCAGGTCAGAACGATCTTATTGTTCCTAGACTAAACATGGCATAAAATCTATATCTAATTGTTTGCTGACACGCAGGTCAAAGTACATAGCATCTCACCAACATGTGCAGTGCATATGTTATCTTAACTAATTGCCTGGTGAACAGGCTCACACATGTAATGCAAAGCATTTCTTGGTAAAGGGTCTTATCATAAAATATTATTTTATTACCCTATAAACAAAATAGGAAAGAAACTATATCTATGGGATAACATAAGGTACATGTTACTAACTTCATCCGCGATGGCTCTCGCTCTCTATCTTCGGGGGCGGGAACTATGTAATGTACACACTCTCAAATTGCGTCTGCGCATATCCAAATGTTAGTCGAACTGACTACTTGCTACTTTTTCTGGGACCCTATTGATTCAGACATGTAGTACAACTCGCGCTATTTTATTTGTTTGGATTCCAGCCATTTTAAACATTTTGGAATTTTTGCGGAAGGGGGGCATTTGATCTTCTGCAGACCTCTGAATGTACATCATAACATATAACATCCTGCGACGAATATTTCCTTATTTCGGGGCTTGAGAGATTCTAACTCGCATAGTATAAGTCCGCCATTTTGTTCTATATGTTTATTGCACGTGTGGTGGGGGCCCACATTGTGGACCAGTCAGACCTCAAATCGCCGCCATTGCAAATGCACAAACACAGTCGCTGGATCACCCGATTTGGCTCGAATGAACTTCATCCGCTCTCGCTCATCTTCGGGGGGCGGGAATTATGTACACTATCTCAAATTGCGTCTGCGCATGTCCAAATGTTAGTCGAACTGACTACTTGCTACTTTTTCTGGAACTCTAGTGATTCAGATAGTACAACACGGGCTATTTTATTAAATGATGAATGGGAATTGGCGGAAATTGAAGGTCATTGAAAGTCCTTGGAAGTCCTTGACCTAAATAATGAGTAAAAATGAAATTTCATTCATTGTGACCTCAGATTGGGTCTATGCATGTGCATGTCGAGAGTGCACAATTTGTTTAATGAAATGGTGAGAATGAGAATGTGTAACGGACGGTTTGGTGGGCATCCGAAGATACCCGCGGGGACGGAGCCTAAGGTAGCTTAATTGACCGTGAAGGTCGGGCTGTGCCATCTGGCGAAGAAAAAGGCACGTCCGTTACGCTAGCACCCCCACCACTACGTATCGATATCAGGCATAGTGCATAATTAGGGGCTAATTAGTTGCTAATTGTGGATACTGCGTTGCATTCGACCATGTTAAAATTCTTCAACATGTTTTCGATGTATGTATCTGCGTTGATTGATCGTGATATTTCTACTTGACTCTTTTCGCGTAATGTGCAGTCCAACGATATCAGCACACTTGACTTCTCCTTGATCCGTAACCTCAAACGATTTCGTCAACTCGTTTTTGACTAACTGAATTGACTGTACGCGATTTCCAGCGATCAAGAAATCATCCACATAGATGACGATGTAAAGTGTATCCGTACTTGTACTTTTTACGTATAAACATGGATCGGATAAAGATTGAAGGAAACCCATCTCTTGTAATCGGCCATGCAGCTTTTGGTTCCATTGCCGGCCTGCCTGTTTCAAGCCATATAATGGTTTCTTCAGTTTGCACACCTCTCCCTTAAATTCATAGAAGTTTGGATGGTGTGACAATTTCAAATATCTTCATTTAAGTCTCCTTGTACATACGCCGCCACTACGTCCATTTGATGAAGATAAAGTTCTTCTATTGCACATATCGCCAGAAGAGTTTGTATCGTAGAATAGCGCGCCACAGGAGCAAAGGTTTCAGTGTAATCCATTTGTAACGGACGGTTTGGCGGGCATCCTAAAATGCCCATGTGGGGACGGAGCCTTAGGTAGCATAATGACCGTGAAGGTCGGGCCGTGCCATCTGGCGAAGAAAATGGCTCCTCAACGAGCTAAGCAGCGGCCTATGCTTGTTGTAGCTCAGTTCGGGAGACGTTGGCGGGGTTTTCGCCGCTCTTTGCCCCTGTCCTTTACGTATTAACAAAAATTCATAGGCCTGGGGAAGACAACACAAACAAGGGAGGTAAAAATGGGGAATAAAAAAAATGAGGCGATAAGGATGGAATGGTTGGCAGATGGCTCGCTTGCCCTCGCGCTCGTATTGGGGTCCAGGTGTAATGGGACCCTCGGCCTCTGGTTTCGTACCACCGACAGATCCTTACTCATCAGGTGCTGCCATAGATCTTGTAACGGACGTTTTGGTGGACATCCGAAGATGCCCGTGGGGACGGAGCCTAAGGTAGCATATTACCGTGAAGGTCGCGCCATGCCATCTGGCGAAGAAAAAGGCCCCTCAACGAGCTAAGCAACGGCCTATGCTTGCTGTAGCTCAGTTCGGGAGATGTGGGCGGGGTTTTCGCCGCTCGTTGCCCCTGTCCTTTACGTATTAACAAAAATTCATAGGCCTGGGGAAGACAACACAAACAGGGGAGGTAAAAATGGGGTATAAAAAAAATAGTCGATAAGGATGGAATGGTTGACGGACGGATCAGACGCCCACACGGTCGCACCTGTGTCCGGATGTAATGGGACCCTCGGCCTCTGGTTTCGTACCACCAACAGATCACTACTCATCAGGTGCTGCTTCGATCTGCTGGTGGGAGCAGCACCCAGACCATAATATGGTTCGTTACAGGTGGTTCATTATAATCTGCCGGTGGAAGCAGCACAACCAGACCAGAATATGGTTCATTACACATTCCTGGCTTCTGCTCACGTCCTCTTACTACCAGTCGCGCTTTGTATATTTGTACAGTTCTATCACTGTTGTATTTTGTGCGAAATACCCATTTGTTTGTCAGAACATTCGCGTTTTTTGGATTGTCTACGATTTCCCCACGTCCCATTTTTGCTCAGTGACTCTAACTCTGTTTTCATCGCATTTGCCCACTCTTGGCGGTTATCAGACTCCATTGCATCTTTTAGGGAAAGCGGACTATTTTCATCCGCAAAATTTGCTTCACTTGAAATTACCTTTCCTGATCATAATTTTATTCCTGTAATCGCCTCCTCAGAGATTTCTTTGTCCCCATTTTCTGCTTCGCTATCTAAAAATTGATTCAACGATTTGAATGACTCATCTACCTGACTGCTACTTGGCTCATTCGGGTTTGTTTCCACCTCAACATCCTGAAAACTCTCTTCTTCAACTTTCAAGTCTTCATCACTTTGGGGTTCAGGATTTAGCGATTCACTGTTGTTGATCATCGGTTTGTTATCCAGCAAATAATTCTGAAGTCAAACTTCCTCATAGAATCTCACGTCCCGACTTATGACTATGTTCCTGGCGATCGGATCCCATAAACGATATGCTTTCGAGTCGGTATAGCCAACCAACCTACATTATTTTCCTTTGGGGTTCAATTTCTTCCTATTTGGGCCTTTATATTTAAAAACGGCTCTGCACCCAAATGGTTTCACAAAATTAACGTTCGGTTTTTGACCGGTGAATAACTCTTTTGGTGTCTTTTCCACTGAACTCGAAGGACTCATATTTCGAATGAACGCTGCTGTGTTGACAGCTTCCGCCCACAGGTAGTTGGGAAGACCCGCATCAATAAGCATACATCGTGCCATATCCATTAGAGTGCGATTTGCCCGCTCTGCTAACCCATTTTTTTCCGGCGTATATGGCACGGTTAACTGCCTATGAATTCCCGCTTTTTCCACATAATCGTAGAATTCTTTGGATATTAGTTCTTTGCCATTATCGCTTCTCAAATGTTTAATTCGACAACCGGTTAAATTTTTCATTTTTTGTTTATACCGTTTAAATTCTTGAACACCTCGTCCCGAGTTTTAAGAAACGCGATTTCTACATAACGCGACTTGTCATCTATGAATGTGACAAAGTATTTAGCGCCACCGAGTGATTTCACGTTAAGCGGCCCGCAAATATCCGTATGTATTGTACCTAAGATGTCGGTTTCTACCTTTTGTTACGGATTAAATGGAAGGGAACTAATTTTTCCTTTATCACAAACCGTACACCGCACTTTCATTTCTTTTAATTTGTTCATACCGGTAACTAAATTTTTAGATCGCAGTTTAATTAAGTCTTTAAAATTCAGATGACCGAATCTCTGATGCCAACATATTAAGTCTTTTTCCCGTTTTGAAACATTTAATTTGCACGACAAAGCGATTTCCGAAATTGTTTCAGTGACGTAAAAATTATCTCATTTCGAGGATGTAAATACGATTTTCCCGTTTCGATCCCTGACTGTTGCGGCGCTTTTACCGAAAGAAATCACAAATCCATTGTCTGTAGCCCTTGACACTGATATCAAGTTATGTCTTAATTCCGGTATATAAACAACGCCATGTAAAGTTAGTTTGACACACTGACCGATTTTCGATTTTATTTGCACAATTACCGTACCGACACCATTCGATGTTATCGTTTCATTTCCCGCTGTTTTGACTTCTGACTTTGCTTTATTCACAAAGCTTGATCTGTCATGACACATATGAGTATATTCGCTCTGCTATTAATGCACCATTCGTTTTGACGAACGCTTTCATCGGGATTCGAAGCTGTTATGGCGGCTTCAGGTTTTCGCACCTTGTTTGCTTTCTTTCGACACTCGTTTGCTTTGTGTCCATTTTTTCCACAGAAATAACATTTAAATGTTTTCGATCGCTTGCCGCCGCCGCCGGCCGGTTGAATTTTTATTTGTGAATAATGCACAAGTCTGGTCATCACTTTTCGTCGAACCTAATTACCGCCTCGCTTCCTCTTCTAGTAACTTTGCCTTTAGATCAACTATCCCCGGCAAGTCATATCTCGTTTCCAATGCGACGCAAAAATTTTCAAACTCATCCGTTAGCGTGTTCAAAAGCATTATCGCCAACAGGTCTTTTGGAAATGTCATTCCAGTTTCCTCCAATTGATCTGCGGTTGATTGAAATTCGCGAATGTGATTCGCCATGGATTCGTCATTCCTTTTCTTCATGTAGAACAATTTCTTGTACAGCATGATTTTCTTTGCTGGTCCTTTTGAGACGTAGACTTTTTCTAGGGCATTCCACGCTTCTCGTGACGTTTTTACCGACTTGATGTAGCCCATCTGAGTTTCTTTCACACCGAGTATAATTAATGCTAGCGCCTTTTCATCTTTTGCAATCCATGCCGCTATTTCTGTTTGTACTTCTGGCTTTCCTATTTCACCGCTAGTGAATTTCCACGAATCGTTGCAAATTAAAACGCTTCTCATCTGTAGTTTCCAACTGTCGTAGTTATTCTCGTGCAATTTTTCGATACTATGTGAAACTCACTTTAATTTGAAAAGACTACCTTGTCGTCTCCTGGGCCCATAACCTGTTGGAGTGGAGATCAACTTGGGCGAGAAATACGGAGCAATTGAAAACACGTCTGCAGCGGATGACAGTATATTTGAGAAGAATGAAATGATGATGCATACAACAATACGAGATGTACGATATGAGATGCACCAGTGGTGCCAATGGCAAAAAACAATGAAAAGTGTATTGATACAGAAGTTCCAATCCAACAAATAGAAATCGTCGACGATAAGTACATACACTGTGCAATCAATGTGACGATCACAATATCGTCAGATCGATATCGATTGATCGCAAGGTATATGGGGGGCTTGAGCTTTCACTTTTTGCACATCCATTGTGTACCGACTAGTGAACACAACACATACGCAAGTGAGATACTATGGGCAACCTTTGCTTAATTTATACTGTGTTCCAACTCTGGTATATCTCTGTTATGTGACTGAATCTTTATGGTCAAATTTTAGAATGTCCGCAAAGAAAAAAACATGCTATGTGGGCTATGATTTAGTATAATATATGATTTATGGCATATGAATTATGATGTATTGTAAAATGATTTTTTCTAAAATGGTGGAGGTGCTATTAGGGTGTTTTTAAAATTATTTTATTAAAACTATTCAAATAAATCGTTTTTTCATCCCAGACGTTTCATGCATGCACTTACCACAAGCCACGCCCACAACGATGAAAATGCACGAATGTAATGGCTGAAAACGGTAACTCATACATATGAAATTAAGAATCCATATCACGCATACAATAGCAGCTGAGAAACCTTTGGCAAATAGTATAGATTCCACAAGAGTTATCACTCCATAGAAGTTTCGCCTCTGCCAGGAGATTTGTATGTATTGACAAATTGTATAAACATAGTATAAACTACACAGTATAGATACACAAGAGAATCAATACATACAAATCTACCGCCGGAGGCGGAGTAAGCTTTCTTGTGAAGTCTATACAATTTGTCAATACATACAAATCTCCTGGCAGAGGGAAAGTTATATGGAGTGATAACTCTTGTAGAATTATCACTCCTCTTTACCTTTGGCTTTTTAATCAACAGACACAGTTGAGTTGATGTGTTGTTGTCCTTATCACTCTAAAGGGCGGTTTACTTTAAATTGTAGCCGTTGCTTATGGAGTGGTGAGGCTTATTTGTGTGCGTGGGACTATTGGCATCCTGCTTTAAAAATAAATCTGTTCTGAGTTCCTACTCTTAGTATATTTGCTCTGTGGCCTTTCCTCGTTTTAGTACAATAATTGCAGCGACTATTTCCTCTTTAAGCAAAGCAAAAGTAGTCGCCGTTACATGCGAATTCTCATACGAAAAATGTCAAAAGTTTCGTTCGCACGAAAAAGTCTCGACATCATTATGAGCAATTATCACGCGGAAACAATTACTTTGCGCTTCATTTCGCTTGAAAACCGGTCTTCTGAGTAAGGATGGAAGTTCAAGTGTTGTTAAAAGCGCCGCGGATATGTACTGTGTGCAAGTTCACACCGTCACTTTTTCTTAGGAGAGATAAGTGCAATATTTTCGCATGAAAAGTTTAGTACCAGCCATCAGTCAGGGCTGACCGTACGCGTATATTTTGATGATTAGCTAAATTATCTACATGAGGGGAAACTTCACCAGAAGTAACACGGTTCAAGACCGTGGCGAAGTGTTCTTTCCACCGTCTCATCTGATCTTCTTCTAAGATAAGTAGCTTTCCATCACCATCCTTGGATGTTGGCAGGAGTTATAACCACTTGTACACTCCTTGATAACACCGTATACGACGTTTAGGTGGTTGCTTTATGCGGCTTCTTCTGCCGAGGTGAGAAGAAAGTTCGCATATTCTGTTTTATCGCGTCGCACACTACTCTGGACTTCTCGAGTTTTCTGACGATAAAGGAGCTCGATTCTGCTTCGATTGTCGTCTGATGCTGCGGCTAAACGTGCATTCAGTTCTTTTCTTTCAACCATCCGCTGCCATGTAGCGAGGGACATCGAAGGCTTAGGCCTGGGGCATATTGCTCAAAACCGTTCCCAACCCACATAGAAGCCACATGGTACTGTTGCTGTAACAAGTGTCGAAATCACATTTTACAAGAACAATGTAAGGGGGCTTGTGGAAGGGTTGGAAGCAATATGTGTTCCGGCTTATGCCGTCAATTCGAGTTTGTGCCAAGGTTAGTATCTACGCTGTCAATGTACGTATTTTTGATGGCATCCCAATGTTCATTACGTTATTATCTGGGTTATTTCAGCTGTTTTTTGCGCAAAATGGTCGTTGTCTTGTTGTCTCTCTCTCCCTCTCTCTCTCTCTCTCTCAAATTAGCGATCATAAGACAGTGGTCTCTTCTCATCCCAATATCGCCGCCACTATAATTTCATTGTATTATTGTGATGTATCCCATCTTGGTATGGAACCTGGCAATCATGATTCTGTCGTAGACCGGATCCCAGGATAAGAGACAGTTTTGCGCGGTTCTGGTTAATAGGAGCTCTACACCTGACTCACGACCTCAGCTGGTAGCTTTACCGTAGTACAACGTTCGTTAGCTTTCGGATGGTGCAAATTGCTGGCATACACATCCTATCCTTTTTTAGTCAGTTTATACGACATGCCGGGAAAGGCTGTGACATTATTCCCCACACCACAGGGGGAAATGTTTACTTCAACCAAACTGTCACACCGCAATGACTGGTGACAGGACTTAACTGACAGTGGCCAACGACCAGTGCCATTTCAGGGGACGTCTAACGAGGAGGACTATGGAAGAAGATTTTTCTCTCGATTTTTCAGTTACTTTTGTTAAAAAAATCTTTAAGATGTAGAAATTAACTTTTCACAAATGGAGGCTTTTGGAAATGTCTGGTGAATCCCAGCTTATTCGTTCGAAGGCAATTAGTAACTACTACATACTCTGATGTAGTACATGTATGCAGTTCAAGTAGAATTAAAATACAAATGGATTTATAGAACTCGAACCTCAAAAGATTTGTTGTTAGTAAGCGATAAACGCTGTGTACTCCTTTATGTTGTATATGTATTTGCATTATATCCATTACGAGTACGATAGAACTTGTGATGTCTTCTTGTTGTCTATTTAATCCTAAAACATCTTTACAATTGCAATAACTTGTACTCGGACATATATGTATATACTTATTTTTACCATGTTTGTTATGTTTTTGTGAAGCCATGGGACAAGATGTGCTGGAGAAGTAGCCGCTGCTCGTGATAATGGAATATGTGGCGTTGGTGTCGCATACGATAGTAAAATAGCAGGTAAGCTTAAATGGTACCTATATGATTGTATATATATATATTATATTTGATGTTTTGAAATTAATGTTTATCATTAATATACTAATCCCTATCAAAAAAAAAAAAAAATATAGAGATAAAGGGTCTTGATTCGATCGCATAATCTCTTCACCGCGCGATAATGGGTGCGTCAGCATACTGCATGTAAACTTGACAGATGGGAAATGTATCGCACTTTTTTCCGATACAGTTCTAACCTTTTCTCTCTCTCTCTAATTGGCTTGACCCCTCCAAAGGCATGGGCGCGTCAACATCTCTAGTATTTCTATGCCTTGTTGACGTTTCAATAGCATATCTACTTTTTGGAAGTGCAGTTGCTATCATGCACATCCTATCCGCGCCGTCTTTATACGGTGCACTGAATGGTTCTATTAGTACTCACAGGCAGTTTTTGATCGCGCCGAGATTTGATCTCCGAGCTCAAGATTAGTATCGTAGAGCAGTGACCGAACGATCACGGCCACCGAGCGCGTATCTCCAATTGCTGAATGAAACAGGTTGAATTTTTTAGAACGCAGGCATTCTTAACAAAAATATTAGGATTTTTAGATTTCTTAACCTGTTAGTTACCACTGGCATTTCAAGCTTTCAAATGAAACTGGAAAACAGAGGGCTTCGCCCACAATCCCAGGGTTTTGTAGTCCCATGCCAACAGAAGATTAACTGTCCTACTAACGGAGATGCTTAAGCATTCATGTTTAGACGACATTGCAAATTGCAAGTTTGCATCAAAAAAAATCAGCGACCATACTTATTCCCCCCGCCCCCCCCCCCCCCCCCCTCAATCACCCTCCCACTCCTCTCCCACCAATCTTAACCCTTTCAGAAATGCTTAACTCCAATTCGTTCTACGAAAAACAATAAACAATATTCAAGTTGTAGTACTCGAAGTACTATATGTCGCCGGTTATCATCAAATCAAAATGTCCAAATTTAAATGAAGGTACTATGTATTATTAAATATTACGTGATTGTTTGGAGATATTATTGCCTATGGTGTTTACTATCGTTAGCTATCAATATTTTTGACCTCGGATATGTTTGAGGAATGCAAGTGTGTGCTAACTGTAAGCAAAGAGGATTGATAATTCTACAAGAGTTATCACTCCATATAACTTTCCCCTCTGAGGAGATTTGTATGTATTAACAAATTGTATAGACTTCACAAGAAAGCTGACTCCGCCTCCGGCGGTAGATTTGTATGTATTGATTCTCTTGTGTATCTATACTGTGTAGGTTATACTATATTTATACTTACTAAAATATATCTCCTGGCAGAGGCGAAATTTCTATGGAGTTATAACTCTTGTGGAATCTATACTTTTTGCCAGGAGATTTATTTGGGGGGGGGGGGGGGGGCAAAAACTCCTCTTCCATAGTCCTCCGCGTGGGCGCCCCCTGGAACAGCAGTGATCACTGACCATTGCCAACCAACGTCAAGCCGGCAGTGATGGCGGTGCGATGATTTGGTTGAGGTACTCCTGTGGTGTGGGGTGTAAAAAAAATACCACGGCCTTTCCCTTTGAGGGCCTGTCGTTAAAACCGACAATCAAAGGACAGGATGTGTATGCCAGCAACTTGCACTATCCGAAATCTTTATATGCTAACGAAACGTCAACTATGCCTCGGATAAGGACTGACTCAACGGTTACGACTTTTGGCTATCGTACAATGACAAAGATTGGATTCTGGAATGTGCGTACTCTCCTGGACAATGGATCAGAAGGTTCCCAGAACGCACGATTTCTTCAATTAGAGAGTGAATTTCTGAGGTACAAATTAAATGTCTTAGGAGTTAGTGAGATAAGATGGTGGAACAGCGGAGAATTTATCTCTCCAACGGGCAGCACTGTAATGTTGTACTCCGGTAAAGCTACCGGTAGTCGTCGTGAGTCAGGTGTGGGGCTCCTTTTAACCAGAGCCGCGCGAAACTGTCTCTTATCCTGGGAGCCGGTCTCTGACAGAGTCTTGACCGCCAGGTTCCAGACCAAAATGAGGAACATCTCAATTATACAATGTTATGCCCCTACTGAACCCGACAATGTCTTGGCAAAAGACTCCTTCTACGAAGAACTAAACGCCGTTCAGAGCAGAACACCTAAAGGTGACATTATAATGGTTATGGGTGATTTGAATGCGAAAGTTGGCGCTGATAACTATGGGCTCAGACATGTGATGGGGAGACACGGTCTTGGTGATCGTAATGACAACGGTGAAAGATTTGTAGAGTTCTGCAACTTTCACAGTCTCTTCATCGGTGGTACTATGTTTGAGCATAAGGACCATCACAAAATTAGTTGGTCCTCTGTTGATCGGCGCAGAACACAAAATCAGATCGACCATTTTGCCATTAGTAGAAGATTCAAGAGTTGCCTCCTGGACGTGCGAAACAAGAAGGGTGCCGATATTGGGATAGGAAGAGACCATTATCTTATGATCGCTAATGTTCGATTGCGTATTGCAGCCGTGCGCCGCCCCAGCGACGAAAGATCCAGTCGCAGCAAATTCAACACCGCTCGATTAAAAAATCCAGCTGTCTTACAACAATATAATGACCATATTGCACAAAAAGCAGCTGAGATAACTAGTCACCCAGATAATGACATAAACGAAAACTGGGATGCCATAAAAAATGCGTACATTGATAGCGCAAATACCATACTTGGCCGCATTGCGGATTGCCGGAATAAGCCCTGTATGTCCGACGCTTCATGGCAGCGGATTGTTGAAAGAAAGGACTTGAAAGTTCGTTTGGCTGCAGCATCAGACGACAATCGAAGCACCATCGAACTCCTTTACCGTCAGAATGCTCGAGAAGTTCAGCGTAGTGTGCGACGCGATAAAAGAGTTTATGCGAATTCTCTTTTAGCCTCAGCAGAAGAAGCCGCAAGAAGTAACAACTTAAACGCCGTATACGGTGTCATCAAGTAGTTTACAGGTGGTCGTAACTCCTGCCAACATCCGGTGAAAGATAGTGATGTAAAGCTACTTATCTTGGAAGAAGATCAAATGAGGCGGTGGAAAGAACACTTCGCCGCGGTCTTGAGCCGTATAACCTCTGGTGAAGTTCCCCCTTATATAGATAATTTAGCTAGCCATCAAAATGTGCGTATACGGTCCACTGCCCCTACTAAAGAGGAAATAGTCACTGCAATTATTGCACTAAAACGATGAAAGACCGCCAGACTTGACGGTGTCCCTGCCGAACTTTATCAAGCAGCGCCAAGCGTAACAGCCGATTTGCTGCACCCACTTGTTGATGAAACGTGGAATACAGAGACCTTTCCCACTGAGTGGAAGGAAGGTTTGATCATCAAACTTCCAAGGAAGGGTAGCCTCACAGACTGTAATAATTGGAGAGGCATTTGTGTGCTTCCTGCCGTTGCCAAGATAATAGCTAAAATCGTCCTGGAAAGACTAAAGAAGGTCCACTTAGAAAGCAAAATTGATGAAGAGTAGGCTGGTTTTCGATCCGGATTCTGCTGTGTCGATCACATTAATACCTTGTGTATCATCATCGGGTAATGCGCTGAGTACGATTCTCCGTTTCACTTGCTTTTCATCGATTTTGAGAAGGCTTCCGAAAGTGTGAAACGGGATTTTATATGGGCAGCCTTGCGCATGGGAAGTATCCCTCAGAAGTTTGTGGCTATGATTAAGGCAACCTAAGACGGCGCGAAATGTCGCGTTCTGCATAAAGGTAAGGTGTTGGGGGACTTCGAGATTCACAGTGGAGCCGTGCATCCTGTCACTGATCCTATTCCTCATAGTGATCGGCGATATGTTCTATTCAGCGCTATCTGGACTAGAGAGAGGAGTTCAATTTATGTTAACATCTTATCTACAATAACTTGCCTACGCTGAAGACATTTGCTTACTCTCCCACAAAATCATGGATCTTTCCGCAATGGCACTGAATCTCGAGTGGGAGGCAAGCAATCTTGGGCTAAATATTAATTCCAATATGATCAGGGACCAGGGTTTTTAGCCCGCCATTGCGAAAAAAATCCTACATCTATTGCCATCAATATTAATGGGTAGTCTGTGGAGAAGGTACTACTACTTTGCCTTAACCCCTAGCGGGGCATAGCGCGTCAACTACTCCTGCGCGCCATCGTACTCTGTTCTGGGCAATGGGGCGCAACTCCCCAAAAGACTTACCCAGTGCCTGACACTCCTTTGCCACAGATCGACGCCATGTGATTCGAGGACCCCCTCTTGGTCGGCCTTGGTTGGAAATGGGGTTCCATTTCATGGCATGCATAGCAATGCAGTTATCACTCTTCCGCAATGTGTGACCTATCCACTGCCATTTTCGCCTGCGTATCAATTCGTCGATTGGCATCTGACCCGTACGCCGACTTAGCTCTTCATTTGATATTGTTTCGGGCCAGAAAATTCTTAAAATTCGACGAAGACATGAGTTGACGAAAACTTGCAGCTTTCTGGTAACTCCTACGGAAACTTTCCATGTACTGCTCCCATACAAAAGCACTGATAGTACCAGGGAGCGAAACAGGCCCAGCTTGGTCTTAATGCTGAGATAACTGCCCTGCCAGATTTTGGACAGCATGCCGTATGCGCGTTTAGCCTGGTTGATACGACGAGCGATGTCCTGCTCCGTACCACCATTTTCGGCAACAATGCTACCCAGGTAGACGAAGTTGTCCACCTTCTCCACAGGCTGCCCATTAATATTGATGGCAATAGGTGTCGGATTTCTTTTTCGCAACGGCGGGCTAAGAACCTTGGTCTTGTTGGTATTAATCTTTAGCCCAACCTTGCTTGCCTCCCTCTCGAGATCTAACGCCATTGCGGACAGATCCATGATTTTGTGGGAGAGTAGGCATATGTCGTCAGCGTAGTCAAGATGTTGGAGATAAGATGTCAAAGTCCATTGAATTCCTCTGTCGAGTCCGGATAGGGCTGCATGCAACACATCGCCGATCACAATGAGGAATAGGATCGGTGAGAGGATGCACCCCTGGCGAACTCCACTGCGAATCTCAAAGTCCCCCGACACCTTACCTTTATGCAGAACGCGACATTTCGCGCCGTCATAGGTTGCCTTAATAATAGCCACAAGCTTCTCAGGGATGCCTCTCCTGCGCAAGGCCGCCCATATAGAATCCCGGTTCACACTATCGAAAGCCTTTTCGAAATCGATGAAAAGCAAGTGAAGCGGAGAATCGTATTCAGCGCATTGCTCGATGATGATTCGCAAGGTGTTAATGTGATCGACACAGGAGAATCCGGATCGAAAGCCAGCCTGCTCTTCATCAATTGTGCTTTCTAAGTGGGCCTTTAGTCTTTCCAGGACGATTTTAGCTATTATCTTGGCAACGGCAGGAAGCACACATATGCCTCTCCAATTATTACAGTCTGTGAGGCTACCCTTCTTTGGAAGTTTGATGATCAAACCTTCCTTCCACTCAGTGGGAAAGGTCTCTGTATTCCACGCTTTATCAACAAGTGGGTGCAGCAAATCGGCAGTTACGCTTGGCGCTGCTTGATAAAGTTCGGCAGGGATGCCGTCAAGTCCGGCGGCCTTTCCTCGTTTTAGTGCAATAATTGCAGTGACTATTTCCTCTTTAGTCGGGGCAGTGGACCGTATACGCAAATTTTGATGGTTAGCTAAATTATCTATATGAGGGGGAACTTCACCAGAGGTTACACGGTTCAAGACCGCGGCGAAGTGTTCTTTCCACCGCCTCATCTGATCTTCTTCCAAGATAAGTAGCTTTCCATCACTATCTTTCACCGGATGTTGGCAGGAGTTACGACCACCTGTAAACTCCTTGATGACACCGTATACGGCATTTAAGTTGTTACTTCTAGCGGCTTCTTCTGCTGACGCTAAAAGAGAATTGGCATAAACTCTTTTATCGCGTCGCACACTACGCTGAACTTCTCGAGCTTTCTGACGGTAAAGGAGTTCGATGCTGCTTCGATTGTCGTCTGATGCTGCTGCCAAACGAACTTTCAGCTCCTTTCTTTCAACAATCCGCTGCCATGAAGCGTCGGACATCCAGGGCTTATTCCGGCAATCCGGGTTTGGGCCAAGGATGGTATTTGCGCTATCAATGTAGGCATTTTTTATGGCATCCCAGTTTTCGTTTATGTCACTATCTGGGTGACTAGTTATCTCAGCCGCTTTTTGCGCAAGATGGTCATTATATTGTTGTAAGACAGCTGGATTTTTTAGTCGAGCGGTGTTGAATTTGCGGGGCCTGGATCTTTCGTCGCTGGGGCGGCGCACGGCTGCAATACGCAATCGAACATTAGCGATCATAAGATAATGGTCTCTTCCCATCCCAATATCGGCACCCTTCTTGTTTCGCACGTCCAGGAGGCAACTCTTGAATCTTTTACTAATGGCAAAATGGTCGATCTGATTTTGTGTTCTGCGCCGATCAACAGAGGACCAACTGATTTTGTGGTGGTCCTTATGCTCAAACATAGTACCACCGATGAAGAGACTGTGAAAGTTGCAGAACTCTACAAATCTTTCACCGTTGTCATTACGATCACCAAGACCGTGTCTCCCCATCACATGTCTGAGCCCATAGTTATCAGCGCCAACTTTCGCATTCAAATCACCCATAACCATTATAATGTCACCTTTAGGTGTTCTGCTCTGAACGGCGTTTAGTTCTTCGTAGAAGGAGTCTTTTGCCAAGACATTGTCGGGTTCAGTAGGGGCATAACATTGTATTATTGAGATGTTCCTCATTTTGGTCCGGAACCTGGCGGTCAAGACCCTGTCAGAGACCGGTTCCCAGGATAAGAGACAGTTTCGCGCGGCTCTGGTTAAAAGGAGCCCCACACCTGACTCACGACGACTACCGGTAGCTTTACCGGAGTACAACATTACAGTGCTGCCCATTGGAGAGATGAATTCTCCGCTGTTCCACCATCTTATCTCACTAACTCCTAAGATATTTAATTTGTACCTCAGAAATTCACTCTCTAATTGAAGAAATCGTGCGTTCTGGGGACCTTCTGATCCATTGTCCAGGAGAGTACGCACATTCCAGAATCCAATCTTTGTCATTGTACGATAGCCAAAAGTCGTAACCGTTGAGTCAGTCCTTATCCGAGGCATAGTTGACGTTTCGTTAGCATATAAAGATTTCGGATAGTGCAAGTTGCTGGCATACACATCCTGTCCTTTGATTGTCGGTTTTAACGACAGGCCCTCAAAGGGAAAGGCCGTGGTATTTTTTTCACACCCCACACCACAGGGGTACCTCAACCAAATCATCGCACCGCCATCACTGGCGGCTTGACGTTGGTTGGCAATGGTCTGTGACCACCGCCGTTCCAGGGGGCGCCCACGCGGAGGACTATGGAAGAGGAGTTTTTGCCCCCCCCTGGAGAAGGTGGACATATTCGTCTACTTGGGAAGCATTGTTGCGGAAAATGGTGATATGGAGCAGGACATCGCACGTCGTATTAACCAGGCTAAATGCGCATACGGCATGCTGTCCAAAATCTGGGAAAGCAGTTATCTCAGCATCAAGACCAAGCTGGGCCTGTTTCGCTCCCTTGTATTGACTGTGCTTGTGTATGAGTGCAGTACATGGAAAGTTTCCGTGAGAGTTACCAGAAAGCTGCAACTTTTCGTCAGCTCATGTCTTCGTTGAATTCCAAGAATTTTCGGGCCCGAAACAATATCAAATGAAGAGCTAAGTCGGCGTACCGGTCAGATACCAATCAACGAATTGATTCGCAGGCGAAAATGGCAGCGCATGTTTTGTATGCCAGGAAACGGAACCCTATTTCCAACCAACGCCGACCAAGAGGGGTCCTAAAATCACATGGCGTCGATCTGTAGCAAAGGAGTTTAAGGCGCTGGGTAAGTCAATTGGGGATCTGCGCTCCATTGCCCAGAAAATAGTACGATGGCACGCAGGAGTAGTTGACGCGCTATACCCCACTAGGAGTTAAGGCAAAGTAGTAGTAGTAGTATGTGGTCATGACAAAAAGATCTTTTGCACAAGAAGTGAAAACTAGACAATATTTTCTGAAAGGAGGTGATTAGACCAATGTATAAGAACAAATTTCGGACACCTCGTATAATGCTTCACAAAATGTTAATTTCCAACCTATATCATAAACATACATACATCTTTTTGATTTTTAAGGCATTCGGATGCTGGATCAACCTTATATGACTGACCTTATAGAAGCTAACTCAATGGGGCACGAACCGCACAAAATTCACATATACAGTGCTTCGTGGGGTCCAACCGATGACGGAAAAACTGTGGATGGCCCTAGAAATGCGACCATGCGAGCCATTGTACAAGGTGTAAACGAGGTAACGCTTTTCAAATTTAGACTATAAACATATAAAACCAAATTTTGAGTTTAGTTTCTATTTTTTTCATCATAATTTGGTAACTAAAAGCAGCTTTAATATGGTCAAACGTGACTTTAAAACAGAAAATCGGATATACCGAAGCTTTTAGACGCTTCACAATTACGTTCAGGATATTCTTGACATTTTAGGTCTTCTATATATAATGCAACGAATTTCCAATGCTATTACAACCTGTTTCTGGTTTTCAAACAAGTTAAACACCAGAATCGTTATTACACTGGCACTTTTTATTTGTCACACTACTCAGCTGTCAACCGCCGTTTTTTGCCATGCTACGAGTATATTAACCATGGCCCCGTTTATGCCGCCGAACTAAAAGGCGGCTTAACTAAATAGTTTTAGTGCTAGTACTTGTTCGTGTGTTTATACCGACCATACAGAAAGGTTCTAAATATGAAAGATATCAATTGTTGGTTTGTGACTTCGGTGACTTTGGTTTAGAAAATGTCAAGAGTCAGTAGCCTACTAATTAAAACGCGTTTATACCGTTATAATTAAGGGATAAAATGAATGCAGAGTTTCAGGAAAGGATGAGGTATTTATATAACATATAAAATAGAATTTCCGCCAACAACACCATTAGAGAAGACAGCAACACCACCTAGTCCCAATTGTTCAGTCCAGTTCTGCATGGCAAGTGGAGCTAAAATTAGTACTAAAACTAGCTAATTCGACATGTTCATATCGTCGTGAGTTACCTCGAGTTAGTCAATACTCAAAAATAGTTACGCGGCATAAACGAGGCCAATTACTGGCTGCGTTCTAGAAATTAATCATGTTTCCGATTTGTTTCATATCCAATTCCCCGTATCGTAGTTTTAGTCCAGGCTGGGAAGTCCGAAAAGGCTTGATTAGGGAAAAAATCGTGTTGTCTTGAAATTTGCCACAATTGTTGCGGACACTCCCCTGAATATGTGCTGGAAAGTCCCCGATGATAGGGGTCCGGGAGTGTAGGGGAGAGGGGGTCAAAAGTCCCTTTTTTTCAGTTTTTCTTGATTATTTTGGAAACTATGGACTCTACAAAAAAAATGTCTCAAAGCCGAATCAAAGCACATCAAATTCCCTACAAAATTATATATTATACCTTAGGCCATAAAGTGGTTTGTTGTTGTTTCAGCAGACTGTCCCTAACAATTATGCCAAATTTCAAAACCATACGATTTTTTTTTCGCTCGTAACCTGGACTATTCGTCTGCTGCACGATATCATTCCCAGTTGTTATCTTTTTGAGGAATTGAACAGCTGATGATATTCCGATTCAACCTTTAAATAAAAACATATTTACCCTTTTGATAAAAGTTTCCAGGCAGAATTAATTTACGGGCCACGCCAGACTTTTATCAACAAACAAGAACCAAGACAACACACAACTCCACGCTGTTTACGTACGAACTGACATAATTTGTCAAAGAGTGAACTGTCAAAATGAAGACTACCCCTCGAAAATGATCGGAAGAAAATATAATTCAGTTCCCTTGTTCGTAGTTTCACGAATCTCAGTCTGAAACGTTATCCGAAAAAATCATGACACATTTTCAAAATAGTGTTGAAATGTTTCATAAACAGAACGCTGCCACTAAAAACACGACACTTGTACACTACCGCGTACGCCCCAGTTCTATGCGTAGCGTACGCCACTTGACAAATTTTGCCGCGTTTTGATCGCAAATTATCGGATTTCTCGTGGTTTGTGTGCAACAACAAAAGACATATACGACTAGCAACTCAACTTCTTTGCGACTAGGAGATCCAATTGCACGCAACGCGGTTCGTGTACGGATCGACATTGCCACACACAGGAAAAGTCACAAATCAGTTGCATCACAAACTGCAACTCGAGTTGCAAAGCAATTATGTCTTTTGTGGATCGCTTTCGATTTCGGTGTTAATTGCCTTAACCTCTCCAGGGGCATGGGCATGGCACCATTTCTAGCATATGTTGTGTTGCGTTTCGCTAGCCTATTAATTTCGGATGGTCCAGAATCTAGCATATAGCCGTCTTTTACTGACACAGGTAGTTTTTTTATACCCTTCACGGATGTGATAGGGTATATTAACTTTGCCATGAAGTTTGCAACGAACAGAAGGAAGCAACTTCGAACATATAAACTATATATATATTCTTGGTCAGTATGATGAGACGAGTCGATTAAGCTTTGTCCGTCTGTCTGTCTGTTTCTATGCAAACTAGTCCCTCAGCTTTAAAGCTATCGAGCTGAAATTTTGTACAAAGGCTTTTTTCTATTGCACGCTGTATATATGTCGGAACCGACGGAATCGGATCACTACGTCATATAGCTGCCATAGGAACGACCGGTCCAAAAATTGGTCTTTGTGAGAAAAACTTTTTTATTTCCAAATATATCGTTTTCAAATTTCACAGTAGTCAATAGTATTTTTAGCTAAATCACATTCCCGAATTTGGTTGAAATCAGACCACTACGTCATATAGCTGCCGTAGGAACGACCGGTCCAAAAATTCATCTTTGTGAGAAAAACTTTTTAACTTCTAAAGATATCATTTTCAAATTTCACGTTAGTCAATAGTATCTTTAGTCCAATCATATTCCCGAATTTGGTTGAAAATGGACCACTACGGTATATAGCTGCCATAGGAACGACCGATCCAAAAATTCGTCTTCGTGCGAAAACTTTTTTATTTCTAAAGATATTGTTTTCAGATTTCACAATAATCAATAGTATTTTTATTGAAATCACATTCACGAATTTGGCTGAAATCGGACTACTCTATCATATAGCTGTCATAGGAACAACAGTTCCAAAAGCTAGTTTGTGTCAGAAAATCTTTTTCATTTCTGAAGTTATCTTTACAAAATTGCATTTTATTCAATCATATTGACTGCTAAGCCACGTTCCTTAATTTAGTTGAAATCGGCCCACTATTTCATATTCCTCTTATAGGAACAGTGAAATCGGAATAAGTTTTACTTCTAATGTCAAAGTGGCAAATGTACCACAAAACAAAACGAAGGTATGATGTCATACCTTCGGCTAGCTTGTTTTCTATTTTATTAACGCGACAGAGAAATGAACCCCTGATCTCAATTTCGATCTCTAATACAAGCTTCGTAGGGTGGCTGCCAAGCGCGTCTAGATTGCGATACTTTGTATTTAGCTATATTTGCAAGTCGGTGGATGGCAGCTTGCGACCGCGGAGTTGAACAGGTCCGATTTTCGCAATGTTTTATAAACTATGAGTCTATTATCTTATCTATTATCTATTGAAATTTTGCACATTGATTTGGAACATTCCTCTGAATATATACCGCGAAGTCGCCGTTGATAAGGGGTGCGGAAGTGTAGCGGTGAGGGGTCAAAGCTCCTTTTTCTTAGACATATCAAAAACAATGAGTTCTACAAAGAAAATCTAAAAGGCGATACATTAAATTTCCTACGAAATAATCAAAATAAAAAAAAACAGGTTTTCATCTTATACTACAAGCTTTTTAGGGGTTTGTAGAAAAACAAAACCCTTATGAAATCGGTCATGCGTCCGTCTGTCTGTCTGTCCATGAAATATCTCACGAACCGCTAAAGCTACATGCATGTAATTTGGTGAAAATATGTGGAAGTACTATAATTCTCTGGAAGAAGTGATGCGTCGTAATA